>CM053030.1:498662028-499147028 GCA_028564925.1 Lithobates sylvaticus
CATTCCCTCCCACTGCTCATAAAAGCAGTCTAGAGGCCAATTAGCCGCTAGGATTGCTTTTACATGAAAGCTGACCGCTGGTTGAAATGAATGATACCAAGATGATACCGAAACCTGCAGGCATCATTCTGGTATAACCACTCAAAGTCCAGCAACATACCAGTACTGGTCCTTGTTGGCCATATATTGTAATCTTTTTTTTCATGCAGCCTGTGGGCTGAGCGAAAAAAAAAAAAAGAGATCGGTGGGTATGCCCACCATTAGAATACCTCCCTTCATCCACCACTTCTAATGATGGGCATACATGCACCGTTTATATATGCTGAAGCATGGGGGCATCCTCCCGCAAAAGGTAGGAGCAAATCGCTCCTCCGCCCCTGCTGCCCCCATGCTTATATGTGATCTTTAGAGAGCAAATAATGAAAACGGGTATGAATTTCTGCAGCTACACGATGTAGGTGGGCTAAGAAATCAGTAAACTTTCCGGATGTCAACAGAGCGGGAAAAAAAACATGTAAAAGGGCAGTAAACATATTATGATTGAATATAATAGAAAATTTTGTGCAGATACTAGAGCTGTACGATTCTGGGCAAAATGAGAATCGCGATTCTTTTGCTTAGACTAAAGATCACGATTCTCTCACAATTCTTTAAAATGGCAATTTTAAAAAGAAAAAATCAGCTGTAGACGGCGCATGCGCAATCAACACGCCGCCCGCTCCCGATGCTCGGGGCTGGTTATTCATTTAATACAGCAAGGGGATACCTGCGATCGTCTCACGGGAAGGCTGAACGGGGAGATTGCGGAAATAAACAGCATCTCCCCGTTCTGCCTAGCAACTAGTGATGCCGATCTCTGCTCCCTGTGATTGGAGCAGAGATCAGCATTCACTAGCTGACAGCCACGCGGCCCCCCCCCACCCCCAGTTAGAAACACGCCTCTAGGTACATGTAACCCCTACACTGCCACCTAGTGGTTACCCCTTCACTGCCAGTGTCATTTATACAGGAATCAATGCATTTAAAAAGCACCGATTGCTGTATAACTGACAACGGTCCCAAAAATATATCAAAAATTTCCGATGTGTCCGCCATAATGTTGCAGACACAAAAAAAATAAATAAAAAAATCGCCGATCGCCGCCATTACTAGTAAAAAACAAAAAATATTAATAAAAATGCTATAAAACTATCCCCTATTTTGTAAACGCTATAACTTCTGCGCAAACCGATCAATAATAGATTATTGCACTTTTTTTTACCAAAAATATGTCGAAGAATACGTATCGACCTAAACTGAGGAAAAAAAAATTTTTTTTTTATATATTTTGGGGGGATATTTATTATAGCAAAAAGTAAAAATAATGTTTTTTTTTAAATTGTCGCTCGTTTTTTGTTTATAGCGCAAAAAATAAAAACCGCAGGGGCGATCAAATACCACCAAACATAAAGCTCTATTTGTGGGGAAAAAAAAAAAAAATTTTTAGTTATTTGATCAATTTGAGCAATAGTCAGTTAAAGCGACGCAGTGCCGAATCGCAAAAAGTGATCTGGTCTTAAGCCAGCAAAATGGTCCGGTCTGAAAGTGGTTAAAGTCACACAGTGACACCCAAACAAAGGTTTCAAATTACCAATATTAATGGAGAGGACGTTAGGGCATTTGTGGGAGTCCATTTGAACTTGCACTTTGTAAACAACACAAAAAGGAACATATAATGAATTGTGGATGTGGGCACGCTCTGTATTAAAATGCAGCTCCATTGATTAACATATCTCAGGCCAGCTTCACGGGATGCAGACAGGAAGGAAAAACAACACAAAATCGGTTTTCCTGGCTGCTATAACCAATTAAGCACAATGCCCAAGAAACAAAATACCAAGACAGCTCTTACTTGTTGATTCCACATTTCTTCTCAGCAGCTTTGATATCAGCTTCTTCTAGGTATCCTTTAGAACTCTGGTAATAGGACAAGGGATGTTCCAGAGGAAACACAAAAGCAAACAAAACTTTCACGCTGTGTTAGTTTCCCAGCCACTGACTGTACCGCCCACGCCCAGGCATCATGTCATCCAGCGGCGCGGCGCATCACGCGCTCTGATGACTGACGTCAGTTCCTGTGGCTGACGTCAGTTCCGATATCCACCATTTGCGTTCCACGGTGGTTACGTGGAACCGGCGGCGATAAACTAAAATCGCGGGTCATCCAGCATGGGGGGGGGGGGGTGAATCGAGATCGCGACCGTTTCTCGATTAATCGTGCAGCTCTAGCAGATACTGTACATATGTAGGAAAAAATAAAACGTAGTTTTAGCTAGGGTTGCCACCTATCCGGGATTCTTCCGGGCAGTACAGGTTTTGAAACATGTGTCTGGGTCTCTGCCCACCTGAGACCCGGGCACATTATTCAGACCCGCTGGTGGCTCCCTGTGCGGCGTGCCTTGCCTAAGCTGTGCCACCACGGCTGTGTCCCGGGTTCGGGTCGGCAATGGTATCTGCCTCCCCATCTACCCCCTACACTGTCAGTGTCAGCGCCGCACCTCCGTCCGCTCAGTGTACTGCCGACGGGACACAGAGGCGGAGCCTCCATGTTGCCGGGTGCTCTCCTCTGGCTGGATGAAGAACGGACACGGAGGTGAGGTTGAAGGAAGAGCCCCTGCGTTCCCTGCTGCTTATTTGAAAAGTGTGCGAAGATCGCGGTGTCAGACTAGCTTGTAAAGTACGTTTTTGCGATCTTAGTATGTCAGGATTTCAAAGGGTTCTCACCCCCCCCCCCCCCATACACCATACATACATACAGTCCTCACCCCTTCCTCCCCTCCCCCAATACCATCCGTATATACAGTCCCCCCATATACAGCCCCCCCCTACACCATCCATGTACCATCCATATATACAGCCCCCCCCCCCCCATATACCATCCATCCATATATACAGTCCTCCCCTCCCCCCATATACCATCCATATATACAGTCCCCCCATATACCATCCATATATACACAGCCCTCAAATTTTCCACTTGCATTTTGCGAGTGTAAAATCAGGTCTGGCGAGGAGCCGGGGGGGGGGGGGGGGGACGAGCACCGCCGTCAGGTGGGGATGAATGGGAGCCGTTCTCCCAGAGAGAGTGTGGAGTTACAGAGGGGGTGGCCGGATCATTATAGCGGAAGAGAGGAAGAGGAGATCCGGCTTGATCACAGAGCGGGGTTTATCCGCTGCAACAGCTTTACATTACAATTGAAGTCTGCACCGTCACACACAGCCCCGCACTCCTGACCCCACACCTGTGACAGACAGAACGTGCCCTGGCATTGGACCGGTGTTCTGTTTGTCACAGGTGTGGGGTCAAGAGGGCGGGGCAGACTTCAATTGTAATGTAAAGCTGTTGCAGCGGATAAACCCCGCTCTGTGATCAAGCCGGATCTCCTCTTCCGCTATAATCATCCAGCTGCATGATGGACACTGGTGAGGCTGTGTTAGTTGGCACTGGTCACACTGCATTGATGGGCATGGGTGAGGCTGCATTGATGGGTACAGGTGAGGCTGCATTGATGGGCATGGGTGATAAAGTTGTTAATATTTATTTGTGCAACTTAATTCTGCATAAAACATTTAAGTGTAATTTCACGAGAATTTATGAGGGCGTGTATAGGGGCGGGGTTGGGTAGGGCAACTGGTGGCGAGTAACCCTTAAAGTGGTTGTAAACCCTACAAACCACTTTGACCTACAGGTAAACCTAGATTAAGGCTTACCTGTAGGTCCAATAAATATCTCCTAAAACTACATGGTTTAGGAGATATTTAGAAAAGAAAAAGGCACCGGCGCGCAGGCGCACTGAGCATGCCGAGATCACGGCGATATGCCGCTCTCGTGCGCATGCGCGGGAGTGTGACGTCATCGCCGCTCCAGCGAATGACAGCGCTGGATCGGCGAGACCCGGAAGTCTCTCCGGGTTTGATGGCGGCGCAGAAGATCGTGGATGAGGGACGTTTCAGGGGCTTCGTTCTCAGGTAAGTCATTCATAATGAGCTAGTATGCTATGCCATACTAGCTCATTATGCCTTTGCCTTGCAGGTTTTTTTTTTTTCCCGTTTTTTTTTTTTTTTTTTTTTTTTTTTTAAATAGGCTTTACTTCCTCTTTAAGGCCTGGCTAGTAGCTCAGGACTTTAAATTTTGAGCCCTGTATACAGTCCCTCCCATATATATATATATATACAGTGCCCCCCCCCCCCCTATACACACAATCCGTGTACCATCCATATATACAGTCCTCCTCTCCCTCCACACAATATGCATACATACAGTCATCACCCCCCCCCCCCCATACAATACTTATACATACTTAGGCTCACGTATCATGCACAGCTAACTATCCTCAGCAGGAGACCTCCCCCCACCCCCCAAAACTCCCCTGGGAGGCTCCCCACCAAACATTACACACTACATATACACTATACTGTACATTACACACACCTGCACTATATACACCATATTGTACATTATACACACACACCTGCACTATATACACCATATTGTACATTATACACACCTGCACTATATATACACACACACACACACACACACACACACCATATTGTACATTACACACTACATATACACCATATTGTAAATTACACACTACATATACACTATATTGTACAGTACACACACCTGCACTATTTACACTATATTGTACATTACACACGCCTGCACTATTTACACTATATTGTACATTACACACGCCTGCACTATATTGCACATTACACACTAAATATACTCTATATTGTACATTAAACACACTTGCACTATATACACACACTATATTGTACATTACACACACCTGTACTATATACACATGGGCGTCCGCAGAACTTTTTTCAAGGGGGGGCATCATTTTAAGGTCTGGTCGTGTGATCTTACCTGTGTCAGTCAACAGCGGCTGCAGGGGAGAAAGCGCTTGGCGACGGCTGATAAAGCCTGATGAGGTGATGTCAACCATAGGTTCCCATGTCACAGTTGTTATTGGTGCTCCCTCCTCTCCCCTGCATATGCTGCTGGATCACACAGGTGAGATAACATGACCAGATTGGAACAGTCTGAAAATAGGTTAGTCTGCATAGGTGTTAGGGGTAAGGGGACGGGGGGCAGTTTTCAAGGCTAGCGCAAGCTGGAATTCTACTTTCAATCTACCCTCCCTATTGGTGGCTTGTGGCAGTGTTAAAGTAGAGCTCCACCCAAAAGGGGAAGCACCACTTGTTTGCACCCTCCCCCCTTCCACTGCCACATTTGGCACTTTTTGGGTAGAGAGTGTACCTGGTTTTGCTGTGGTGATCTGAGCCACATGCAAAACCATGCAAAATATGCTGCGAGCGACCACAAACATACAATTAGGCAATCAATCAATTACAAAAAAAAAAAAAAATACACCTGCATGGTGCAGCATTGGCTTAAGACAGTGGAGATTTTAAAATCTGTATGGACACAATAGCATCTTTATGCTGTTGTGCCCATATAGCTGCTTTTGTGCCCATATAGATGCTGGTGTGCCTCAATAGCAGTTATATGGGCACAATAGCATAAAGATGATAAAAGAGGAATGCATCTCCAATGGTTGAGACACAGGATCTTTCATTCTTTTACCAGTGTAGGACCCACTAATTAAGGGGTACTTTTACGCAGTAAGTGGGCTGCCATATAGGGTGACCAAATCCCCATATTTTTTAAATATATTCAGGTGTTTTTAAATAGCCTTGCAGGATTTAAATGTAATTTTTGTATATGTGCAAGACACATTACAAGAGACGGTCAGAGACTGCAGACATGCTACAGGAGAGGGTCAGAGACTGCAGACATGCTACAGGAGAGGGTCAGAGACTGCAGACATGCTACAGGAGAGGGTCAGAGACTGCAGACATGCTACAGGAGAGGGTCAGAGACTGCAGACATGCTACAGGAGGGGGTCAGAGACTGCAGACATGCTACAGGAGAGGGTCAGAGACTGCATACATGCTACAGGAGAGGGTCAGAGACTGCAGACATGCTACAGGAGACGGTCAGAGACTGCAGACATGCTACAGGAGAGGGTTTAAAGACTGCAGACATGCTACAGGAGCGGGTCAGAGACTGCAGACATGCTACAGGAGAGGGTCAGAGACTGCAGCCATACTACAGGAGAGGGTCAGAGACTGCAGCCATAATACAGGAGAGGGTCAGAGACTGCAGCCATAATACAGGAGAGGGTCAGAGACTGCAGACATAATACAGGAGACGGTCAGAGACTGCAGCCATAATACAGGAGACGGTCAGAGAGACTGCAGACATGCTACAGGAGACGGTCAGAGACTGCAGACATGCTACAGGAGCGGGTCAGAGACTGCAGACATACTACATGAGAGGGTCAGAGACTGCAGACATACTACAGAAGAGGGTCAGAGACTGCAGCCATACTACAGGAGAGGGTCAGAGACTGCAGCCATACTACAGAAGAGGGTCAGAGACTGCAGCCATACTACAGGAGAGGGTCAGAGACTGCAGCCATAATACAGGAGAGGGTCAGAGACTGCAGCCATAATACAGGAGAGGGTCAGAGACTGCAGCCATAATACAGGAGAGGGTCAGAGACTGCAGCCATAATACAGGAGAGGGTCAGAGACTGCAGCCATAATACAGGAGAAGGGCAGAGACTGCAGCCATAATACAGGAGAGGCTCAGAGACTGCAGACATAGTACAGGAGAGGGTCAGAGACTGCAGACATAATACAGGAGAGGGTCAGAGACTGCAGACATACTGCAGGAGAGGGTCAGAGACTGCAGAAATAATACAGGCGACGATTAGAGACTGCAGAAATAATACAGGAGACGATCAGAGACTGCAGACATACTGCAGGAGAGGGTCAGAGACTGCAGAAATAATACAGGAGACGATCAGAGACTGCAGAAATAATACAGGAGACGATCAGAGACTGCAGAAATAATACAGGAGACGATCAGAGACTGCAGACATAATACAGGAGACGATCAGAGACTGCAGACATAATACAGGAGAGGGTCAGAAACTGCAGACATAATACAGGAGAGGGTCAGAGACTGCAGACATACTGCAGGAGAGGGTCAGAGACTGCAGACATAATACAGGAGATGGTCAGAGACTGCAGACATAATACAGGAGATGGTCAGAGACTGCAGACATAATACAGGAGAGGGTCAGAGACTGCAGACATAACACAGGAGAGGGTGAGAGACTGCAGACATAATACAGGAGAGGGTGAGAGACTGCAGACATAATACAGGAGAGGGTCAGAGAGACTGCAGACATAATACAGGAGAGGGTCAGAGACTGCAGACATAATACAGGAGATGGGTCAGAGACTGCAGACATAATACAGGAGAGGGTCAGAGACTGCAGACATAATACAGGAGAGGGTCAGAGACTGCAGACATACTGCAGGAGAGGGTCAGAGACTGCAGACATAATACAGGAGATGGTCAGAGACTGCAGACATAATACAGGAGATGGTCAGAGACTGCAGACATAATACAGAAGATGGTCAGAGACTGCAGACATAATACAGGAGAGGGTCAGAGACTGCAGACATAATACAGGAGAGGGGCAGAGACTGCAGACATAATACAGGAGAGGTCAGAGACTGCAGACATACTGCAGGAGAGGGTCAGAGACTGCAGACATAATACAGGAGATGGTCAGAGACTGCAGACATAATACAGGAGATGGTCAGAGACTGCAGACATAATACAGGAGAGGGTGAGAGACTGCAGACATAATACAGGAGAGGGTGAGAGACTGCAGACATAATACAGGAGAGGGTGAGAGACTGCAGACATAATACAGGAGAGGGTGAGAGACTGCAGACATAATACAGGAGAGGGTGAGAGACTGCAGACATAATACAGGAGAGGGTGGGTCAGAGACTGCAGACATAATACAGGAGATGGTCAGAGACTGCAGACATAATACAGGAGAGGGTCAGAGACTGCAGACATAATACAGGAGAGGGTCAGAGACTGCAGACATAATACAGGAGAGGGTCAGAGACTGCAGACATAATACAGGAGAGGGTGAGAGACTGCAGACATAATACAGGAGAGGGTGAGAGACTGCAGACATAATACAGGAGAGGGTGGGTCAGAGACTGCAGACATAATACAGGAGATGGTCAGAGACTGCAGACATAATACAGGAGAGGGTCAGAGACTGCAGACATAATACAGGAGAGGGTCAGAGACTGCAGACATAATACAGGAGAGGGTCAGAGACTGCAGACATAATACAGGAGATGGTCAGAGACTGCAGACATAATACAGGAGAGGGTGAGAGACTGCAGACATAATACAGGAGAGGGTGAGAGACTGCAGACATAATACAGGAGAGGGTGAGAGACTGCAGACATAATACAGGAGACCATCAGAGACTGCTGAAATAATACAGGAGACGATCAGAGACTGCAGAAATAATACAGGAGACGATCATAGACTGCAGAAATAATACAGGAGACGATCAGAGACTGCAGACATAATACAGGAGGGGGTCAGAGAATGGATGTATGGCTGAACTCAGTGTAAAAGTGTATAGTAGGGCTGCGCTACTCTACTTAAAGCAGCTCTTCAAGATTAAGTTAGTAATCTTCCTTTTAAAGTACAACCAGTGCCAGAAGACAGCAACACATCCAATTTCCAAAATTCAAATGGTCTTACAGTGATCTGGTCAGGATTAGTGGAGGACAGTAAACAGTTAATGAGTCTGTGAAGCTTCTATCCTGAATCAGCAATAAATCATCCAAAAAACATCAAACTGCAGCACACACAGAGCTCTGGCTAAATAGCTGAGCTGAAATGGTTAACAGCCAAACATGTGTGACCCCCCTCACTGGACACAGAATGCTGCTGGGTGCAGTGTCTCCCAGAGATCTTATCAGCAGGTTAGGAAGCTAAAAAAAGAAAGAGTACAGAGCCAGAGGGAGGGGAGGCTGATCAGTAACCTGCACACTGCAGAAAAGGCATAGATTTCTGGATGACAGCGGCCGGCCAGCATTACATATGACATTGTTCTGTGTGCTGCAGGATTAGTTTTGCTGTGGTCATACCATGCTCTATCTCCTCTGCTTTTGGTACTGTGTATCTCCCTCCCGACACCCCCATTCATCCCCGATCCAGCACCTGTATACATTTAAATGTGGCGGGCTGCAGGGGGGGGGGGGGGGGGGTTACACTGTCTGCTGCATGATGGTTACTTGCTCCTCTGACCCTCGCTGCTACACATTTTCTCAGCCAGCCCCTCCTCCTGTTCACTGCACAGCCGCGCTTCTCTCTCAGCTGTTCTTTAAAAAAAAAAAAAGTTCCAGAGCTCCTAGCTGACAGCGGCCCCATAGCAGGCCAGGCAGGCCCTGTGTGCAGACACCTTGCCGATTCCAGGGGGGGGCACTTGACCCCCCTTGCCTCTATCTGCGGACGCCCATGTATATACACCATATTGTACATTACACATGCCTGCACTATATACAGTATATTGCACATACACTCTATTGCACATTACACACTAAATATACTCTATAGTGCACATTACACACACCTGCACTATATTGTACATTACACACTAGAGGTCGACCGATATATCGGACGATATTTGGCGTTTTTTATTTAATCGGCATCGGCCGATTGTGCTGATAAAAAAGGCCGATTATAACTTCAGCCTCAACTTGCAAATGACTTCTGTAATAGAAGTCAATGCAAGTTGCCTGAGTCTTCCCCTGGAGCGACTTGTCTCCTCTCTGGGCAGTCTGCCAAGAAAAGACCAAAAAGATACAATGTTTCTTCTTATCAATATAGACTGAACTTGTGTGGAGGAGATCAGTTTCACCATTTAAAGACTAATGCCCCGTACACACGGTCCGATTATCGTACGACAGATCGTACGATTTCTGTTGATTAAACACCAATATCGAATACAACAGTGCAAAAAGTGCTTAAATGTAGTTACGATTTCCGTCGTACGATTCCGAAAAAAACTTCCGGCGTGCGTAGCTACGTATCGGAAATGATGTCATATACGTGTAAATACGTGTGACCCCTGTGTCTGCCATACCTCTCCGTTTGTAGTGTAGTGTAGTGTAGTGCTCTCCGGAACTACACACGCTCGTTCTCTGACTGAACGAACGGACGGACAGAAGTAATGCTAATGCAGGACCCAGCACTTCCAATTGCCATGTTGGGGATATTAGCTGTATCTAATGTTATGAAATTGAAAAAAAAAAAAAAAAAAGGAGGACTTGGTCCAAGCAATGGCTACAGGACCGTCAGAAATACTCCCATATGTCTCTTCTCAAAGAGTTGCAAGAGAACAATCCAGATGATTATAGAAATTTTCTAAGGATGAATGATGAGATTTTCCAAAATCTGCTGCAAGCTGTCACACCATTGATCATCAAAAAGGATACACTAATGCGAGAATCTATTAGCCCTGAACAACGGCTAATAACCACACTCCGTTACTTGGCGACAGGGCGAAGTCTTCAAGACCTGAAATTTTCAACCGGCATTTCTCCCCAAGCACTTGGACAAATCATCCCCGAAACCTGCAAGGCTATTATAGTGGCATTAAAGGAAGAATATATTAAGGTACATTATTGTTATTATTATTATTATAATATTATTATTATTATTATTATTAAAATGCATTATTTTTAATTTTTTGCTATAATAAATATCACCAAAAAATATATAAAAAAACATTTTTTTTCCTCAGTTTAGGCCGATACGTATTCTTCTACATATTTTTGTTTAAAAAAATCGCAATAAGCGATTATTGATCGGTTTGCGCAGAAGTTATAGCGTTTACAAGATAGGGGATATTTTTATAGCATTTTTATTAATGATTTTTTTTTTATTATTAATGGCGGAGATCTGCGATTTTTTTTGTGACTGCGACATTATGGCGGACACATCGGACATTTTTGACACATTTTTGGGACCATTGTCATTTTTACAGCAATTAATGCATTTAAATGCATTGATTTCTGTATAAATGACACTGGCAGTTTAGGTGTTAACCACAAGGTGGCAGTGTAGGGGTTAAGTAGGCCTAGGGGTGTGTTTTTTACTGTGGGGGGGCGTGGCTGTCAGCTAGTGAATGCTGATCTCTGCTCCAATCACAGGGAGCAGAGATCGGCGTCACTAGTTGCTAGGCAGAACAGGGAGATGCTGTTTATCTCGGCATCTCCCCGTTCAGCTGCTCCGTGAGACGATCGCGGTAGTCCCCCGCGGCGATCGAGTCCGCAGGGACCGCGGCCGGACTCACGGGGGTCCCGAGCGGCGCGCTCCCGATGGCACGGACAGGCTAAAGGAGGGACGTATATATACGCCCTCCTGCCTGTACGTGCCATTCTGTCGACGTATATCGTCGTGCGCCGGTCGGCAAGTGGTTAAAGAGGGAGGGGACACCCAGAAGAGGAGGAGACCGATCGGTGTTCCTCTGTACTGAGAACACACCATCAGTCTCCTCTCCTCTGACAGGACGTGGATCTGTGTGTTAACACTGTTCAGGGTCCTGCTGTGTTCCCGGGCAATCGCAGGTGCCCGGCGGACATTGCAGCTGCCAGGCCCGCGCACTGAGCCCCGAGCAACACCGCAGGCACAAACACCGCCGGCAGCACGCACATGCCCCCTAGACGGCCGTGAATGAGAGTACGTCATATGACGCCCGCCCAGGATCGGACATCCCATCTGCGGGCACCATATTACAATACGCCGGTATTGAAGTGGTTAAAGTGTTATATAATAACCAACATGTCATACGCTATGTGCATGGTTTTGGAACATATTGGCCCTGAGCCTCCTTGTCTGATTTGTTCCAGAGGGGCTCCTGGCTACTCCTCCTCAACCTTTTGGTGGCTACTTCAGCAAAAAATATTATGTAGCGTAATGCATGGGATCAAAGTAGAAAACCTTACTACTAATTTAAAAAATATTTGCTAATACTGTAGCGTTCCATCTTAATATTTTACTTTTGTTAACAGGTTGTTGTCTTTTCTTTCAGTTTCCCACCAATGCACAGCAGTGGAAGGAGGTTGCCAATGATTTCCAACAACATTGGAACTTTCCTAATTGTGGTGGAGCCATCGATGGCAAACATGTCCGTATTTTACCACCTGCAAATTCAGGCTCTTACTTCTACAATTATAAGGGCTTTTTTAGTATTGTTATGTTAGCAATAGTTGACGCCAACTATGAGTTTCTTTACCTTGATATTGGCAAAAATGGTCGGAACTCCGATGGAAGCATCATTGACCAAACGGAGTTCTACAAGCGGCTTAAGGAAGGGACACTCAACCTACCATCCCGTGATGAAAGTGTGGAAGGCATGAACTTTGTGTTCATTGCCGATGATGCATTTGCACTTAATGAACATATTCTCAAACCATTCCCCATGAGGAATCTAACAAGAGACCAGAGAATATTTAATTATAGGTTGTCACGGGCACGCAGGGTGGTTGAAAATGCCTTTGGTATCCTTGCCAATAGATTTAGAATCTTTCTTACCACCATAAACCTGGCATTATACAAGATAGACTCCCTTGTTCTGTGCTGTTGTGTCCTTCACAACTATTTACGGAGAAATTCACATGGATACATGACATCTTTGCCATTTGAAAGAGAGTCAGAACATTCATCGGCAATGCCACCTAGTAGCCTTCATGGAGACATTCGTGATCAACTCACTCCCCTGAATAGTGGACATCCCAGGCTTCCCACACAAAATGCCCGGCAATGCCGACTGGCTTACATGGATTATTTTGTAGGAAGAGGGTCAGTTCCCTGGCAGGATGACAACTGAAATCCCCACTTGGCCACTTTTCCTATGTAATCCTATCTGTTATATGTTACTGTGTTTAGCTAGTTCTTTGTGTTCTAAATATTTCAACCATTCAACCATTCTGTTATCTTCAAACCTGATTACATGCGCCATTTTATAAATGATTAATTAAAAAAAAATTATATATAGGTTTACGAGAATTATTCACTGTAGTCAAGAAACACACTTAATTTTACAAACAATCTTTGCTTTATTATAAAACAGACAATAACATTAAAGTGCAATTATTGGCATAACATATGCAAAGAAATATAATTTTTTACTTAAGCAGCAGCAATATTAAAACTTCTCTTGTTTTCTATTCGTTCAAAATGTTTAATAGTGCAAAGAAAAAGAAACAAACAATGTCATTCACGCTTTATACATAATTGGCTTATTTTGGTATGTGTGCCATTTATGTTTCTTTCAGGCTGGGTTCACACTTGAATACACAGTTTCTCCCAGCAGCGTAGCATCTATAATCACAAACTATGCCGGTTCACACTATTGCGATGATAGACATTGCATGTAATTTGCAGCGCCACTGCTGTTCACATTACATGCAATGTCTGTGCGGTGCAATTTCAGCCATACAGATAGTATTGCTGATATCGCACCACATTCGGGGCAAAAACACAAAGGACTCATTATTCTGTCCGGACCAAAATTGGATCGCATATGTGTTATCATATATGTAATCCAATCTATGTCCTAACTATCAGTTCACAGTGCGGTATGCGAGCTGTAATGGGGGTGCCATTAACATATAATGACACTCCCCAGCAATTCGCATATGGCAGTGTGAACTGCTGTGGGCGAGGCCGGAATTGGTACCTTATTCACAATGTTCTCGCATATCAAGTGTGAGAACCGACAAGTACAGAAGGCAATGTGAAATGCCTGCTAGAGAGATCTCGCTTACACATAATTCTGTATGGTGTGAACCTAGGCAGAAGTGGTTGAAAACCGAGTCACCTGTTCCTAAAAATAGGTACAGAAAGTTTCCTGGGAAAGTGTTAAGAATAGTGCAAAATATAAACAATGGAACCTGTGGATCATGATATTTGCATTTGTTTACTTCTTTATTCAAGGAGAAGAAAATGGAGTCCCCTTCTTAAATAAACTATAGTAATGTTTAATCCTATGTACAAAAAAATAGTGTAACCAAAAAATGGCAGCCATCCAATTTAAGAGATCGTGATTGCAATTTTTTTATCTGCATCTATGCCATTCACTTCTTTTGGATTAAAAAGCCCCATGCACACGAGGAGGATGCACTTACACGAAGTGCGCCTCTCTGTCCGCAAGCTCATTGGGAGATCTATCTGTTGATCTACGCTGAGCCTGCGAATGAGAGGTCCCTCTCTGCTCACTGAGTGGACAGAGGCTTGTCGAACAATGCAGGTATCTTTTGAGAGAGCAGATGAAAACAGACAGCATGTCCGTTTTCATCAGATCTCACCCGTTTTGATGGTGACAGATGCGGACATAGGGCCATCCGTCTGCTTTTTGTGGATTGCACAGGGTTGAATGTCAGCGGACAGGTCCCTGCTGACATCCGTCACTCCATTCACTCCAGCCTGTCCAATCTGACACTGACCTGAACGGTCAGTGTGAAAGGGGCCTACGTACAAAAAAAAAAAAAAAATGGACAGAATGGTTACCCTAGAAAGTTTAAAACATTGTCCAGAAAAGTATGACAACATTCTACATATATGGACAAAAACAGTAACAAACCTGTATCAAAAAGGTATAAAAATAATTTTAACATAAAAAGAAAGTGCTTAGAAACGATGTGTTTGCACTTTAGCGATCACATCAATGAGGTACTGCATCTGGGGCAGTATGGAGGACGCAGCATCTTTAATCCTTTGCACCTCTGCACAACAGTGCAGCAGGTCATTGGACATCATGGCCAATGTTGTAGAATCCAAAGTTGAGTCTGTAGAAAAATACATTGCACATATTATTCATCAAGTAATGCAGTAATATGTGTGCACATATGCATGCATGCTACTCACGTGAGGCTGAGAGAAAATCCACAATGCTTTCCCGTTCTACTGCTGTATCAATATTGATATTCGAATTATGTTCTACAAGATCAGGTAGTTCAGGGTCACAATGATCACTATTGTTGTCCTGTGCAGAATTCTGTAGGTTGCTTATATTACCTTTAAAATAATAAAATAAACATAAATTATTCTCAATTAATTAACAGCAATATTATACTGTATTCCCTGAAATATTAAATCGTATTATACCAATGTGGGACATAAAACATGTGAACACTGAATAACACAAATTAAAGTAAATAAGAGAAACTCTAGCGCTACTGTGAGTAAATAGGGAGGTCAATGTGATTGCAAAAAAAGTTGGATGCAGCAAAGTGACTAGTGATCACAAAAGCACTTAAATAGGGAAGATGAAAGAGAAAACTTTGCGCATGCTATATGGAGTGGGAGGTAAGTAGTGTCAAAGTCCTGGGCAGACGACAAGATAGGTGACCAGGACCGGGAGATGACACTATGTTCAAAGGGGAATAAAGTACAATGGGGTGCAATTTGCATGCATGCATTTCATGCAAATTGCACCCCATTGTACTTTATTCCCCTTTGAACATAGTGTCATCTCCCGGTCCTGGTCACCTATCTTGTCGTCTGCCCAGGACTTTGACACTACTTACCTCCCACTCCATATAGCATGCGCAAAGTTTTCTCTTTCATCAACACAAATTAAAACAACAACATCATACAAACCTTTTGTAGATTCCACACGATCGGACAAATCCTCAAGAGTTATCACACCACTATCTTCGTCTAGGACATATGGTTGTTCACATGTTCTATCTTCTGCAGTCTCCAACATGACTTCCTCAATATCTTCTTGATCTATTTCTATTACATTGCTTTCTTGCTCTATCAAGTAAAAAAAAAAATTATATATATGTTTCTGTTTCTGTACCTTGTAAAAAAAAAAAATAGATGCAGCATGTATTGTAAAAGCAAATCCATCTAGCTGCTGGATTGCTGTTACAAGCTGTGAGCGTGAACATAGCCCACTATAATGCTTTCAATGACAGAGTAGGAAATGGAGATGTGATAAAAAAACTATTTTACACATAAATAGTACCGGACATATGATGTCATATTGATGTTAGATATACTGATAAAAATATATTTACATAAATAAAATAGAATTAAAAATTAAATAACAATGGGTTTATGACTTATATTTTAAGAAGTCTATGAAGCTTTTGCTATTAAGCGGCCTATAATATTAAAGGGGTTGTACTGGTTCGCATATTATTTTATATGTAAAAATAAAAACATATACTTATCACCAATATGCAGTTCATTTTGCACTGTGTGGCCGCGATAGTCCTCTTCTGGTGTCCCAAGGCTCCCCCCACTAACCCCCTCTAAGAAACACTCTGCAAAAATGGGGTTGGCTTACGTGTGAGCTCCAGTGCCATAAAATTGTTGGCTATAACCATCAATTTTATGACTTGGCCCCGCTTCCTGGTGGGCGCGTAATAGGATGTGATTGACAGCAGCGGGAGTCAATGTCTGTGCTGCTAGCAATCATCCAATGAAGAGCCTAGAAAAGCTGGACGAAATCAATGCGAGACAGCTCAGACAGAGCTTCTGGCCGCAGGTAAGTAAAACAGGGGGCTCTGGGGGGCCACTGACTAATAGTTATTTTTTTTAACCTTAATGAATATGATGCATCTAGACCACGACAAAAACATTGCTGCTAGAAGCATCTTTTGAGCGTTGTTTTCACTGCTCCTACCCATTAAAATCAATGGGGCAGCGCGGCTATACCACCGGCAAAGCGCCCTTTTTGTCCGCTAGCGGTGGTCTATCACATACTAGCATATCATGACATGTATTTTATTTGGAGGAGGTGACTAATTTAAAATCAAACTATGTACATTTGAAACTAGCTGTTTGCATAAATATTCAACTTTTAGAAAACATACCTTCATTAATTATGCTTTGTTCATGAGCTCTTGATATGTCACCATGTGCTATTTTCTGATCTGCGGGGATTTCTTCCAGTCGTTTTTTCATGCGCCTGTGACGTTCTTTTTGTGATCTGATTTTTTTCTTTTGCCCTGCAATAAAAGGATCACATCACATACAATATATTTAGTTTATGGTTATTAGATATTTTCATAACCCACACAAAACATCTGCACAAGGCTTTATATATATATATATATATATATATATATATATATATATATATATACAGATATATACACACACAGATACATACATACATACATACATACACACAAACACATACTCACTTTTTTTAATCATTTGATGGATTCTTTCAAGTTGTTCTTTTTCACGATGCTTTAGGTCAGACCATCGCTTCCTTAACTGATCCTTGGATCTTTGTACATCATGTTTGTTTTTTAGCAATGTAATGACTTTATCCAAGATCATGTCCTTTCTTCTGTTGGGCTTTTCATAGTTCTCCAGTTTGCCATCATAATCATTCTTCTCAAGAATATAGACCATGTCCACCATCTCACTTCTTGACATTGGAGTTGCTTTTGTCTTGTAACCAGTTCTTGCAGCATGTGCTTTTCTGCCCTCCACATCCTTCGTTTTCTCCATGCTGCCGGTGAGAACTCGTGGTTGCGTCGCAGGCGTCGGGAGTATTGCACGTTTACACATCAAACAGGGGCGGGGCAAGGTGCACATGACCAGTGCGTAACGTACGCTTTGAACGTTCCTACGTTCGTTGACACGAAACAAGGCCAAGACCACGATTTATACCCCACGCGCGAACGCTATTTACACACGAACGTAGGTATGTTTATTTTAGTTTTTTTGTAATCCTTGTTTCTGTATTGCAAAATGTTACTTTTTTATTCAAGTTTTGGGTACATACAAGGCCTAGTTTATTGCCATGGCTTATTGCATATAGTGGGGTGATAGCATTGTGGGGTGATAGCATTGTGAGGTGATAGCATTGTGGGGTGATAGCATTGTGGGGTGATAGCATTGTGGGGTGATAGCATTCATTGTGCGGTGATAGCATTGTGAGGTGATAGCATTGTGAGGTGATAGCATTGTGAGGTGATAGCATTGTGGGGTGATAGCATTGTGGGGTGATAGCATTGTGAGGTGATAGCATTGTGAGGTGATAGCATTGTGAGGTGATAGCATTGTGGGGTGATAGCATTGTGGGGTGATAGCATTGTGAGGTGATAGCATTGTGAGGTGATAGCATTGTGGGGTGATAGCATTGTGGGGTGATAGCATTGTGCGGTGATAGCATTGTGGGGTGATAGCATTGTCAGGTGATAGCATAATGTATATGTAGGTCTGATGTACAAGATAGGAATTAATTATAATATTTACATTTTATTATGCAGGCAAGATGGTGGACAGGTTTACAAGCCCAGAATTCTTGGCACAGTTCATTGATTTGTACAAGCAGATGCCATGCTTGTGGAAGGTGAAATCAAAGGAGTACTCCAACCGTAATAAAAGGCAGGAGGCCCTGAATAAACTAGTTGAACTGTGCAAACCTATTTGTAGTTCTGCCGACCTGAACTATGTTCGCAATAAAATTGCAAACCTCAGGACTGTTTTCAAAAGGGAACTCAATAAAATTCATGATTCACAAAGATCTGGAGCAGGAGCTGATGATATATATGTTCCCAGACTATGGTACTTTGAAAGCCTGAGGTTTCTGACGGAACAAGTTGATGCAAGATCATCCATATGTACTCTTCCTTCTACCTCCAGTACTCTACTATCCACTTCTGCGGATTTGGATCAAATGTCTCCTGTCATGCAGTTTGAGGATTCAGAGGACATACCACAGACACAGGTATTAACAAATATTTGGCTTTTCAAATGTTTTCTTGTAATGTAATTTATTTGTAATACTATAATTTCCCTTTATTTGACTAGACAACAACACAGGCAAATGAATCCCAAGACGACTTGAATGTGTCCACTCCGAACACACCAGTGACAACTTCCATCACCAGTATGTCCACTTTGAGCACACCAGTGACTAGGCCTCAGAAGAGGAGGAGACTTGAGGATGCCACTACATCGTTTCTGACGAAGGCAAGTGCTGCTCTCCAAAAGAAAACTGACGTATTTGATGCTTTGGGCATTATTACAGCAGACAAGATGAGAAGCATGTCGGGGGAACAACGGCAAATTGCAGAAATGTTAATGCTTGAGATGCTGAATAAAGGTGTTAGAGGCGAGTTAACAAGCAAAACAATTATTACGGAGTCTGATTCATCTCCATCAACACAACACGTTGCTCATGGCTCAAATCGTCCTGGTGCCCAATGGCAATACATGCAGCCTGAACGTCAACATCCACCTTGGTCACAAGACTTTCATTATACGCAACTGTAGTTTCAGATGATATTTTAAATAGTTTTTTTGGGATGTTGTCAACATTATGTTGCATTTTTGTTGTAATATTATGTGTTATAAGAAGGTTTATTATATATTATAAATGTATACAATATTGTGAACATGTAGAAGCACTGATATTTATTTTGTTCAGTTTTATCAGACACGTTTTAATAAAGTTGATCTGTTTTGAAAACATTCTGTAAACTATATTATATTTTATTTTTAGGGGAACAATTAGTACAGTGCAATGAATGATTTATGATCTTAAAAGGACAATGGTCACACTTTCAATAACCACAAGCGCCGCCTTGCAATGACCACCAGTGCCACCTAGCAATGCCCACCAGTGCTGCCAATCAGTGCCACCTAAAAGTGCTGGCTAGCAGTGTAAACCATAAGTGACCATCACTGCCACCCATCAATGACCATCACTGCCACCTATCGGTGCCTGTCACTGCCACCTCATCAGCGTACATCAATGACGGTCAGGAATTACCCATTTTATATTTTTAGAATTTTTTGTATTTTAATTTCGGTCTTTTTAATTTTTTTAAAATAAATAATAATTAGAACAGGTGATCAAATTCCACCAAAAGATAGCTCTATTTGGGGGGAAAAGATGATAAAAATTTATTTTGGCTACAGTGAATTAGGACGGCGCAATTGTCATTAAAATTGCAACTAGGTTGAAAGCTGAAGATTGGTCTGGAAAGGAAGGGGGTTTAAAGTGTCCAGTAATCAGGTGGTTAAAGGAAAATAATGATTGCTACTTAACTACAATATTATCATTTGTTGATTGATTCTTGGGGAATATTACGATTGGCTACAGGCGAGTTTCTGTTCGTATTAAGGAGCATTTTCGCGGTAAAATCATTGTTTACATTCTCCCGTCTCCTTCCGGGTTATTTTCGTGTTTCCGATCATGCGTGGTGCTTGTCGAAAGATTTTTAGCGGACGAATACTGTACTGATTACACGATTGTCGTACGATGGGCTGTCGTCCAACCAAAGTTTTCCTGTTTGTCCCTTCGGATTTGGTTGGAAGGACTATCGTGATCGGCTGTCGAAAGCTGCGTACTAACGATCAGATTATCGAACGATCTGTCCGAAAGCGACTTTTTTCGTACGATAATCGGACCGTGTGTACGGGGCATAAATCTTTTCTGACACTTGTTGCTTACAAGTAAAAATCCTGTATTTTCTGCTAGAAAATCACTTAGACCCCCCCCCCCCCCCCCTAAAAAAAAAAAAAAAATATATATATATATATATATATATATATATATATATATATATATATATATATATATATATATATATATATATATATATATATATATATTTTTTAGCAGAGACCCTAGGGAATAAAATAGCGGTTGTTGCAATATTTTATGTCACATGGTATTTGCGCATCGGTCTTTCAAACGCAATTTTTTTGGAAAAAATACACTAATGATTTAAAAAAAATAAATAAAAAAACAGTAAAGTTAGACCATTTTTTTTTTTTTGTCCAAAAGTTTTGATTACATGTTTTTGTGCATTTAATATTTAAGATATCGTTTTTTTTTTTTTTTAGACAAAAAAAAAAAAATAAATAAAAAAAAAAAATAAAAAAAAAAAAAAAAAAAAAAATCGGCCTAACACATCGGCCCAAAAAAAATAAAATCGGCATCATATCGGCCATCGGCCGCCGCAATTTCTAAATATCGGCATTGGAATCGGCCAGAGAAAAACCCATATCGGTCGACACACACCTGCACTATATACACTATATTGTACATTACACACACACACACACACACACACACCTGCACTATATTGCACATCACACTCGCGTGCACTATATACACTATATTGTACATTACACACACCTGCACTATTTAAACTATATTGCACATTACACACACCTGCACTATATGCAGTTGGCTACACCCAATGTTCACCATTGCGCGTGCCGCATTACTACTCACCTAGGGCACACAGAGGTGTCCCAGGTATTTTTCAATCTCATAGTGTATGCTACAAAGAAAATGCCAAGCGCAGCTGAAGTGTTCAGGTTTGGCATAAAGAAAAGGTGGCAACCCTAAATGTATCCCATACTCATTCACATAGGGGGGAGGCCGGGATCTGGGGGCCCCCTCATTAAAGGCGTCTTCCAGATTTCGATAAGCCCCCCCGCCCGCAGACCCCGACAACCACCGGGCAAGGGTTGTCGGGGTCCCCCCTGCCCCAAAGCACCCATCACCCATGTTAAAGAGGATGGCCACCTGCACAAAAAATATTAAAAGTCAGCAGCTACAAATACTGCAGCTGCTGACTTTTAATAAATGGACACTTACCTGTTCCAGCGATGTCGGCAGAAGATGATGAGCAATCGCTCGTCTCTCGGCTGCCCCTGCCGCCATCCACTGTCAGGGAATCAGGAAGTGAAGCGTTGCGGCTTCACTGCCCGGTTCCCTACTGCGCATGCGTGAGTCGCGATGCGCATCTTTACTGGTCCCCGTTGTGTCCTGGGAACGGTTTGTTTCCCAGGACACAACGGGGGGGGGCATCTGCGGCTAGGGGTGGGGCATCTGTGGCTAGCTGCGGCTTGCTAGTCCCGGAAGTGGGTGCAGATACCTGGATTATACAGGTATCTGCACCCCCTCCCCCCTGAAAGGTGCCAATTGTGGCACCGGAGGGGGGGGGGGGGATCCGATAAGCGGAAGTTACACTTTGGGGTGGAGCTCCGCTTTAAGGGCATGCGCCATTTTTTTTTTTTAAACATGTTGGCGTGGGGGGGGGGGGATCCCCTCCGAATCCATACTAGACCCAAGGACCTGGTATGGACCAGGGGGGACCCCACGTTGTTTTTTTTTCACTATTTTTTTTTTAACCGGCAACTTTTTTTTTACATTCAGCTGGGAAGTCCGCTGACAGCCGATGACTTATTGGTTGTTAAGGACGCGGCGGCCGGCTTCCTGGCCCATTCCTTAGCAACCAGCTATATAGAGTGTAAAGAAAAAAAAAGTCGCAAATCGTGCCAATACAGCGGGGAAATTGCGGTAAAAACGCACGTCCAAAAATGCAGCAAGCACCGCAAAAAAGCTCAAAAGCAACATGCATAGATGTGAATGGAGATGGAAAGGAGCTGCGCTAAAAAATGAAAATATCAAGGAAATTGATATGTGATACGAAATGTAATACCAACTGAGGGCTGAAAAGTAATTGCCCAAATAGCTATACGTTTCATATATAAAGGAGTCAAAAGGAAGTCTGCGTACAATCAGATTAATATATAGATGAATAAATAAAAACCCGGCTGAGCTCTTCCTATTTATGTGGAAGTGAAATTGGATGTGCACAGTAGATGTACGCTAATTGGTGAGATAAAAAAACCCCACATAAAAAACATACATTAACATAAACTGAAAAAAACTGATGTAAATAAGTGAAGACCCTACTGTGCGGTATGTGATACCTGTTATCGACTGTTGTGAAGAGAATACAAATTTATATATCGTATACTATAAACAGTGTACAAACTGAATCCAGGACCGTAGCCATTAAACCTTAGTGCAAGTAATCCATAAAAAGGGGATGATATTTCAACTTAATGACAAAATATTGATAAACAACCTACAGGGCATTCAAGACAATATTCAACCTGTTATTGGCTGTTGGAAAGTGAATGCCAACTTGATACCCTAACTGGAATATAACCAGTGAATTTTAGGTGAAAAGGATCTAAATAAATATAGAAATACAAATAAAAAGTAAACACCCTACAGAGCCTTAAAAATTGCAATAGTGACCAAATATGTGTGTAATCCCCAGGGGATGAATAAACAATCCCTTAGGGGTTGAGTGACAACCACTTGACCAAAGAAATATATTCAAACAAACAAAAAAAATTAAAAGTGAACACCCTGCAGAGCTTATAAATCACACTGGTGACTGGATGTAAAAGTAATCCCCAGGGAATGTATGGGAACAATCCCTGAGGGGTTGTGTAACAACCGCTTTACCAGAGAAATGAAATCAATCACAAACAGTATATATAAGTGCGTCTTGAAATGCACAATGTAGCAAACAAGTTCCGTGCTATTAACAGTCTATGTGAGGACTCCAAAAATCTTGAAATGAAAGTGACTTGTATAACACCAAAAAAAAGGGATGTGAAGACCTCCACCATAGGGCAAACTTGTCTCCTTACCGGAACTATGTGGTCCCTTTTTAGGGGGACCTTTCACACGGGTGGCTCTTAACCCTAGCCGAGGGTATACAGGGGGAACGTCCGGTATCCAACAGATCACATTGGCTCGTCCAGAATGGCTCCCAACCAGGGTCCTCCTCTGATGTCAGCTCAAGGTTAGGCGGTGCCCCGTGACGACGTCCGTTGATGACGAAACGCGTAGGGAGGAGGAGCTACGTCCTGACGCTACCGCTGTAAGACGTGATCCCATACCACGGGCTGTATTTGCGAGACCGGCCGGCTCGCTTCAAGCCTATTGAATTTTGCTACACTGTAAGTGTTTACTTATTTTTATTTTAATAAAATATCGTTGGATTTCACACTATGTGAGCTCTCTTTAATCCCCCTTGGGTTCCAACTACAATTTGGCCACCGAGCCTAACCTTGAGCTGACATCAGAGGAGGACCCTGGTTGGGAGCCATTCTGGACGAGCCAATGTGATCTGTTGGATACCGGACGTTCCCCCTGTATACCCTCGGCTAGGGTTAAGAGCCACCCGTGTGAAAGGTCCCCCTAAAAAGGGACCACATAGTTCCGGTAAGGAGACAAGTTTGCCCTATGGTGGAGGTCTTCACATCCCTTTTTTTTGGTGTTATACAAGTCACTTTCATTTCAAGATTTTTGGAGTCCTCACATAGACTGTTAATAGCACGGAACTTGTTTGCTACATTGTGCATTTCAAGACGCACTTATATATACTGTTTGTGATTGATTTCATTTCTCTGGTAAAGCGGTTGTTACACAACCCCTCAGGGATTGTTCCCATACATTCCCTGGGGATTACTTTTACATCCAGTCACCAGTGTGATTTATAAGCTCTGCAGGGTGTTCACTTTTAATTTTTTTTGTTTGTTTGAATATATTTCTTTGGTCAAGTGGTTGTCACTCAACCCCTAAGGGATTGTTTATTCATCCCCTGGGGATTACACACATATTTGGTCACTATTGCAATTTTTAAGGCTCTGTAGGGTGTTTACTTTTTATTTGTATTTCTATATTTATTTAGATCCTTTTCACCTAAAATTCACTGGTTATATTCCAGTTAGGGTATCAAGTTGGCATTCACTTTCCAACAGCCAATAACAGGTTGAATATTGTCTTGAATGCCCTGTAGGTTGTTTATCAATATTTTGTCATTAAGTTGAAATATCATCCCCTTTTTATGGATTACTTGCACTAAGGTTTAATGGCTACGGTCCTGGATTCAGTTTGTACACTGTTTATAGTATACGATATATAAATTTGTATTCTCTTCACAACAGTCGATAACAGGTATCACATACCGCACAGTAGGGTCTTCACTTATTTACATCAGTTTTTTTCAGTTTATGTTAATGTATGTTTTTTATGTGGGGTTTTTTTATCTCACCAATTAGCGTACATCTACTGTGCACATCCAATTTCACTTCCACATAAATAGGAAGAGCTCAGCCGGGTTTTTATTTATTCATCTATATATTAATCTGATTGTACGCAGACTTCCTTTTGACTCCTTTATATATGAAACGTATAGCTATTTGGGCAATTACTTTTCAGCCCTCAGTTGGTATTACATTTCGTATCACATATCAATTTCCTTGATATTTTCATTTTTTAGCGCAGCTCCTTTCCATCACCATTTTGTATTTTGTAGTATAACATTTCGAGCAGCAGCTTTAACTCATTAGGATAGCGCAACTTTTTTCCCTAAAATAGATGTGAATGGAGCCTTATGCCCCGTACACATGATCAGACTTTCCGACAACAAAACCGTGGAATTTTGTTCAAAGGTTGTTGGCTCAAACTTGTCTTGCATACACACGGTCACAAATGTTGGCCAACAATTACGAACGTAGTGACGTACAAGATTTACGGCGAGCTGATAAAAAAGAAGTAATGTGATAGCTCCATTACGAGTGCTAGTTTTACAAGACCGAGCACTTTTGAATCATACTTGATTCCGAGCATGCGTGGACATTTGTGCGATGGACTTGTGTACACACGATCGGAAAGTCCGACAACAAAAATGTTGGCGGAAAATTTGAGAACCTGCTAGCCAACATTTGTTGGCGGAAAGTCTGACAACAAATGTTCGATGGAGCATACACACGGTCGGACTTTCCGCCAACAAGCTCACATTTGTTGTTGGAAAATCTGATCGTATGTACGCGGCATTACAGTCCGCCAATCACTCTCCTTTGTACGATGTTAAAGAAATTACACTAAACTCTGGTTTAAAAAAATATATATAAAATTTAAGTATGTTTTCTTAAACCAAAAAAAGTAGCTTTGGGCTATGGGCTTTTGGCTTCCCTTTTTCCTAGCCGCCCAATCACGCTTCTTTTGTGTAAGTTGGTAAAGAAGTGGCAATAAACTCCGGTCCATTTATTATTTTTTATGATTCAACTTCCCGAAAAGGGCTTTGGGCTATGAACTATGTGCTTTGGGCTATGGGCTTTTGACTTTATGCTATGAGCTTTGGTCTCTGGGCTATAAGCTTTGGGCTCTGGGCTATAAGCTTTGGGCTCTGGGCTATAAGCTTTGGGCTCTGGGCTATAAGCTTTGGGCTCTGGGCTATAAGCTTTGGGCTCTGGGCTATAAGCTTTGGGCTCTGGGCTATAAGCTTTGGGCTCTGGGCTATAAGCTTTGGGCTCTGGGCTATAAGCTTTGGGCTCTGGGCTATAAGCTTTGGGCTCTGGGCTAAAAGCTTTGGGCTCTGGGCTATAAGCTTTGGGCTCTGGGCTATAAGCTTTGGGCTCTGGGCTATAAGCTTTGGGCTATGGGCTATAAGCTTTGGGCTATGAGCTTTGGGCTATGAGCTTTGGGCTTTGCAGTGTACATGACTGCAACTAACGTGCACTGCTCGTTCCAAACAGATGTAAGGGGAAAAAGGAGGGGTGTAGGAGTACCATTAACTAATGGATGTTAATGAATTTTTACTGAAAAATAAGGATATTGTTTAGTGTAAAAATAAATCGGGCCTCCTCCACCACTTATAGCTGGTCAATTCCTCTCCTTTTTTCTAAAATGCTAATGAAGTGACACTAAACTCTGTTTTTGTTTTTTTTAAATGTGTTTTGCTATTTATATTTTGAGTTTGTTGCTACATTTTGTAGTCTGGTCTGAAGTGTTCTCCTGAGATCACATACCCCCTTTTACATCACAATCCCCTTTTACAGACCCCCTATTACAGACTGACCCATCACAGACTGACCCCCCATGACAGACCCTCCCATCACAGACTGACCCCCCAAATCACAGACCCCTCATTACAGATTGACCCATCACAGACCCTCCCAAATCACAGACTCCTCATTACAGACCCCCATTACAGACCCCCCCCCCCCTCGACCCAACCACCCCCCCACCGCCCCCCCCCCCCACCCCCCCCGACCCCCCCCCCCCCCACGACCCCCCGACCCAACCACACCCCGACCTGACCCCCCCAACCACCCCCCCCACCCGACCCCACAGACCCAGACTCACTGAACACGACCCTACGAGACCCCCCCCCCCATCACCCCCCCCACCCCGACCCCCCCCCCCCCCGACAACCGACGAATTTGACCCCCCCACGACTCCATTACAGACCCCCCCCCCACCCCCACCGACCAGACTGACCCCGCCCCCACACCGCACCGAACCAAAGACCTGAACCCCCCCGACGAAGCCCCCCCCCAACCCTCCGATGACAACCTGACGGATACACCCCCCCCCCGACTCCCCCCCCCCCGACCCCCCCCCGACCCCGACCACTTACACCGCTCGCCCCCCCCCCCCCCCCCCACCCCCTACCCCCCCTGAACACGACACCCCATTACAGACCCCCATTACAGACTGACCCCCCCCCCATCACAGACTGACAAATGACAGAACCTCCCACCACGGACTGACCCCCCCCCCCCCCCCCCCCCCCCCCCCCCCCCATCACAGACTGACCCCCATGACAGACCCCCCATCACAGACTGACCCCCCAAATCACAGACTGACCCCCCCCCCCCATCACAGACCCCCATCACAGACCCCCAATACAGACTGACCCCCCCCCCATCACAGACTGACCCCCCCCCCCATCACAGACTGACCCATCACAGACCCCCCCCATCACAGACTGACCCATCACAGACCCCCCCATCACAGACTGACCCCCCCATCACAGACCGACCCCCCCCCCCCCCCACACAGACTGACCCATCACAGACTGACCCATCACAGACCCTCCAATCACAGACTAACCCCCCAAATCACAGACCCCCATTACAGACTGACCCATCACAGACTGACCCCCCCCCCCCCCCCCCATCACAGACTGACCGATCACAGACTGACCCCTCAAATCACACACCCCTCATTACAGACTGACCCCCATCACAGACCCCCATTAAAGACTGACCTGACCCATAGCAGACCCCCCATCATAGACTGACCCCCCCATCACAGACCCCCCATTACAAACTGGTCCTGACCCATCACAGACTCCCAATCACAGATCCCTCTCAATATCATCGGGACACAGAGCCATAGTAATTACTATGTGGGTTATAGGCCACCTTCAGGTGCTGGACACTGGCATGACCTAAACAGGAAGTTGCCTCCCTATATAACCCCTCCCATACCAGGAGTACCTCAGTTTTGTAGCAAAGCAATACACATGTATACTAGAAAGAGGGGCGGGACCTCTGTGTCCCGTGATGTACTTCAAAAGAAAAGGATTTTACAGGCAAGCTGTTATAAAAATCTGTTCTTCACATCACGGACACAGAGCCATAGTAATTACTATGTGGGATGTCCCATAGCAATGCCAACTGTGGGGAGGGAGACACAAAAAAAAGTAGGGCACCATGAGATCAGAGGACTTATACTGCTGCCTGCAGTACACTGCGCCCAAAGGCGACATCCTCATGTCTTTTTACATCCACCTGATAGAATCAGGTAAATGTATGGATTGAAGACCAAGTGGCGGCCTTGCAGAATTGAGCCATGGAGGCTTTGTGATGCACTGCCCCCGAAGCACTACCAGCCCTAGAGGAGTGCGCTTTGATTTTAGAGGGTGGAATCTACCTCTTTAACCATAAGCTTGAACGATTACTTGTCGAATCGATTTAGAAATAGTAGATTTCTATGCTGCCTGTCCACTTTTAGGAAATTCAGGCAACACGAATCAAAACATCCGTTTTCTGAATCTGAGCAGTCGCCTTTAAGGCCCCTTTCACACATGCGGACCGTATGTCCGTTTTTCATCCATCCGTTTTTGGATGAAAAAACTGACATACATGCATGTCTATGGGGCAGCGGGTGTCAGCGGATGAGCATCCTTTGAGGGTATTTGATCACCTCTGCGGTTTTTAGTTTTTGCGCTATAAAAATGGAAAAAGACCGAACATTTTGAAAAAAATAAAAAATAAAATATTTTCTACTTTTGTTATAAAAAAAAAAAAAATCCAATAAACTCAATTTTAGTCATACATTTAGGCCAAAATGTATTTGGCCACATGTCTTTGGTAAAAAAAAAAAAAAAATGTCAATAAGCGTATATTTATTGGTTTGCGCAAAAGTTATAGCGTCTACAAACTAGGGTACATTTTCTGGAATTTACGCATCTTTTAGTTTATGGATTGCCCATCTTATTTCTTGAGGTGCTAAAATGGCAGGGCAGTACAACCCCCCCCCCCCCCCAAATGACCACATTTTGGAAAGTAGACACCCCAAGGAAATTGCCGAGAGGCATGTTGAGCCCATTGAATATTTAAAATTTTCGTCCCAAGTGATTGAATAATGACAAAAAATATATTTTTTTTTTTACAAAAAGTTGTCACTAAATGATATATTGCTCACACGTGCCATGGTTATATGTGGAATTGCACCCCAAAATACACTCTGCTGCTTCTCCTGGGTACGGTGATACCACATGTGTGGGACTTTTTGGGAGCCTAGCCACGTACGAGGCCCCCGAAAACCAAGCAGCGCCTTTAGGATTTCTAAGGGCGTACATTTTTGATTTGACTCCTCACTACCTATCACAGTTTTGAAGGACATAAAATGCTAAGGTGGCACAAAACCCACCCCCCAAATGACCCCATTTTGGAAAGTAGACACCCCAAGTTATTTGCTGAGAGGTATGGTGAGTATTTTGCAGCTCTTATTTGTTTCTGAAAATGAAGAAAGACAAGAAAAATGTATTTATTTTTTATTTTTTCAAAACTTTGTGACAAAAAGTGAGGTCTGCAAAATACTCACCATACCTCTCAGAAAATAGCTTGGGGTGTCAACTTTCCAAATGTGGGTCATTTGGGGGGGTATCCCTGTACTCATGTGGTATCCCTGTACTCCCATGTGGTATCCCTGTATTTTGGGGCGTAATTCCACATATGCCCATGGCATGTTTGAGCAATATATCATTTAGTGACAACTTTGTGCAAAAAAAATAAAAAAAATGTAATTAGTCTTTTCCTGCAACATGCGTCACAATATAAAATATTCCATGGACTCGACATGCCTCTCAGCAAATAGCTTGGGGCGTCTGCTTACCAAAATGGGGTCATTTGGGGGTTTGAACTGTCCTGGCATTTTCTGCACAACATTTAGAAGCTTATGTCACACATCACCCACTCTTCTAACCACTTGAAGACAAAGCCCTTTCTGACACTTTTTGTTTACATGAAAAAATTATTATTTTTTTGCAAGAAAATAACTTTGAACCCGCAAACATTATATATTTTTTTAAAGAAAAGGCCCTACAGATTAAAATGGTGGGTGTTTAATTTATTTTTTTCACACAGTGTTTGCGCAGTTTGGTTGGGTAAAGTGAGGTGGAGCACCTTCTGGAAACAGAAGGGCTCTGACGATCTCTTCCTGGAATTTAAGGAAGGATCCAGTCCGTCCTGAAGCTCTGTATAGCACATGAGCGTTCAGCAAAGCCAATTGAAATAAATAAACAGACACTTTCTTGTACCAGCGCCTGGCCTTACGGGCAACTAGGTACGGCTCCAACAACTGGTCCACCTCTCCCATATTTTGGTTATACTCGTGGACACAGAGGGGTTTCTGCACAACACTAGTCGTCGTAGTAATTTGGACCGTCGTGTCTGTATGAAGGGAGGCAAGAACAAAAACATTCTTATTATCCCTCCACTTCATAGCGCGCAAGTTATTACACTTCAAGCAGGCTCTCTCCCCCAGCCTAATACGGGAATCTACAAGCCGCTGGGGAAAGCCCCGGCGATTAGATTGCACGATGCCACATGCTCCAATCTGATAATCAAAACAAGTGACTAAAAAGTGGCACGCTCGTGTAATAATTGTCAACGTACAAGTGGTACCCTTTTCCGAATAAGGGTGACACCAAGTCCCACACAATCTTGCCAGCGCTTCCTATGTAGTCAGGGCAGTTTGTCGGCTCTACGTGGCTATCTTTCCTCTCGTAAACCATAAAACTACATGTGTAGCCTGTGGCCCTGTCACAGAGCTTATACATCTTGACCCCGTATCTGGCACGCTTGCTGGGAAGGTACTGTTTGAATGACCAGCGGACAGAAAACGTAATCAGGGACTCATCAACACAGACAACTTGATGGGGAGTAAACAAGTCTGCAAAACGTTGGTTGAAGTGGTTTACGAGGGGCCGAATTTTGTAGAGCCAATCGTATCCAGGGTCTCCACGAGGATGACAGAGTTCATTGTCATTGAAGTGCATGAACAGCAAATTATGCTCATATCGTGCCCTGGTCATGGAGGCAGAGAACAAGGGCATATGGTGAATTGGGTCAGTGGACCAATATGACCGCAACTCACTCTTTTTAGTTATGCCCGTGTTGAGGGAAAGGCCCAGAAAGAGCTTAAATTCTGAAACCGTAATTGGTCTCCAATCTCTGGCAAGGGAGGACTGGGGAATAGTGGCGATGTGTTGACCAGCGTACAAATTGCTTTGGTCCACAATAGATCTATAGAGCTCTTCGGTGAAAAACAGCGAATAAAAATCAAGTGACGTAAAATCAACTGTTTCCAATTGAATGCCGGGTTGGCCAGTGAATGGGGGAAGTACGGGTGCTGCAGAAGTGGTGGGTTCCCAATTAGGATTGGCGAATGCAGCAGGAAGGGCACTATGGGCACGACGGGCCTGTGTTCGTCTTCTTGGTGGCAGCGGGACACTACTTGTGCTTGCCAGCTTGAACTGCACTTATGGGACTCGCCACGTCACCAAGTGATACTGCAGTGCTGGATTGACTAAGACCAGGGTGTACTAGGCCAATAGTGCTTGCCAGTTCACCAGAAGGAATAGCGGCGCTAGTACTTCTCTCCATACAAGGGACTTGCGGTTCTTGCACATCAACGACAGAAGAATAAGCTTGGGGTCTGGTACGCCTGACTTTGGCAGCTTTGACAACTCCGTAGTCAAAGCTATCTGTCATGGAGCCGCTGTCGTCTACAGGATCGTAATCTGAGCCTGAATCTGACAGATGAGTGACTTCCTCTTCACTATCTGTCATGCTCAGGAACGTGTAGGCCTCTTCACTAGTGTACCTTCCATTTGCCATTTTGGGCTCTAAAATTTAGTGGTACACTAGTGAGACTCACAGGTAAAAAAGCTCCTCACTGTTAGTGACTGTATCAAAACGCTACCAAAAAAAACTGGTAGTGATCGCAGGGATTAGGCCTGACTCTGCGAACGCTGCAGTTGTGTGTTTAGTAAGTGACAGTGATCGATCGATACTGCACTTGGTTGGGCTGGGCTGGGCTGGGCGGAGGGGCAAAACGCAGGTGCTAGCAGGTATCTGGGCTGATCCCGCTTTTGGGAACCCTAAACTGCAGGGAACGCTAGTACAGATCTGATCAGATATTGATCCGCTCAGATACTATACCACTAAGGGAGGTGTAATCTGCGTGCGTGGGTGTTAACCAAACTGGCCGAAACCTGACGCTGCCTGACCCTACCTACCTGACCCTAAAACCTAACTTAAATCACCCGCCGGGCGATCAGGGGGTTAAACTTTTATTAGGGAATAAACGGCGGGTGCCCTGAAACTATAAAAAAAAAAAAAAAAAAACTAACTAGCATCACCTGTAACAGTTATACGGTGATCACTGGTGAAAGGGTTAACTAGGGGGCAATCAGGGGAATAAAACCTTTATTAGGTAGTATATGGGGGTCCCTGACGCTATAAAATGCTGACGGTGAACCTAAATAAATACTTACCTCCCTAACTAGCATCACCTGTGAGACTAATACAGCGATCAGAAAAATGATCGCTTAGTGACACTGGCGACGGGGGGTGATCACGGGGTTAAACATTTATTAGGGGGGGTTAGGGGGGTACCCTAGACCTAAAGGGGGCTAACCCTAACTGCCCTAACACTTATTGCAGTCACAAAATGACACCAATGCAATAATCAGTAAAAAAATAAATAAACTGTTTACATTACAGCAGCAGAAGAAGCTTGTCATTCGTTGGGAGCGATCGCGAGGGGGTGGCCTCCTCCTCAGCACGGATCACTCCCCTAACGATGCCGACCGCCTCGGGCACCCGTGGGAGGCAAGTAACGTACCGGTACTTAACTTTGCCTGCCCGTGCCATTCTGCAGCAGTATATCTGCGTGAGGCGGTCGGCGACTGGTTAAGGGTAACAAATGTGGAGCGGACCAATTCAGTAAGAAATTGCACTCACAATCTCAGATTGTGAAGCTAATCCTTCCGCATTTGACCCCCCAGATGAGGAGTCATAAGCCTCTTCACGGTCCCCCTGAGAGAAAAAACATTTACTCCCGCCCCCAGATCCTGAGTTTGAGGGTCCTGGAAGGGAACACGTCGCATTTTATCCCATACTGGGATGCGATTAAAGCCACTAATCCTTTTCCCAATCCTATCACGGCTTAGGAAAAAAAAAACAGTTGCAAACATTTCATGGCCCCTGATGGCTCACTCTAACCAGCCACCCCCTCTCAGGGGAGGATGCCATTGCAGAGATGAGTTTTAGGCTTTCAGGACTTGAGGGAGACCCTTTTTTGGTGTGTTTCTACCTCCCCTTCTGACCATAGCCCGATGCATAACTGCAGAGGAACTACCAGAAGAAATCGCATCCACTGCTTGAGCAATAGTCCAGCAACTGCTATTGGACTTGATGGACTTGTGTCTTTTTTTCAACCTCACCAACTATGTAACTATACAACTATTAACGCTCAGCCTGATGCTTTTAGTAAATGTGCCAAGGAAAAACCTGTGTCACCAACCTCTTACATGCCCCTTTTTGCTCTTATGTGCCTCCGACATTTACAGGCAGCAAAAATGGAGCTTTAAAACATACTCCCGCACTAAGCGCTGCTGCACGCCAACACCGTGCTAAGCCCCGCCCCTTCTGCACATCGCACCCCCTCTCTCTTTTAAAAAGAGTTCTTCCCGCGCGAGCACGTGCCTTCCGATCTGTAGGGATCGGCGTGTGTGTGGGGGGGATGGCGAGGAGGAGACCTGGTGACCAGCCACCGTGCAGGGGTGGTGAAAAAACTGATCAGCATCACCGATCGTTTTGGCTTCCCCTTTCCAGGGTGAGGGGGAGAGCTCTGTCCAGGTAGGGGGTGTTTGGTGGAAGAAAATCCCCCCCTACCGGAGGAAAAGCCTGCGGATTCTGACACAGCGTGATCTCTGAGGAAGCATGCAAGGTACGTGATAAAGCCTGCGGAGTTCTGACACAGCGTGATCTCTGAGGAAGCATGCAAGGTCTGAGCTGCTAGCCGGAGGAAAAGCCTGCGGATTCTGACACAGCGTGATCTCTGAGGAAGCATGCAAGGTACGTGCTCTATCCAGCCCCCAGTGGTGACTCTTAGGCATGACAACATTTACTTTTTTTTTTTTTTTTTTTTTTAAAAAGGAGACATTTCATAAGAAAATTAAAAAATTCCTTGAAAAACTCCACTCACCTTTCCCACCGCAGGGTTTTCTGTGGTAAAACCAACAGACCCAATCTTCACCCTTCACAGTGGGTTCTGTTAACAAACCTTCAGGAACCGGGGACCCTCAGGGAACCCACACTCCTGGACCCCGCCAGTAAAACTTTATGGCTGAAAATACCAAAGCACTGGATCCCGGGGTCCAGCTCTCTAAAAAGAGAAGCGTTATAGGCAAAGCCTTGTTTCTTCGGACACAAGGCCCGGGTACCATTCAATTCGGCCTAAAGGACACTTTGAATGGATCCGGCTGCATAGCTAGCCCCAGCAAGGATTGCTCCAGTGGAGCTCAGCACAGCACATCTTTACTCATGACCATCACCTTAGACACTGGCGAAAAAAACTGAGGTACTCCCGGTATGGGAGTGGTTATACAGGGAGGCAACTTCCTGTTTAGGGCGTGCCAGTGTCCAGCACCTAAAGGTGATCTATAACCCACATAGTAAATTACTATGGCTCTGTGTCCCATGATATACAATTAAAGAAAAAGGAAGTTCAATAGTCATGTAATATCTCAATTACGAATGCTAGTTTTACAAGACCGACCGCTTCTGGCTCGTACTTGATTCTGAGCAGGCGTGGACTTTTGTGCGACAGACTTGTGTACACACGATCGGAAAGTCCGACAACAAATGTCCGATGGAGCATACACACGGTCGGACTTTCCGCCAACAAGCTCACATTTGTTGTCGGGAAATCCGATCGTGTGCATTACATTACATTACGTGTGCATTACAGTCAGCCAATCACTCTCCATTGTAAGATGTTCAAGAAATTACACTAAACTCTGCTTTAAAAAATATATTAAATTTAAGTATGTTTTCTTAAACCAAAAAAGTAGCTTTGGGCTATGGACTTCCTTCTTTCCTAGCCGCCCATTTACGCTTATTTTGTGTAAGTTGATAAAGAAGTGACACTAAACTCCGGTCCATTGGGGGCGTGTCCAAGATGGCGACGGGAGCGGACGTCTTTTAACACCGCTCCGCCGCCCGGACCACATATCCGCCGATCCAGCGGTGCCAGCCGACCGCAACGGCATCCATTCGATCCGTTGGGACCCCTGCAGTCCCCCGCTCATGCCCGGGTATAAAAAGGGCGGATCAGCGCGCCGACAGAGCCTACGAAAGACCGGGCCCACGCCGCCGCGTGCTGGGGACAAGGCCGCAGCAGCGCGCACCTCCACGATGGCAGAGCAACCAGGGGAGGTGAGTCCAGGGGCAGCAGCAGACCCCCAGGCCCCCCCGGAGCATGCAGCGCTCTTGGAAGCCATAAATGGCTGCAGAACGGCCCTCACTGAAAAGATTGATCATGTGCACATTGAGGTGGGCCTGATTAGGAGACATTGATGCTTTTAAAGGTAGAGTGACAGAAGTTGAGCAGCGTGTGTCTTTGACGGAGGATATTCAGAGGGAACACTCGGCTGACATTCACTCCCTGAAAATCAGAGTCAAGCATCTTGAGTCGCGTGCTGAAGATGCAGAAAATCGCAATAGACGCAACAACCTGCGCATCATTGGCCTGCCTGAGGGAGCGGAGGGGAACGACACCCCCCAGTTCACAGAACAACTGCTGCGCACCCTTCTACCCAGGGCCTCATTTTCCTCCCATTTTGTTGTGGAACGTGCCCACAGGATCCCTGCAACAAGGGGACCGCAGGGAGCACCCCCGCGCACCTTTATTTTTAAGCTGCTGAACTACCGTGACCGTGATCTAATCCTGAGGGAAGCAAGGAACGTGGGGGAGCTCAAGTATGAGAATGCCAAACTCCTCATATTCCCAGACTACTCCATTGAAACCCAGCGACAGAGGAAGTCATTTGATCACGTGAGATCCCAGCTTTGCGCCAAGAACCTCAAATATAGTATGCTGTTTCCCGCCAGACTGCGAGTCCAGGACGGTGAGAGAGTGCGATTTTTTACATCGCCTGCTGAAGCATCTTCTTGGCTGGATACGATCCGCACCGGATGAGCAAGTATACATCTCTCTGATCCCTGTGTTTTGCTACCCTTTGCAGCTGAGTACCTGAATTCAGGGGTGGGGGGTCCTAATAGCGGTTACTGCCGTTTCAGAGCACCCCTTAGACACTGAGACTGTGGGCGGGTGATGCCTGCTGTCTGCATGCGGACGGAGGGCCCCCCCCCTACTGATCTCCACTTCTCAGGATGAAATTCCCCCCCTGCCTATCGTTTACTGCTTTTGTCCCCTGTCTTTTTGAGAAGACCTCAGCCATCCTTTATCTACACCCCTATGTTTTGGTTTCTACTGCTCCTCCATTTTTCTTTTTTTTTTTTTCTTTCATTACTGCTGCACAGGCTGGTAACGGACACTCTGCCACTTACCTCAAGAACCGCACCCCCAGCTTGCTGGGAGACTGGCACCACAATTTATATCCGGGCGACCCCAGTTTGGAGAGGTTTATGGACATATGTCTAAAATGCCTCTTGCACAAGTTACCCCCATGACATGGCGACTTGCCGTGTGGTTTTTGGGAAGGAAAGTCACCCATAGTTTTACATGGGCTGGCGGGGAGGGGGGGGGGGGGTTGTTTTGTTTTTGTTACTGGTTTTACTACTACTGTTACTTGACAAATTTAAAAGTGCTTATATGCTTGACACGGTCACTAGGGCCTCTGATACTGAAGCTCCTTGGGAACTGCTCTCTATGTACAACTGAATTGTGGGCTTATATTCTGTCCGGGTCGGGTGAATGCCCCGGGTCTGCCCCGCTATTGATCATCTCCGGCATGCTATGTCGTCACTAACAATTGTTTCCTAGAAAACCAGGGGCCTGAACTCCCCAGTTAAGCGGTCCCTGGTGTTTCAATTCTTGAAAACCCATAACCCTCATATCTGTGTGTTCCAGGAAACGCATCTAGTGGGCAAGAAAACACTTAGTCTAAAAAAGCCCTGGGTGGGACACCAATACAACTCGACGTACTCCAATTTTGCAAGAGGGGTCACCATTCTTGTACGCAAATCACTTCCATTTAAACTCCTGGGGCTGGATCTTGACCCGGACGGCAGGTATATAGTGTTGCATGCTATGATTGAAACATTAGAACTGGTGCTTGTGGGCATCTATATCCCTCCCCCTGCCTCGGTTAAACTGCTTCATAAACTGAGTCCCCTCCTGGCAAACTATGGGACTGACAATCTCCTGCTTATGGGAGACTTTAATATGACGCCAAAACCTTAAGTGGAATATTAGGAACGCACAGGGAGATATATATCTATAGAAATGCAAGATGTAATGTATAACTGCTGGTATACCGAATGACTGCTCGAATATTAGCACTGTGTTCTGAAGACAGGTAGTAAAAGGGTCAAGGGTTAACCCGGGTCCCAGCCGACTATAGATATGCTGAAGACACAACACACCGCACACTACTACCATACATACGAGACCAAGGACCAAGGGTTCAAGGGACCAGGCCCAAAAGGGATCCCAAAGGGTAAGACGGTGCGAGATGTTTATAACTATGATATATCATACAGGAAACATGTTATACGTTTCAAGTTGTTGGGTATGAAGTTGGAATAATCTGTTGTATAGATCAAGTAAGAGCAGTTGGTTATCTTTATAACACCAAGCTGGGTGGGCGGGGGCGGGTCGGGGGCTTCACCCCGGTCCATCCCAACCTCTACCCCCAATAGGACGGAGCAGATATCGCAGCAAGTGCTGTGATACGCTTCATTGCAAAAAGTTTTTTGATTTGCACTTAGTTTAACAAACGGATAGTGTACATAGTCAGCTATCCGTTTACCTGTAAAGAGGTGAATTTCACCTCACTATCTCTCTCTCTCTCTTTCCTCTCTCTTGCCTCTCCTCTAAGCCTATCTCTATATCCCCCCTCACCCCCTCCCCCCCTCCCCCATCCCTGCCCACCCCCTAAAATCCCACCCTTACCCAGGACATAATGGACACGATTAATATATACTCAGTAAATGCCAAGGGACTGAACACGCCCGAAAAGCGAAGAATATTAGTAAACGACCTTAAAAGGGCCCAAACTGACGTAGCATTCATTCAAGAAACTCACTTCAGGACAGGAAACCCCACATGCCTCCAAAGCAGACGCTTTCCCCACACGTACCATGCCACTAACGCAGAGGCCAAATCTAAGGGAGTCTCCATAATGATATCGGGATCAGTCCCGTGGACAAATAGTGCTACCTTAGCGGACACTTCCGGCAGGTACCTATTTATAAAAGGCACGCTAAGAGGCACGAGAGTGACATTAGCCACCATATACGCTCCCAATGATCGACAAGATTCCTTCCTACACCGGACCTTGAAACTACTTACTGACTTTAGGGAAGGCCAACTAATACTGGGAGGAGATTTCAACATACCTCTGGTCCCGACTCTAGACACGTCCTCCAGAACCTCATCAATACGTACAGGAATGCATAAGCGCATTACAAAAACCCTACACGACACCCAACTAATAGACGCATGGAGACTCCTCCACGCAGGTGAAAGAGACTACACCTTCTTCTCATCTCCACATAAAGTGTATTCAAGGATAGACTACTTCTTTATTCCACATAGCCAACTAGAAGCGATTCAGGAGGTTAAGATAGGGAGTATTACGTGGTCGGACCACGCCCCCATATCCATGCGCTACTGTCTATCATCGGCCCAGACTTCCAGATCTAAATTCTGGAGGCTGAACGAAAGCCTTTTACAAACACCGGACGTCCTGACAGACATACAGAAGGAAATAAAACAATATTTCCAAATCAACAACACTGAGGACTGCGACCCGGGTATACTCTGGGAGGCCCATAAGACAGTGGTTAGGGGGATACTAATTAAACACGGGTCATACATTAAAAAGAAAAAAGAACAACTTTTATTAGAACTCCTACAGAAGATACACGTAACAGAATTACAACACAAAAAAACCCCGGTTAACTCGATAGAAGTAGAATTAGTGACCCTTAGGAGACAAGTAGTGGACCTATTGGAATATAGAGCCAAAGCAGCGCTACAGATCTGCCGAAAAATCTCATACGAGTCGGGAAATAAGTGCGGGCGACTTTTGTCCAGGGCGGTTAAGACCCAACGACTTAACACATATATCCCGCAGATTGTAGACACAAAGGGACAAAAAAAGACCACACCATCCCAAATAGCAAATGAATTCAGGGAGTATTATTCCACGCTTTACAACCTCCAGAAAGGCACGCAGAACGAACAGACATTACAGGACTATGTCACGACAGCACAGACCCCTCAACTCCCCCCAGAAGCTAGGGCTGAATTAGAGGAACCCATTACATTTGGGGAACTACAGCGAGCAATAAGGGGAACGAAACCAGGCAAAGCACCAGGCCCAGACGGGTTTACCCTACAATATTACCAGATCCTTTTGCCACTACTGGGCACACATATGGTAAGAATGTTTAACGGTCTAGGAGAGGGGAAACTGCTACCCAAAGACACATTGAGGGCCCATATATCCCTAATATCAAAAGACGGCAAAGACCCTGCAGCATGCGGTAGCTACAGACCTATCTCGCTCCTGAATGTAGACTTGAAACTGTTTACTAAGATCATGGCCAACAGACTGACCCAATCTATGCCAGATTTAATACACTTGGACCAAGTGGGGTTTATCCCGGCCCGGGAGGCCAGGGATAACACCACAAAGGTAATAAATCTTATCCACACAGTCACCAAATCCAACACCCCGTGCGTCCTTCTCAGCACAGATGCTGAGAAGGCGTTCGACCGGGTAAACTGGGAGTTCATGACAACAGTGCTCAAACACATAGGCCTGGGCAGTAAAATGCTACATTGGATTCGAAACATCTATTCCACACCCACGGCGCAAGTAAAAGCCAACGGAATCTTATCAGACTCATTCCCAATAACAAACGGGACCAGACAGGGATGCCCACTTTCCCCCCTATTATATGCCCTAGTACTAGAGCCCTTTCTATGTAGTGTAAGATTAAATCCCGACATTACCGGAGTGACAATAGACAAATCCCAATATAAAATAGCCGCCTACGCAGACGACCTTATGTTCGTTCTTACCAACCCTGCGATCTCACTACCTAACCTCCTTCAGGAATTCGACAAATACGGACAACTATCCAATCTTAAAATTAACTTTGATAAATCAGAGGCGATGGGACTTAACCTACCGCCAAAGAGACTAGAGGTACTGAAATCGCAGTTCAGATTCAAATGGTCAGACACCTCCCTTAAATACCTAGGTACCCAGATTCCCAAAGACCTAAAACGTGTCTTTGAATTGAACTTTCCACCCCTGTTGATTAAAACTAGACTACTCTTGGAGGACTGGACCAAGGGGCTTCACTCCTGGTTCGGTAGATGCAACTTACTCAAAATGACAATACTCCCCAAATTCTTATATCTACTTCAAGCGCTACCGATACACATCCCACCCCAATATTTCAAGCAAATACACTCCATCTTCACCAAATTTGTATGGAAGAACTCAAAACCTAGACTGCGCAGGCAATACCTCACACTACCTAAAATCCACGGGGGCTTGGCCCTCCCAGATGTGAAAAACTACTATAGGGCGGTCCACCTGGGCAGAATTATCGACTGGAACAGACACGACAAAAACAAAATATGGGTACAACTAGAACAGGCACAATGCTCTCCCTCACTGAAAGGGGCGGTATGGTGCTATGACAAGCTACCCCCTACAATTAAAACACATCCCACTATAGGAACGACCTTGAAGATAGGGGCATCCATTTTACTCCTAACGTCCCTATCCACCGGTAACTCGCCTCTGTACCCAGTACTAGGCAATCCGGCCTTCCCACCCGGAATGGAATATGGGGGATACGAGACACTAACTAGAACCGGTAGAGACCAAGCCTCACATTTCATAATAAATGGGGATTGGCCATCTATTGAAACGCTAGTAGACGAGAACGGGCCTTTCCAGCTACCGTTCTGGAAAGCAACCAGACTACACCACTTCCTGCACTCAATCCCTCAACCAGCACAGTTTAATCGTGACCTGACGACCTTCGAACGGTACTGTAAAGAAGAGGGACCCATGTCACAAGTACTGTCCAAAACGTACGCCCTACTTAACTCCCCGATAGAAACCCCGGATCTGACATTCATAAATAAATGGGAGGTTGACCTGGGGTGCACGTTCACCAGTGCCCAAAAACAAACGATCATTAAATTCTCCCTACAGACCACCATCTGCACAAAAATACAGGAACTCAATTACAAGATACTGACCAGATGGTATTACACCCCTAGCAAACTTCATAAATACTTCCCAACCACACCAGATACCTGTTGGAGATGTCAAACAGATAAAGGGACCCTCCTCCACATCTTTTGGTCCTGCCCTCTGCTACAATACTTCCCAACCACACCAGATACCTGTTGGAGATGTCAAACAGATAAAGGGACCCTCCTCCACATCTTTTGGTCCTGCCCTCTGCTACAAAACTTCTGGTCATCAGTCCGAAGGATTATACAGAAATTAGAAAAAAAAAACAAAACAAAAGAAAAACGCTCCGCTCGCACTAGGGGCCAGTTCCCAGAACGGGTCACAAATCCGGGGTTGGATCGCCTCAATTCATCTGGGGGGGGGGGGTCCCACCTCGGATCTCTCGAACTGGGCTGACACTTATGGGCTGACGGATCTTTGGAGATGGAGGAATCCCTCTGAGAGATCCTACACATGCCACTCAGCCACGTACAGAGCACTCTCGCACATAGATCTGGTATACGCAGGGACACCTCTCCTACCCAGGGTACAGGAAATTTCTATTCTTCCACGGGGGATCTCTGATCACACCCCACTTCTCCTCCGGCTGTCCCTGGAGGGATCTCCCGGGGACAGGCTGTGGAGACTATCCAGGTTCTGGATATCCGACCCCAGGGTGGACTCCGAGTTCCGCTACCAGATGGAAACATACTGGATGCTCAACCCGGGTACAGCCTCCCCAGCGGTGGTCTGGGATGCCTTTAAGGCCTCCTCTAGGGGGCACTATCAGAAGATTATAGGGAAAATTAGGAAACAGCTGAAGGCGGATATTCTGGAAGCGGAGGGCAGGGCACTCACCTTGGAACAGCAGTTTGTGTTAACGGGGGACCCGGAGGTTCACGTCAGGCTCCAAAACAGCACCAGGGAAGTTATCTTAATGCGTACCTCACTCACTAAGAAAAAAATGCTCCAGCAGTCGCAGAGAATCTTTGAGGAGGGTGAAAGGGGAGGCAGGCTACTGGCATGGTTGGCCAGGGAACAGACAGGGTCCATGAGTGTGCCCTCGCTGATAGACGGAGCTGGGGTCAGAATGACCTCCTCCAGGGAGATCAGCGAGAGCTTCACGATCTACTATGCGGACTTATATTCCACGCAAGTAAACTACTCCATGGAAGACCTACATATCTACCTCTCTGATGTTGACTTCCCAGTACTGACTGACACATATAGATCCCAACTAGACTCGCCCATTACAATCCTAGAAGTCCAACAGGCCATAGCCTCACTCCAAGCGGGGAAAACCCCGGGACCTGACGGATTCCCCACAGAGTTCTACAGAACATATGCTGAAGAACTGGCCCCTAGACTACACTCCATGCTCCTCGCGGCACTGGAGGAGGGTGCACTCCCGGAATCTATGTCCGAGGCGGTAATAGTGGTCATTCCCAAGTCAGGGAAGGACCCAGAACTCTGCAAATCATACCGCCCAATCTCACTGATAGACGTAGATGCTAAGCTGCTGGCCAAGATCCTCGCAACTAGACTGAACGGGGTGATCACGGCGCTGGTCCACCCGGATCAGTCGGGCTTTATGCCAGGCAGGGGAACCGACATTAACATCCGCAGGTTGTTTACCCACATAGACATGGCAAAGGAGGGGGACAGAGGTCTGGTTGCAGCTCTGGACGCCGAAAAGGCATTCGACTCTGTCGAGTGGCTCTTCCTATGGGACGTCCTGGAATGCTTCGGATTTGGCCCCAGGTTCATCTCCTGGATCCAACTCCTGTATAAAAACCCCACTGCTCAGGTTAGAGTTAATGGCCTGCTGTCTCCTCCCTTCAGCCTGCACAGAGGAACGAGACAGGGATGCCCCCTGTCTCCAGGGCTTTTCGCATTGGCGATTGAACCCCTGGCGATATTAATACGCCAAGAACACAGAGTGAGGGGCATAGAGGTTGGCGTGCTGCAGGAGAAAATATCCCTGTATGCTGATGACACCCTGCTTTATCTAGCGGACGCAGAAACATCACTCCAGACCGCACTAGGAATAATAGAACAGTTTGGGAGATTCTCTGGCATACGAGTGAATTGGGATAAATCTGTCCTTTTTCCCCTTAACGACACCAACCCCAAAAATCCCACCAACACGCCCCTCCAGTGGGTAGATGAATTTAAATATCTGGGTGTGATAGTTAAACGCTCCCCCCGGGCATACATAGGAGATAATCTCTCCCCTCTGCTTACCCAGTTTGCCACTAGGTGCCAGACATGGAAAACGCTACCACTGTCCCCGGTGGGTAGGGTGAACCTCCTAAAAATGGTATACCTTCCGAAGTTCGTCTATTTCTTTAGGAACACCCCATGCCTGATCCCCAAAGCCTTTTTCCAGAAGATTGACACTATTATCTCCTCCTTCGTGTGGGCTGGGAAGACCCCAAGACTAGCAAAGAGAATGCTCCAGCTCCCCCTGTCTCAGGGGGGCTTGGCGCTGCCACACTTTCAATTGTACTACTGGGCGGCAGTACTGGTTACGGCCCGATGGTGGTTCTCCCAGCCCAAACAAAACCCGGCAGTCACTCTGGAGGCGGCGATCCTGGGGTCCTACGCTGCATTGTCCAACTTGCCCTATAGGGGGCCCAGGGCCCACCCCCAGGTCACGACCCTGATGCGAACCACTCTACAGGTATGGCAGAAGTCGAGGGGGGTATATAGGGAGGACGCGACCGTCTCGCCCCACACCCCCTTGTGGGGTAACCCTGCCCTGCCGCACCTCTTTGGGGTTCCTGAACCCCCAATGTGGGCGGGGAGGGGTATAATCACTCTCAGGCAAGTCTTTAAAGGTGGCTCCCTCCGCTCATTTGAAGATCTACAGGCCCAGTACGCACTACCGAACACTATGAGGTTTAGATACTATCAGTTCAGACATGCAATACTAGCCCAATTCCCAAACCCCCTGACACTTCAAACGGACGCAGTGGAAAGACTGCTTATTGCAAAACTGCTGGACAAACCGCTATCCTCCCTCTATTTCTACCTTTCAGCTGCGCACATTACCTCCCCGACTAAGATATATGACAAGTGGAGGGCCGACATACCCGAACTGACCGAGGAGATGTGGGAGGATGTTGTCTCAGACTACACCACAAAAATGATCTCGGCAAAGGACCGCTTTATCCAGCTTAAGATGCTACATAGGGCATACTACACACCTGTTAGGCTGGCTAGGATATACCCTGGGGCGAGTGAACTTTGTTCAAGATGTGGAACCTCTGTGGGAACCTTTCTCCACGTGATGTGGTCCTGCCCTGTGCTGCGCCCCTACTGGGGAGCCGTTATTGAGGTACTGGACTCCTTTGGAGACTGGGCCCTACGTATGGACCCAGCCTTGGCACTCCTGGGAAGTATGGAGGACGTTGAGGCCTCAAGACATGAAAAACTGTTCCTGTTCTACGCCCTGTATTATGCCAGGAGGGAAATCCTCCTGAAATGGAAGCAGGCCACCCCCCCCCACACTGAGCATGTGGAAAGCCACAATAAACTCGGTCCTACCCCTCTATAAACTCACATACGAGAGCAGAAACTGTCCCAAAAAGTTTGACAAAGTATGGTCCCAATGGGTCGATGCACATGGTTGTTGAATGGAACGTGCTGACTGTATTATATGTTATACCATCAGGTTTTAAAACGCAAATGATAATGTTGTTCCGGATATTGACTCCTCCTCCCCCCTCCCCCCCCCAGCCCCATCCCCATCCCCCCCCCCCGCCCCTACTCTCCAGTTTTTCCTCCTGCGTAGAAGATGCCTGGAATAACGACTTTGTTATTGTGCCTTATATTTTAGTGATGGGAAAACTGTGACCCTGCGTTAATCTGTATTAATCCGCACTGTCTATGATGTATAGACCTTGCTGACTGTATATACCATTGGACAATGTGAACTGTGTCATTGTTAATTGTTGCAATTATTTTTTCAATAAAAACCTTTCTGTTAAAAAAAAACAAAAAAACTTCGGTCCATTTATAATTTTTTATGATCCAACTTCCCGAAAAGGGCTTTGGGCTATGGGCTTCGAACTTTAGGCTATGAACTATGTGCTTTGGGCTTTAAACTTTATGCTATGAGCTTTGGGCTCTAGGCTATAAGCTTTGGGCTCTGGGCTTTATGCTATGGGCTATGAGCTCTGGGCTTTGCAGCGTACATGACTGCAACTAATGTGCACTGCTCATTCCAAACAGACATGAGGGGAAAAAGGAGCAGTGTAAGAGTACCATTAACTAATGGATGTTTATGAATTTTTACTGAAAAATAAAGATATTGTTTAGTGCAGGGATCCTCAAACTATGACCCTCCAGCTGTTACGGAACTACACAACCAATGAGGTATTGTAAAACACTGACATTCACAGACATGACTAGGCATGGTGGGAATTGTAGTTCCTGAACAACTGGATGGCCATAGTTTGAAGACCCCTGGTTTAGTGTAAAAGTAAATCCGGCCTCCTCCACCACTTATAGCTGGCCAATTCCTCTCCTTTTTTCTAAGATATTAATAAAGTGACATTAAACTCTAAAGCAACTCCTTTTCATTGCTAAATGTCTGGAGTGTTCATCTGATAGGTGGTAATTCAATCAGGGTGAACTGACACCTTTTCAGTAAAGATATTGTTTAGTGTAAAAATAAATCCGGCCTCCACCAATCCCCATAGCCGGCCAATCTCTCTCCTTTTTTCTAAGATGTTAATAAAGTGACACTAAACTCTGAAGCGACTCCTTTTCAGTGGTAAACGTCTGGAGTGCTCACCTGAGAGGTGGTAGCTCAATCAGGGTGAATTAACTCCTTTTCAGTGGTAAACGTCTGGAGTGTTTACCTGAGAGGTGGTACCTCAATCAGGGTGAATTAACTCCTTTTCAGTGGTAAACGTCTGGAGTGCTCACCTGAGAGATGGTAGTTCAATCAGGGTGAATTGACTCCTTTTCAGCGGTGAATGTCTGACGTATATATTTTTTTAGGCATCATCTACTATATACGCAGAAACAGCAAAACAATATACAGATTGTTAGACTTACCCCATGGTGTTTTCAGGGGATCTGTAAGAGAATACTATACATTCTAGAAATTCAGGGTGAACTGACTCCTTTTCAGTAAAGATATTGTTTAGTGTAAAAATAAATCCGGCCTCCACCAATCCCCATAGCCGGCCAATCTCTCTCCTTTTTTCTAAGATGTTAATAAAGTGACACTAAACTCTGAAGCGACTCCTTTTCAGGGGTAAATGTCTGGAGTGTTCACCTGAGAGCTGGTAGCTCAATCAGGGTGAATGAACTCCTTTTCATTGGTAAACGTCTGGAGTGTTTACCTGAGAGGTGGTACCTCAATCAGGGTGAATTAACTCCTTTTCAGTGGTAAACGTCTGGAGTGCTCACCTGAGAGATGGTAGTTCAATCAGGGTGAATTGACTCCTTTTCAGCGGTGAATGTCTGACGTATATATTTTTTTAGGCATCATCTACTATATACGCAGAAACAGCAAAACAATATACAGATTGTTAGACTTACCCCATGGTGTTTTCAGGGGATCTGAAAGAGAATACTATACATTCTAGAAATTCAGGGTGAACTGACTCCTTTTCAGTAAAGATATTGTTTAGTGTAAAAATAAATCCGGCCTCCACCAATCCCCATAGCCGGCCAATCTCTCTCCTTTTTTCTAAGATGTTAATAAAGTGACACTAAACTCTGAAGCGACTCCTTTTCAGGGGTAAATGTCTGGAGTGTTCACCTGAGAGCTGGTAGCTCAATCAGGGTGAATGAACTCCTTTTCATTGGTAAACGTCTGGAGTGTTTACCTGAGAGGTGGTACCTCAATCAGGGTGAATTAACTCCTTTTCAGTGGTAAACGTCTGGAGTGCTCACCTGAGAGATGGTAGTTCAATCAGGGTGAATTGACTCCTTTTCAGCGGTGAATGTCTGACGTATATATTTTTTTAGGCATCATCTACTATATACGCAGAAACAGCAAAACAATATACAGATTGTTAGACTTACCCCATGGTGTTTTCAGGGGATCTGAAAGAGAATACTATACATTCTAGATATTCAGGATGGGGGCTCCATTTTCATCATGCCCCAGGACAGCATACATGTACACATTACCTTCACATTGAACAACTAAATAATATGGAATAAACGATCTGCACAGCGGACAAGTCGCGTGTTGTTGAACCCATGTGTGGATACAATTAGCATGGAATGTGTGATTACATTGTAATTCAGTAGAGTCCTGTGCACTATACTCACTCAGGCAAATGGAACAGATAGGCCGTTCCATTGCCGGTGGTCTCGGAGGCGCTGGTTGCTGATCCCTGTTGTGGTCTCCAGGAGGTTGGTGCACGTTGTTGGCTCCGTCCTCTCGTCTCCTCCGAAGCTGTCGACGCGTCCGGTGGGCAATTGGAGACGCTCCTCCCTCCTGGCGGGATCGCCTTCCACGGGTCCGAAGTCGTGGCATCTTAATGCTGGTATACCTGGAAAAAATAAAAACTAAAAACATTTAATACTAATAATAGTAATATATACAATAATAATATTATAATAGCAAAATGTTTTTATTAAAAATGCTAATAATCACAGGAAACAAAATCTGACAATGTGAAAATTAAGTGTGAACTTTGCTCTATGATAAAATGAAGAATTAGTGATTAATAAAAGCTTCTCCCCTTCTAACAGTGATAGGGGGCGCTATTAATAAAGTGCTAATAACTGATCATACCAACTGACACTTTCCAGGCCTGGAAACTTTGACTGGGAATACCTCGGTTACGTAACACTGTAGCCAAATAAATGTTATATCATTTTATAGATTTTACATATAATTAAACTGTACTGTGGTCATTTTACCACTTCAGCCCTGGAAGATTTTAACCCCTTAATGACCAGAGCATTTTTTGCGATTCGGCACTGTGTCGCTTTAACTGACAATTGCGCGGTCGTGCGACCTTGTACCCAAACAAAATGAACATGCTTTTTTTCCCACAAATAGAGCTTTCTTTTGGTGGCATTTGATCACCTTGCGTTTTTTATTTTTTGCGCTATAAACAAAAAAATACTGACAATTTTGAAAAAAAAATTATATTTTTTACTTTTTGCTATAATAAATATCCCCAAAAAATATATTAAAAAACGAAATTTCTTTCTCAGTTTAGGCTGATATTTATTCTTCTACATATTTTTGGTAAAAAAAAAAAAATTGCAAAAAAGTGTATATTGATTGGTTTGCGCTAGGGTTGTCCCGATACTGATACTAGTATCGGTATCGGGACCGATACCGAGCATTTGCGCGAGTACTTGATGGAGTCCGCTGATGGACGAAGAGGGCGGCCGGAGTGAGCTGGTGGGCGGAGAGAGCAGGTGGAGTAAGCTGGTGGGCGGAGAGGGTGGGCGGAGTCGGCAGGCGGACGGAGAGGGCGGGCGGGAGTCCGCTGATGGACAAAGAGGGCGGCCGGAATGAGCTGGTGGGCGGAGAGAGCAGGCGGAGTAAGCTGGTGGGCGGAGAGGGCGGGCGGAGTCAGCTGGTGGGCGGAGAGGGCAGGCGGACTGAGAGGGTGGGCGGAGTCAGCCTGTGTAATGAGACGCATTACACGGGGGCCTGTGTGAAGGGGGCGTGTCTTCTGCTGCCCTGTACCTGAGACAGAGAGAGAGAGAAAGACAGAGAGAGAGACACATCAGAGAAAGAGACAACAGAGAGACATGAGAGAGAGAGAGAGAGAGAGAGAGAGAGACATCAGAGAAAGACAACAGAGAGAAATACATACAAGAGAGCGACCAGAGAGAGAGACATCAGAAAGAGAGAGACATCAGAGAGAGAGAGACATCAGAGAGAAAGAGACAACAGAGAAAGAGACAACAGAGAAAGAGACAACAGAGAAAGAGACAACAGAGAGAGAGAAAGGGACATCAGAGAGAAAGAGACATCAGAGAGAAAGGGACATCAGAGAGAAAGGGACATCAGAGAGAGAGGGACATCAGAGAGAGAGGGACATCAGAGAGAGAGGGACATCAGAGAGAGAGACACCAGAGAGAGCCCCCCCCACCCCCCCCCCCCCCCAACACCCCGACCCCCCCCCCCCCCCCCCCCCCCCCCCCCCCCCCCCCCCCCCCCCCCCCCCCCCCCCCCCCCCCCCCCCCCCCCCCCCCCCCCCCCCCCCCCCCCCCCCCCCCCCCCCCCCCCCCCCCCCCCCCCCCCCCCCCCCCCCCCCCCCCCCCCCCCCCCCCCCCCCCCCCCCCCCCCCCCCCCCCCCCCCCCCCCCCCCCCCCCCCCCCCCCCCCCCCCCCCCCCCCCCCCCCCCCCCCCCCCCCCCCCCCCCCCCCCCCCCCCCCCCCCCCCCCCCCCCCCCCCCCCCCCCCCCCCCCCCCCCCCCCCCCCCCCCCCCCCCCCCCCCCCCCCCCCCCCCCCCCCCCCCCCCCCCCCCCCCCCCCCCCCCCCCCCCCCCCCCCCCCCCCCCCCCCCCCCCCCCCCCCCCCCCCCCCCCCCCCCCCCCCCCCCCCCCCCCCCCCCCCCCCCCCCCCCCCCCCCCCCCCCCCCCCCCCCCCCCCCCCCCCCCCCCCCCCCCCCCCCCCCCCCCCCCCCCCCCCCCCCCCCCCCCCCCCCCCCCCCCCCCCCCCCCCCCCCCCCCCCCCCCCCCCCCCCCCCCCCCCCCCCCCCCCCCCCCCCCCCCCCCCCCCCCCCCCCCCCCCCCCCCCCCCCCCCCCCCCCCCCCCCCCCCCCCCCCCCCCCCCCCCCCCCCCCCCCCCCCCCCCCCCCCCCCCCCCCCCCCCCCCCCCCCCCCCCCCCCCCCCCCCCCCCCCCCCCCCCCCCCCCCCCCCCCCCCCCCCCCCCCCCCCCCCCCCCCCCCCCCCCCCCCCCCCCCCCCCCCCCCCCCCCCCCCCCCCCCCCCCCCCCCCCCCCCCCCCCCCCCCCCCCCCCCCCCCCCCCCCCCCCCCCCCCCCCCCCCCCCCCCCCCCCCCCCCCCCCCCCCCCCCCCCCCCCCCCCCCCCCCCCCCCCCCCCCCCCCCCCCCCCCCCCCCCCCCCCCCCCCCCCCCCCCCCCCCCCCCCCCCCCCCCCCCCCCCCCCCCCCCCCCCCCCCCCCCCCCCCCTCGGCTGTAGTAAACCAGCAGCGGACATCTTGTTACACCCAGCCCAGCTGGGTGTAACAAGATGTCTGCTGCTGCTTACTGCGGCAGGGTGTACCAAGATGGGCGTCACAGCATTTCAAAAATAAATCCTTTCCTCATGTCATTTATTGCTGTATTTCAGTGCCAGACACCTGTCAGTGCTCATAAGTGCCATCTATCAGTGCCAGCCACCTATTAGTGCCCATAAGTGCCGTCTATCAGTGCCACCTATCAGTGCCAGCCACCTATCAGATTCCATAAGTGCTGCCTATCAGTCCCCATCAGTCAAACTGACACATGACATTAAAAAAAGTATCGGTAATCGGTATCGGCGAGTACTTGAAAAAAAGTATCGGTACTTGTACTCGTTCTTAAAAAAGTGGTATCGGGACAACCCTAGTTTGCGCAAAAGTTATAGCGTCTACAAAATAGGGGATAGATTTTTGGCATTTTTATTTTAAATTTTTTATTAGTAATAGCGGTGATCTGTGATTTTTATCGGGACTGCGACAATGCAGCGGACAGATCAGACAATTTTGACACTATTTTGGGACCATTGACAGTTATGCAGAGCTAAAAAATAGCCAATGATTACTGTGCAAATGTCACTGGCAGGGAAGGGGATAACACTAGGGGGCGATCAAGGGGTTAAATGTGTTCCCTCACCGAATTCTAACTGTAAGCGGATGGGCTACCTAGGACATGAAATCACTGCTCCCGATGACAGGGAGCAGTAGATCCCTGTCATGTCACTAGGCATAACCGGGAAATGCCTTGTTTACATAGGCATTTCCCCATTCTGCCTCTCCTTGTCACGATTGTGGGCCACCGGCGGACATCAATTTAGCAGGACCCACAGGCATATGCCGCCGGCCCGGGATTATGAAGGGACGTATGGTTACGACCTTTTGCGCACATGTGCCATTCTGCCGACATACATCGACGTGTGGCGCTCATGAAGCGGTTAATGGCTGTGTATGCTGGGCATAATTCTCAGTATCTGTTCTTATTCTGTATGTATGGACCCTGCACAGCACCACTTCTCTTGTCCCGTATGCCGAGTATTCGGTATTGGTTCTTATTCTGCATGTATGGAATCTGCTAAGTGCCACTTCTCGTCCTGTATGCTGGGTATAATTCTCAGTATCTGTTATTATTTTGCATGTATGGCTCTGCACAATACCACTTCTCTTGTCTCATATGCCGGGTGTAATTCTTAGTAACTTATTATTGTATGCGACTTTATACTGCGTCACTGAATGATCCTGATCAGGGCCATCATCAGGGTTGTTCCACGGTTCTCTTGTAGGGGGCCCGGACCGCAGGCAGATTGGACGGTGGGGTGGGTAAGAGCAATTGCAGAATGATGCCCTGTGCTGCTCTCTGCAGCAACTTAAAGCCGGTTTCTTCCTCTCTCCCTCTCGCCAGCTTTCAGCTGCTGGATGGAGAGACACAGACAAGGCGGATCCAGGGGGGTGTTAATTTACACCCAGTTTTGTTTTACGAGGAGGGATGGGGGGGATTTGTACTTGGGGGGGGGGGGGGGGGGTGTGCTAAGAGGAGGGATGGGGAGGGGGTTTTGTGCTAAGAGGAGGGATTTGGGGGGGGGGGGGGTTGTGTAAGGAGGAGGGATTGGTTGGTTTTGTGCTGGTTGGAGGAATTAATGTGATCTGCGCTAGAAGTAGTGATTTGTGCTGGGAGGAGGGATTGGGAAGGATTTGTGCTGTTATGGGGAATTTTGGGGAGTAGATTCCTGCTAGGAGGGGGAAATGGGCATGATGCGAGTTGTGATTGGGAGGGCAAAAATTTGAACTGGGCGGGGCTGTCAGGTAGGGTGTTCGGGGCCCCTGTCGGGTAGGGTGTTCGGGGGCCCTGTGATCTCTAATGACAGCTCTGATCCTGAGTGTGAAAAGTGATCTCTCTTCCCTCGAACCAGAAAGGAGGAGAGAAGAGAAAACACTGACAGATCATTACAGCACAAGCCGGGTCCAGCTCTCTATCACCCCCCACACGGATCCATCAGGAGAGGGACCCCTGTGATAAGGAAAAATAGGGGCCCCTGTGATGAGGACACAGAGGGAACCTTCTGACATGTCCTATGCCCATTGGTTCTCTGTGGCAGACTGAATATCTTTGATTTCGTCTGCACAAATCCCCTCCCCCCCATGTATTCATCCATAATCTATACACAATGACAGACCTCCGATCATTGTCCCCTCCCCCTCCTCCTGAGTGTGTAGATGAGAAGATCGAAGGGGGGGGGTCCTCGGTGTACAGCCTGTCAGCGGGGAGGAGGGATGGAGGGGCGATCGCTGTGTGTGGGGGGGTCCAGGCATCCTACAAGAGATGCGGGGAATGGGGGAAGGTGTCCGGGGTGACCACACTAGTGCGCCCTTTCAGGCCAGCCGGTTCCCGGGGCTCAGTGTCGGAACTTGCACTGGGCTCCGGACTTTATTCAGCACAAACTCGTCAGGACGGAGGTGACAGAAGAGTCTCATGGGGCCCCTGGAGACACTCGGGGCCCCCTACATCTGTACTGGCTGTCCCCAGAGGTGACTCTAGGCTTTGTGAGGCCTTAGGCAAAACTTAGACATGAGGCCCCACTCACGCCCATAATGGGAAAAATAATAAAAGCGATAAAAAAATAACTGTGTGCCCCTCCCCCACAGCTCTCCTGGCTTCTCTCCCGCTGACTGCTATAGGGGATCTTTAGGCCCCTTTCACACTGGGGCGGTTTGGGCGTCAGCGGGAAAACAGCTCTATATTTAGTGCTGCTTTACCGTCGTTTTAGCGGCGGTACTCGGCCGCTAGCGGTGCGGTTTTAACCCCCACTAGTGGCTGAAAAAGGGTCAAAACCGCCCGCAAAAGGGGCGGCGCTTTGCCGGTGGTATAGCCGCGCTGCCCCATTGATTTCAATGGGTAGGAGTGGTGAATACACCGCTCCAAAGATGCTGCTAGCATGACTTTTTTTTACCGTCCTGCTAGCGCACCGCTCCAGTGTGAAAGCCCTCCGGCTTTCACGCTGGAGTGAAAGGACCCGCTTTTTTCAGGCGCTATTTTTAGCGCTGTAGCGCCTGAAAAAACGCCTCAGTGTGAAAGGGGCCTAAGGATGGGGGCCGGGAAAAGGGGCTGGTAAATGTAATTTACAAACCCCTTCCTTTTCTAAATGAACACAGTGAGTGATCGGTACTGATCACTCAATGTGTTCATTCATAACTGAAGCATAGTAAACTGTGTTTACTATGCTTTTGTTTATGAATTAACAGGAGCCTCTGTCTCCTGTTCATTAAACTGCAGTACAGCTGAGGCTACAGAGAAGGACTGGGTTCTCAGTCCCTTTCTTGGTTTTAAAAGTGAGATATCAGGACTCTGTTTAGACCCCTCATATCTCACCAAAGAAACCAAAAAACATAAAACATTTTAAAAATGATAATTAAAAATAAATAAATATAAAAACGGTAAAATAATTTGATCTGAAATTTCTATTCAAACTAAAAAGCCATGCCCAATATGAAGCATCATTTGGCCACACTCAGTGTTTTCTGTGGCGCACTGTGTATGCCACAGGCCACCAACTCCCTAGTAGGGGCCCAATGCATTACTTTGTCCATGATGATATTATGATGACATTCTACAATGGCAGTAAACCTGAGTAGGGAAAGAGAAGTGGAGGGTCTGATGGCGGGTAGTATGTAGATGAGAGGAGTGCGGAGTGTAGAGGGAGAGACCCCAGAGCAGGGATATGCAATTAGTGGACCTCCAGCTGTTGCAGAACTAAAAGTCCCATGAGGCATAGCAAGACACTGACAGTCGCAAGCATGACACCCAGAGGCAGAGGCATGATGGGACTTGTAGTTTTGCAACAGCTGGAGGTCCCCTAATTGAATATCCCTGCCCCAGAGAGTTGAGGCTCCTGTGCCCAGTACTGGGAAAAGACTCAGGTAAGTATCAAGGGGTAGAACACAAAATGGTTTTTATTTTCATGTATAAAATGCATGAAAGTAAAAAAACCTACAGCTTTTAGGCCGGCCATACATTATACAATTTTCTTGTACAACTTTCCTTTAGATTTACTATATATTTTAGGAGGTCAAATCTAAACACTTTCAGTTTGTATGCAGTCAGGCCGGCCCTTGCACTACATAGTTAAAGATGAATCTAATGAAAATTGAATGACAATTGTATAGTGTATGGCCGGCTTTATAACCATTTTAACTGTTTGGGGGGGGGGGGGTTATTTAACCACATGCCGACCGGGCCATAGCCAAAAGACGGGTACAGCGCGGTCGGCTTATTCTGGGTGGACGTCCGCGCGCACCGGGGAACATCCGTGACCGCCGGGCCCCCGCATCACGGTAAACATCCGCTGATGATGACGGAGCATCACTTGTAAACAAACCGGCATCATTTCATGACGCCGGTTCCTCCCTCCCCTCTCTGTACCAATCGGTACAGTGGGAGAGGAGAGATCTTTCGCAGCGTTGTGGGCACTACAGATCCAGCCCACAGCGCTGCTCAGTGCCAATACTCCGCAATAAATTTTAACAGAAACAAAGAATTTATTTTTTTATTTATTTATTTTTTACCGAATTTTCAGTTTTTTTGATTTATAGTGCAAAAAAAATAAAAAAAACCCAGCGGTGATTAAATACCACCAATAGAAAGCTCTATTTGTGTGAAAAAAAAAAAAAGGACAAAAATGTCATTTGGGTACAGTGTTGCATGACTGAGTAATTGTCATTCAAAGTGTGAGAGCACCGAAAGCTGAAAATTGGTCTGGTAAGGAAGGGGGTTTAAGTGCTCAGTGGTCAAGTGGTTAATTTACAATGCTATTTGTAATAGGCAGCATGGAGGGAAGTATCTGCTGTAAGGCAAACAAGGCATTTGCCTGGAGTGGTGCCCCCCCAGGGGACGGCACGTAGCCCAATGACGGCTACAATGTGGTCATCCAGGTGCGGCGCACACCCAGTGCACTCTGATCACTGTGTCCTTCAGAACAGCTGATCAAAAATTGGGGTTAAAAGCCAATCACAGAAGCTCTTTACTAGGTGATCAGCTGAGTTCAATCATCACTGATCACCATGTAAACTTGCCGGTTATCGACATTCCTTTCCTCCTGCTGTCACAGCGTGAAAAGAGGAGACAGTAAATGGCTGGAGTGACATCTATACTGATAACCAAGACACCGATCGTCCGTGTCCTGATGATCAGTGCAGCCCTGACAGTGCCCATCAGTGCCGTTTATCAGTGCCAACCAGTGCCCATCAGTGCAGCTTCATCACTGCCTCCTTATCCGTGCCATCTATCAGTGCCAACTAGTGTCCATCAGTGCCACATATCAGTGTAGCTTCATCACTGCCTCTTATCAGTGCCAACCAGGGCTGGACTGGGACAAAAATGTGGCCCTGGAGTTCATCCAGACCGGCCCAGGGCACAACACATCAGGGTACGGTACACCAGGGCACAGCACATCAGGGCACCATGCACATCAGGGTACAACACACCAGGCCACATCAGGGTACAGGACATCAGGGTACAGAGCCCAGCACATCAGGGTACAGGACATCAGGGTACAGAGCCCAGCACATCAGGGTACAGGACATCAGGGTACAGAGCCCAGCACATCAGGGTACAGGACATCAGGGTACAGGGCACAACACATCAGGGTACATGACACAACACATCAGGGTACAAGGCACAACACATCAGGGTACAAGGCACAACACATCAGGGTACAGCACATCAGGGCACAGGACATCGGGGCACATTATGGGGTACATCAGGGCACATAGAACATCAGGGCATAGGACATCGGGCACAGCACACATCGGGTCACGGGGCCCATCAGGGCATAGGACATCGGGGCACATTATGGCACATGGCACATCAGGGAACATTATGGGGCACATAGCGCATCAGGGCACATGATGGGGCACATTATAGGGGGGCACATCATGGGATCTTACTAGCCAGCATGCAGAGTAGTATAGGAAGCATCGGTCTGTAATAAGTTCTCTCTCATGTCACTCAGCGCTGCTCCCCGGCGGCCCCTCCTCTCTTCTTGTCTATCCCAGATGATCTTACAAGCCAATGGGAATAGACGAGAAGAGAGGAGGGGCCGCCGGGGAGCAGCGCTGCGTGACATGAGAGAGAACTTATTACAGACAGACGCTTCCTGTACTACTCTGCATGCTGGCGCCAGCTGTCGGCGGTTGACGGGTAGATCGCCACGCACCGCAGATGCGGCTGAAACATCCTCTGCCCTCATGTCTCGGGGTGTGATGAGGAAGTCTCAGCTGATCTCTGTGAATGGTTGTGTCTTCCCCATCAGACACCTGAGACAATACCAGTATACTGCTCCTGGGGGGGGGGGGGGGGGGGGCCCATTTAGATGGGGGAGGGGACCAATTGTAGTTTGCCTAGGGCAGCACATAAATGGCACTGATGGTGCCATCTAATAAACCCTGACACTGGGGCCACTAATACAGCACAGAGGGGATAATGAACTGTCACTGGTCACCAATACATCAGTGGCAGTACATTAACCCCCTCCATGCTGAATATTACTAATAACATTACAAATGACCCCCCCCCCCACTTGCACGGGGGGCTTCACCGGCTCCTCGCAGATCTTATCAGCCCTCCCTCTCCTGTGCCTTCTCATCCCGCATCCGGCCTCTGTAATACATCACGCCGGGGGGCGGGACTAGAAAGCTCCTGTGGGGTGGAGATCACTCCGCCCCTCACACAAGTGACTTGTTCGGACTTTGTGTTTCTGGTGTACATATAACAGACTGGCTCTGTGCGCCGCTCACATAGAACACCGGCGGCGGCCTCGTCTGTCTGCAGTGCGGAACAAGCGGCCTTTTATAGCCTCGAAGCCCCCCGTTCCGCCCCTCCCCGCCCCCATTCCGTTCCGCCCTGCCCACCTCCCGACGGGCCCCGCCTCCACCCCCTACAACTCACAGCGGGCAGCGCTGTATACAAATAGACGCTTTAACAGACCGGCCCGCCCACCCGGCCAGCTTGGGGACTCGTCTGTCTGCAGTGCGAAACAAACGGTCTTCTATAGCGTCATCAGAGGCCTCCCCGTTCCGCACCTCCCCGCCCCCCCAAGTCCGCTTCGCCCCGCCCCCAAGTCCGTTCCGCCCCGCCCCCAAGTCCGTTCCGCCCCTCTCACCTCCTGACGGCCCCCTCCCAGTCCGCTCCGCCCCTCCCACCTCCTGACGGCCCCGCTCCCAGTCCGCTCCGCCCCTCCCACCTCCTGACGGCCCCGCTCCCAGTCCGCTCCGCCCCTCCCACCTCCTGACGGGCCCGCTCCGCCCCTCCCACCTCCTGACGGGCCCGCTCCCAGTCCGCTCCGCCCCTCTCACCTCCTGACGGCCCCGCTCCCAGTCCGCTCCGCCCCTCTCACCTCCTGACGGGCCCCGCCTCCACCCCTACCACTCACAGGGGGCAGCGCTCTATACAAAAAGACAATTTACCAATCCGGTCCGCCCACCCGGCCAGCTTGGGGACATTCTCTCCCACACACCCATCAGGCCAATCAGAGAGCCGCCTCTGGTTGCCCCCCCTGATGGCGCCTCACTGTGAAGATTACATGGAGTTGACACTTACTATGTCCGATGAAGAGATGAGGGTGTTGTCCCAGATGGATCCGCTGTAGGGCGCTGTACCGTTCTGTCACCGCAGCTCTCAGAAACACGTCCTTCCTGGTCGCCGTCGCAGTGAAAGTGGTAACGGCTCTCAGCCTTCACGTGCTTATTAAGACGCATCTGTCTGTCAGAGGCCGCGCGTGAGGTAACACGCATCTGTCAGTTAGAGGCCGCGCGTGAGGTAACGCGCGGGCTGTGAGTCTCCGATGTGCGCTGAGCGGAGGAGCGGCAGCTGAGGAGACATTCGGAGTTCTCCAGCCTGCAGGTGGCGATAGAGAGCGGCGCTGTGCAGTGAGGACAGGCTGGTCCGTGTGTGTCATGTAAAAAGCTGCAGTGATTTCTGTCACCGCCTGAGGGGGGCGCCACATGGAGGGGCACAGAGTGTGGAGATCCCGGAGGAGGAACAGAGGGGTACCATGTCCTACAGGTAGGTGCAGTGTGGAGGCCGGAGAGTGTCTGTGCGGGGGAGGGGCTGTGTGTGTCCCGACAGTGTTCTGTATGTGAGAGATACCCCCCCTCCCCCCCCCACCTCCACTCCCCCCCCCCCCCCTCCACTGTGTGTGAGAGATACCCCCCTCCACTGTGTGTGATACCCCCCCCTCCTCCACTGTGTGTGAGATGATACCCCCCCCCTTCTCCACTGTGTGTGAGATACCCCCCCCTCCTCCACTGTGTGTGAGATACCCCCCCCCTCCTCCTCCACTGTGTGTGAGATACCCCCCCCTCCTCCTCCACTGTGTGTGAGATACCCCCCCCCCCCTCCCTCCACTGTGTGTGAGATACCCCCCCCCCCTCCACTGTGTGTGAGATACCCCCCCCCCCTCCTCTGTGTGTGAGATACACCCCCCCCCACCCCCCCCCCTCCTCCACTGTGTGTGAGATCCCCCCCCCCCCCCTCCTCCACTGTGTGTGAGATACCCCCCCCCCCCTCCTCCTCCACTGTGTGTGAGATACCCCCCCCTCCTCCACTGTGTGTGAGATAACCCCCCCCCCTCCTCCACTGTGTGTGAGATATAACCCCCCCCCCCCCCCCCCCCTGTGTGTGAGATATACCCCCCCCTCCTCCACTGTGTGTGAGATCCCCCCCCCCCCCCTCCTCCACTGTGTGTGAGATACCCCCCCCCCTCCTCCACTGTGTGTGAGATCCCCCCCCCCCCTCCTCCACTGTGTGTGAGATCCCCCCCCCCCTCCTCCACTGTGTGTGAGATATACCCCCCCCCCCCCCTCCTCCCACTGTGTGTGAGATATACCCCCCCCCCCCCTCCTCCACTGTGTGTGAGATATACCCCCCCCCCCTCCTCCACTGTGTGTGTGAGATACACCCCCCCCCCCCTCCACTGTGTGTGAGATACCACCCCCCCCTCCTCCACCACTGTGTGTGAGATACCCCCCCTCCACTGTGTGTGAGATATACCCCCCCCCCCCCCTCCACTGTGTGTGAGATATACCCCCCCCCTCCTCCACTGTGTGTGAGATATACCCCCCCCCCCCCCTCCTCCACTGTGTGTGTGAGATATACCACCCCCCCCCTCCTCCACTGTGTGTGAGATACACCCCCCCCCTCTCCACTCCCCCCCCCTCCACTGTGTGTGAGATACACCCCCCCCCCTCCTCCTCCACTGTGTGTGAGATACACCCCCCCCCCTCCTCCTCCACTGTGTGTGAGATACACCCCCCCTCCTCCACTGTGTGTGAGATACACCCCCCCCCTCCTCCTCCACTGTGTGTGAGATATACCCCCCCCCCCCTCCCCCCCCTCTCCACTGTGTGTGAGATACCCCCCCCCCCCCCCCCCCTCCACTGTGTGTGAGATACCCCCCCCCCCCCTCCACTGTGTGTGAGATGCCCCCCCACCCCCTCCTGTGTGTCTTATTTCTGCCCCCCCCCCTCCCCCCTCCTCCTGTGCATGTACGTCATCCAATGCTTCACCCCTCTTCCCTCCATTTGTCAGTGATGATCCCCTCCCCCATCCTGTGTTTGATCTCCCGGTACTGTGGGGGTTTCTGGTTGGCTGACATTGCCCGTGTTCAGGCTTTGGATTGGTTGTGAAGTGGACTCCTCATCACTGACATCAGTAGCGGCTCCTCATTCTCCTTCTTATCTGCATTCTGAGAAGTTTATAATGCCGCATCCATCAGAGGCTTCACACACAGGTGTTCAGTGACAGCACAGCCTCCTATGGCTCCTCCATCCATCCATCCATCCCCTTGTTGTCGGCCAATTTATTATTCTGTCCGGTCTTTGGGGTCCCTTAAAGCGATTTGTAAATTGTTTTTGTTTTTTAAAAAAAAAACACCATGTTATACTTGTCCTGTGTAATGGTTGTGTATAGAGCATCCCCCATCCTCTTCTTCTGGGTTCCCCCGCCGGCGCTCCAGGCTCCTCCTCCTTCATCGGGTGACCCCATGGAAAGCCGCTTTCCATTGGGGGCACCTGTGCGGGGCTCACTCCCGAGTTCCACTGCTGCGTTCACTGACACAGACAGCGGGACATGGCCCTGCCCCCACCCCACTCCCGTGTCACTTGATTTTATTGATAGCAATCTGTCCAATGAGGAGAGAGACAGCGGCTGGAGCCTCCGTGTACATCACCAGACCAGTGACATTATTACAGTGATCAGTGCTAAAAAATGCAGTTATTGTACGAATGACACTGGCAGGAAAGGGTTTATCAGGGGCGATCAAAGGGTTAAGTGTGTCCCTAGGGGGGCTTTCTAACTGTGGGGGGTGCTTGGACTTGGGGCCAGTTCACACCATAGAAACGCAGTCCGGATGTGTTCCGGGTGCTTTTCTGCATGTGTGTTTTTGATGCAGTCTGGTGCTCCCCCTCTTTTTTTTTTTTCTTAACCTTTAATAAGTGTGTTGCAGTGCATTTTTGGTGCATTTAGGTGCGTTTTTGATGCGTTTTACAGCGTTCCAGTGCAGGAAAAATGCAGCATGTTCTACTTTTTATTTTTTATTTTTTTTTTCTGGAACTGCAAGCATTGGTGTGAACTATGCCATTGAAGACCATATACCCTACTTTCCATGCGTTTTTGATGCAGAAAAAAAACGCACTGGACTGCATGTGGTGTGAACTGGGCCTAAAAGAAAACCAAGAGCTGCGTTTTCTGCTTAGCAAAAACACAAGATCTCCATTTCCCCCCTATGGCAGAACGGTGATCGGCCTTGTTTACATAGGCAGGCCGCGGTTCTGCCTCTCCCCAGAATGATTGGCTGGTCCTGGCGGACATTGTATCCGACGAACCCGCTGATTGGCTACCGCTGTTTCTGGGGCTCCAGCGGTGTTCACCCCGGAGCTGAAGAAAAAGATCACGTACAGGTCACTGTCTTGGGGGGGAGGGGGAGAGATTAACCACTTCAATACCAGGCACTTAGACACCTTCCCGCCCAGACCAATTTTCAGCTTTCAGCGCTGTCGCACTTTGAATGACAATTGCGCGGTCATACAACACTGTACCCAAACAAATTTTTTATCATTTTGTTCCCACAAATAGAGCTTTCTTTTGGTGGTATTTGATCACCTCTGCGATTTTTTATTTTTTGCGCAACAAATAAAAAAAGACCAAAAATTTTGAAAAAAAAAAAACAAGTTTTTTCTTTGTTTCTGTTAAATTTTTTGTAAATAAGTAAGTTTTCTTCTTCAATGATGGGCACTGATATGGCTGCAATGACGGGCACTGATGGGCACCGATGAGGTGGTACTGATGAGGTGGCACTGACGGCCACTGATGATGGGCACTCATAGGCGGCACTGATGGGCACTCATAGGCGGCACTGATGGGCACTTATGGGTGGCACAGATAGGTGGCATGGATGGGCACTGATTAGGGGTGCAACGGATCAAAAAACTCATGGATCGGATCGATCCTCGGATCAGGAGTCACGGATCAGATCATTTTTCGGATCAGCAAATAATTGAATTTGCAAAAACCTGTGAAAATTCCGCCACCATATAGTCCCCACTGTAATATCCACATCCTCTCCCCACTGTAGTATTGGCTGGGTATGGCAGAGTATTGGCTGGGTAATGCAGAGTATGGCAGAGTATTGGCTGGGTAATGCAGAGTATGGCAGAGTATTGGCTGGGTAATGCAGAGTATGGCAGAGTATGGCAGAGTATTGCAGGGTAATGCAGAGTTAATGCAGGGTATGTTTACAAGTGATCGCTCCGTCATTTGACAGAGCGATCACATTGTAAACAGTGGCCGGGTGTACCAAGATGGCCGCCGCTCCGGAGCTAGGCCGAAGCCGCGGCCTTTCCTAAGGCCGCCGGGTGTACAAAGATGGCCGCCGCTCCGGAGCTAGGCCGAAGCCGCGGCCTTTCCTAAGGCCGAGGCCGCGGAGCGCTCCGCGGATCGCGGGGTGTGCCGATCCGAACGGGGTGGCCCGTTCGGATCAGCGACGATCCGTTGCACCCCTACCATGGAGTCTGTCAGGAAATATACATAAACAAAATCATAACTAACAGTGACATATACACTCCCCGGCCACTTTATTAGGTACACCTGTTCAATTGTGTGGTAACACAAATTGCTAATCAGCCAATCACATGGCAGCAGCTCAATGCATTTAGGCATCTAGGACGTGGTGAAGACAACTTGCTGAAGTTCAAACCAAGCATCAGAAAGGGGATTTAAGTGACTTTGAACGTGGCATGGTTGTTGGTGCCGGACGGGCTGGTCTAAGTATTTCAAAAACTGCTGATCTATTGGGATTTTCATACACAACCATCTCTAGGGTTTACAGAGAATGGTCCGAAAAAGAGCAAATATCTAGTGAGCGGCAATTGTGTCAGAGGAGAATGGCTAGACTGGTTTGAGAAATTATGTAACTATGTTTACTAAAACGGGTGCACTCAGAATCTGGTGCAGCTGTGTATGGTAGCCAATCAGCTTCTAACTTCAGCTTGTTCTATTAAGCTTTGGCAATAAAACCTGGAAGTTTTTTTGCTTCCTTCCTGTGCAAACACTGAAAATGTTGTCCCTAGACCAGGGATCTCAAACTGGCAGCCCTCCAGATGTTGCGAAAAAGTCCCATCACGCCTCTGCCTGTGGGAGCCATGCTTGTGTTTCGTCAGATTAGGCAAACCGTCAGAATGTGTAATGGAAGTGACGTTTCCGCCATCTTGCTACACCCTGAACTCCTCCTCAGTAAGGATACACTGAGAAGGGGGCAAGTGGACATCTTACACACTTGTTTTTTTTTTTTAACAGTAAACCGAGTTTATATAGGGGAAATACAGTTTTGAATTTTAAAAGCAGTGAACTTCTGTCCGATTAGCAAACCTGTGAGATCAGCAGGCTTGCCGCTGCTTTTAAAATTCAACATCTAAAACAGTCTAAGTACTGTATTTCACTATATAAACTCAGTTTACTTGTAAAAATAAGTGTAAAATGCAAAACTCCAGTAGGTGAAACAAGATGTCTGCTTGCCCCCTTCTCAGTGTATCCTTACTGTGGAGAAGTGCGGGGTGTACCAAGATGGTGGCGACAAAACATCACTTCTGTTATACATTCTGATGGGTCACATAATCTGATGAAACACTTGTAACTGTCAGCCTTGCAATGCCTCATGGGACTTGTAGTTTCGCAACAGCTGGAGGGCAGCCAGTTTGAGACCCCTGCTCCAGACACTTACTTGCAGTTGCTCAGTTAAAAACTTGGCTCTACTGCCAGTAGAGAATTAATGGCATCTCCTGACAGAGGGTGGGAATTATACATAGCTGGTTGAACTCTCTGGCATCTAACCAAAAATTCCTAAATTTAGGTTGATTTACTCTTTCGGTTAGTCTCAAATGGACATTTTTGCTCCATAATATAATCATGTCCCAGAGGAATGAAGAATCAATGTTTTATTTATTTTCTCTTATGAATTTGGTAGAGTCATTGTGCCAGAGAGAGAGACTTACGGCTGACCTTTGATAGATGTGCTGGATCTCTCCAAGAAGACAGATCTATTGTTACAGAGGGCTTCTTTTTAGTTATGTGCATTAACAAGGTCATTATATGCATAGTTACCTTTTACTGTGGGATATTTTATAACCTTTCGTGGGTTAAAGTTGGCTCAGGATCAGGAATTAGCAGACAGAACATGCCCAGAGCATTTTGAATGTGGAATCACCAAAGCAAGTTTAATTTCCTGTATAACAACCAGCAATAGAGCATGTTTCTGATGTTACAGTTTATAGCGATAGCCTCTGCTATTATAATGGACCACATTAAAATGACATTATGTTTCTTACTGACAGTTACTAGGACCTTCATAACAGCCAGTTTACATTTGTACTGAGGAAGCATCATCGCACATGTATTTATCTTCTGACTCTGACCTTAAATAGCCCAGTAGAATTGGTTTTGTTGAATAGAAAAGTTCTTCCTTGTAATGTACATGAATTAGTGGCAAAACTTCCAGGACTGGATGAGAATCAGGCTGTAGGCAGCATTAGGCCTCTATCACAGAGGGTGGATTCCACCAACTCAGCAGGAAATCTGTCCACTGACCCCCGTGGAGCAGGCGGATGGCTTTTTTTGGATGTCAACACATGTCCGTTGACACCTGCCACTCCATAGAGGGCAATGGATGGTCCGATCAGGTCCGCCTAAAAAAAACTGACGGACCAGTGGAATTGGCTGGTCAGCTTCCGCCAATAGTTTTAGAAATATATTCTACAAGACTTCATGCTTGACATGTTGTAGCGTGATCAGGTGTTTCCACAGATGGTTTGAAGAGACTATTGCCAGGCCATTAATTTCAAACATTATATATGCATGTAATGTATTATGCTCATTATCAGTAGTATGCCAATATCCAGTGGCGGAACTACCGCCATAGCGACACACGCGTTCGCTATGGGGCCCGCAGCCTAGTAGGGCCCGCAGCCAGGTGCGGTCCTGTCCTAGTTGCCATAAAAAATTCTCTTTTTCGCTGCCCGTCGCCACCGCCGCTAGAGGTCCGCGGCCGGCGGAGATATTGTCTCCGCCGGCCGCCATTTTCCAGAAGACCAGAGTTAAGAGACGAGAGGGGAGCCTGCCGAGTGGCTACAATAGAGCTGTGGCTCCGCCCACACCCCGCCCCGGTCTGTCTGTCATCTGTAACCTGCTGTGGAAAGGGGTGGGCGGTGCTGCAGCTAAATTTCTATTGTAGCCGGCCGGCTCCGCCTCTATTTTGTTCCCCTTTTGGCCTTCAGTAATGGCAGCAGAGACACTGCTTTTATTTATATATATATATAATATATTTATATATATATATATATATATATATATATATATATATATATATATATATATATATATATATATATATATATATATATATATATATATAAGGGGCTCCAATTGGAAGGGGGGGGTACCTGAGATGTAAGGAGGCACTCCGCTGACTGGGGACAGTGACACCTGAGATGTAAGGAAGCACTCCGCTGACTGGGGACAGTGACACCTGAGAAGTAAGGAAGCACTCCGCTGGCTGGGGACAGTGACACCTGAGATGTAAGGAAGCACTCCGCTGGCTGGGGACAGTGACACCTGAGATGTAAGGAGGCACTCCGCTGGCTGGGGACAGTGACACCTGAGATGTAAGGAAGCACTCCGCTGGCTGGGGACAGTGACACCTGAGATGTAAGGAAGCACTCCGCTGGCTGGGGACAGTGACACCTGAGAAGTAAGGAAGCACTCCGCTGGCTGGGGACAGTGACACCTGAGATGTAAGGAAGCACTCCGCTGACTGGGGACAGTGACACCTGAGAAGTAAGGAAGCACTCCGCTGGCTGGGGACAGTGACACCTGAGAAGTAAGGAAGCACTCCGCTGGCTGGGGACAGTGACACCTGAGATGTAATGAGGCACTCCGCTGACTGGGGACAGTGACACCTGAGAAGTAAGGAAGCACTCCGCTGACTGGGGACAGTGACACCTGAGAAGTAAGGAAGCACTCCGCTGGCTGGGGACAGTGACACCTGAGATGTAAGGAGGCACTCCGCTGGCTGGGGACAGTGACACCTGAGAAGTAAGGAAGCACTCCGCTGGCTGGGGACAGTGACACCTGAGAAGTAAGGAAGCACTCCGCTGGCTGGGGACAGTGACACCTGAGATGTAAGGAGGCACTCCGCTGGCTGGGGACAGTGACACCTGAGATGTAAGGAGGCACTCCGATGGCTGGGGACAGTGACACCTGAGAAGTAAGGAAGCACTCCGCTGGCTGGGGACAGTGACAACTGAGATGTAAGGAGGCACTCTGCTGGCTGGGGACAGTGACACCTGAGATGTAAGGAGGCACTCCGCTGGCTGGGGAAGTGACACCTGAGAAGTAAGGAAGCAGCACTCCGCTGGCTGGGGACAGTGACACCTGAGATGTAATGAGGCACTCCGCTGGCTGGGGACAGTGACACCTGAGAAGTAAGGAAGCACTCCGCTGGCTGGGGACAGTGACACCTGAGAAGTAAGGAAGCACTCCGCTGGCTGGGGACAGTGACACCTGAGATGTAAGGAAGCACTCCGCTGGCTGGGGACAGTGACACCTGAGATGTAAGGAAGCACTCCGCTGGCTGGGGAAGTGACACCTGAGATGTAAGGAAGCACTCCGCTGGCTGGGGACAGTGACACCTGAGATGTAAGGAAGCACTCCGCTGGCTGGGGACAGTGACACCTGAGAAGTAAGGAAGCACTCTGCTGGCTGGGGAAGTGACACCTGAGATGTAAGGAAGCACTCCGCTGGCTGGGGACAGTGACACCTGAGATGCAAGGAAGCACTGCCCTGGGGACACCTGAGATGTTAGGAAGCACTCCGCTGGGGACACCTGAGATGTAAGGAAGCACTCCGCTGGGGACACCTGATGGCATCTGGTGGCAGGCGACGTGGCAAGTGACACACTCAGGGCTCCCACTGATTCTGATTCTGCATTATGGTGAGTTGAAGTATTTGTATTTGTACAATGTAATAATAGAAATAATGCGCTTCAATCACCCTGACACCATAACAACCATGGTGCCGGGATGATTGAAGCGCTAACACCAGGTGTTTGGAGTATCTTTATCTGCTGATTGCTAAACTTTCTGGAATACACATATTTCTATTGTGGTGTAGGATCTGGGCCTGCTGTCCCTTCATTCCTCTTTTTTCCTTCCTCTCTCGGTCTTTCTTTGTTTCTCCCTCCATCCCTCATTCATCTCAGACTCTAACCACACCCCTTTGAGTCACGCCCCTTTAAGCCACACCCAATAGTACGATTAAACCAACCCCATACCTTGCCGTGGCGCACTTTGCGCGCCACAATTTTCTTTCCCCACAAGGCCACACCTACAAACAAATGTTTGTAGATAAGACCCTGCCCACCGCCAAAAAATTGGACATTGTTTTCGGCACATGAGGAGGCACTGAAGTCTAGACAAGAGGTAGGAAGGGAGTGGGAGACAGACTGTCATCTGTTTTGCACAGTTCATTTTTTTTTTGTGGGGGGGGGACTGTTTACAGGGGGGGGGCCCCATACAACATTTTGCTATGGGGCCCTGTGATTTCTAGTTACGCCCCTGCCAATATCCCTTAAGCCAGCTATAGATTTTGGTCAGTTCAGCAGGCACCGGTTGAGATTCGAACCATCTATATTCAGTCCTCATAAAGTTGAACATCTTGGGTACAACCAGCATGTTGGATTTTTGGCATTCGATTTTATGCCAGCAGCTATAGCCTCTAGGAATAAATAACTGTTCTACGGACAGAGGGTTGTGGGGAGCCATCCCGGCCGGTAGAACACAATAGCTCCACAACACTGTTGTAGGGGAAATTTTAGCGATTTTCATTTTTGCAACCTGTGCCGATCAGCAGCCCTTTTTTGCTCATGTCTCTTCAACAGAAGCCGGCCGAACAGTGTATCAAATGTGTATCGGTGCCACGCAGTATTCGGCCCATGTGTACTAAGCTTTAGACTGAGAAGACATCTTCCTGTACTTACATTGCTAACTACTCTAGAAATCGAGATTACCATACCGCATTGACACAGAATATATGTGGTAGCCAGCATATTTTACAAACTAATACACTGACAAAGCACAATGCAGATCAAGACACCACAGCGCTACAATATATAAATGTTTTATTGGGAATGATCAAAATGCATTACTTTTTCAGTAAACTTTACTTTAAAGGTGTACATGGCATATTGTATTCCGCAAAAGGATTCAGTAAAGATGCAAACAATAGTTAGCTCGAGGCTTGCTGTAAACATATCTGCCAATGGGCTTCCAGGAGATCTCTGGTTTTAATCATTTTTTATATGCTGACATACCCACTGATATGTCCCTCAAGGTAGGGGGGCATGTGATCTTCATTTGTCCAAGGATTAAACATGGTTGGATGTATAAAGATTGGAGAAGCCAAGCTGCTGGATACAAGGACCATTTCCTGAAACAAAAATTTGCTTGCTGTGGGCAACTCCTGACCCATTTTTTTTTTCCTTTTTGCTTGTGTGTTTATTTATGAGACCACAAGGTTTTATTTTATTGAACACAGTGCAATTATTAAAGTGCTGTAATCCATAGGAACCAAATCACTGTACACGGCATCCGATTAAAAAAAGTAACCTGGTCTGCCACAACTAACAAATGATGCAAACCCCAAAAATTACATATAAATGATAACAACGGATAAGGTTTTATGTAAGTGCAGACCAACATTTTCACATTTTGAAAAAAAAAGAAAAAAAGACAAACCCATTAACTGTAAGTAACATGGTAACACAATTATAAACAAAGGTTTTAAATCATGCACTCTGAACAAAAATGGATAGACGATATTAATGTGTTTGGTACAAGTCTTGCATAGTTAAACTATATTTTAGAGAGCTCCTACTATATCTGCACAATACACAAAACCATAGAACAGTGTGTGTGTGTATTCTGTGCCCTCTTCTGTGGCTGAGGTCCTTTGGAAGCCATATTCAGTCCTCATAATACAGAACTGATCATAGAAGCTGCTCACTAAGAATTCAGCTTGATGCATTTTCTTCATTTTGTTGAATCAACATCTTTTTTGTTGCAGTTCTCCTAAAATAATGGAAAACAATTTCAGCATTATTCTGGGCAGTCTGCTCCTGCCAAATTCTGAATTGATTAATGCCTATGCTGATGTACGAGCTTATTTACATGAAAATATTAGTCAAGGGAAAACATATCAGTGGTATATACGTAATACGTAGCAGGTTCAGACCACTCAACACACAGCCATTAATGTCCAAACCGCTGGCAACAAAAGTGAGTACACCCCTAAGTGAAAATTTCCAAATTGGGCCCAAAGTGTCAATATTTTGTGGGGCCACCATTATTTTCCAGCACTGCCTTAACCCTCTTGGGCATGGAGTTCACCAGAGCTTCACAGGTTGCCACTGGAGTCCTCTTCCCACTCCTCCATGACGACATCACAGAGCTGGTGGATGTTAGAGACCTTGCGCTCCTCCACCTTCCATTTGAGGATGCCCCACAGATGCTCAATAGGGTTTAGGTTTGGAGACATGTTTGACCAGTCCATCACCTTTACCCTCAGCTTCTTTAGCAAGGCAGTGGTCGTCTTGGAGGTGTGTTTGGGGTCGTTATCTGCGAATACTGCCCTGCAGCCCAGTCTCCGAAGGGAAGGAATCATGCTCTGCTGCAGTATGTCACAGTACATGTTGGCATTCATTATTCCCTCAATGAACTGTAGCCCCCAGTGCTGGCAGCACTCATGCAACCCCAGACCATGACACTCCCACCACCATGCTTGACTGTAGGCAAGATACACTTGTCTTTGTACTGGTTGCCGCCACACCCGCTTGACACTATCTAAACCAAGTTTATCTTGGTCTCATCAGACCACAGGACATGGTTCCAGTAATCCATATCCTTAGTCTGCTTGTCTTCAGCAAACTGTTTGCGGGCTTTCTTGTGCATCATCTTTAGAAGAGGCTTTTTTTCTGGGACGACAGCCATGCAGACCAATTTGATGCAATATGCGGCGTAGGGTCTGAGCACTGACAGGCTGACCCCCCCCCCCCCTTCAACCTCTGCAGCAATGCTGGCAGCACTCATACGTCTATTTTCCAAAGACAACCTCTGGATATGACACAGAGGACGTTCACTCAACTACTTTGGTCGACCATGGCAAGGTCTATTCTGAGTGGAACCTGTCCTGTTAAACCACTGTATGTATGGTCTTGGCCACCATGCTACAGCTCAGTTTCAGAGTCTTGGCAATTTTCTTCAAGAGGTGCCATGTTGAACTTCCAGTGACCAGTATGAGAGTGAGAACAATAACACCAAATGTAACACGCCTGCTCCCCATTCACACCTGAGACCTTGTAACACTAACAAGTCCAATGACACTTTGGACATTTTCACTTAGGGGTGTACTCACTTTTGTTGCCAGCGGTTTAGACATTAATGGCTGTGTGTTGATTTATTTTGAGGGGACAGCAAATTTCCACTGTTATACAAGCTGTACACTCACTATTTTACATTGAAGCAAAGTGTAATTTCTTCAGCGTTTTCACATGAAAAGGTATAATAAAATATTTACAAAAATGTGAGGGGTGTACTCACTTTTGTGAGATACTGTACATGTATACACAGGCTGCACTAGGGCAGTTATTGCACAGGTGATGGATTTAGGACCTGAATTAAGGCTCCACAGCACCAAGTCTTTACTGGCATTGGCAAGTTTCCGCAAAACTAGTGAAAATCAATGCATCTTTTGGACATTCAGAAAAATGTAATGACACAGCTGCAATGCTTTACCCATGTTTTCTTCCAGGCCTCCATGATGTTGCTGTGATCATCAACAGAACTCTTCCAGCGTGATAGTTCATTTGACCAGCCAGGGTTTAATGAGCCTATGTAACAGTAGACAAAGATCTGCTTAGCCAAAACTTTCACGTTCCATCTTCTCATCCACTAGTTGCTATAGCAAGCCCTTAAATCCTAATAAAATAAAATTTTCTGCCCACCACCAATCTTCCTAAACAGTTGTATATGTTGCCTGATGTTCAGTACTGCTGTGACCACTAGGTGGCATCACTGACTAATAAGGGAGCCAGTACAGCCCTGTAGGAAGGGCCGATTGGTCGGCTATTAATCTTATGGTGTATGGCCTCATGTACTCCCAAAAAGGCATCCATATTCTTCCTTCTGGCGACCTTACAACCTGCCGATCCTATCACTTTCATATACTCCCACATATTAATTATAGTTCAATTTTTGCGCATTCATAATGGAATTTATATCATGCATGTATATTAAATTATTTAAAAATGTACACAAATTGCATAGCGCATAAATCTCCAAATGTCATGTCCGTGCATAGTAAATGCCAGAATCTGAGATTCATGTTCTACCTCCCAATAATGTTTAATATAAAAATGATTAATATAAAAATGATTAATGACCAAGACTTTTGATGCCGATATATATCAGAAAATGTTAAACCAAGGTGATTGCTCAATCCATTGGTTACAAAATTAATTCTGAATTAATTAAAATTAATTAAAATTACACAGTTCAAAAATCAAGAAATGAACATGGAAAAATTAGATTTAAATTAAATTAAAATTAAAAACTGCCCATAGTAAGGATATGGACAAAGGGTGTGAGGTTTGATCTAGACTATACCTCACACCCTTTGTCCATATCCTGTGTAAAAATGTGTACATTTTTAAATAATTTAATATACATGCATGATATAAATTCCATTATGAATGCGCAAAAATTGAACTATAATTAATATGTGGGAGTATATGAAAGTGATAGGATCGGCAGGTTGTAAGGTCGCCAGAAGGAAGAATATGGATGCCTTTTTGGGAGTACATGAGGCCATACACCATAAGATTAATAGCCGACCAATCGGCCCTTCCTACAGGGCTGTGTATCAAGGAAAATGGATAAATCTTTATAAATGGCCATTGGATTGGCGCTCCGCACTACACAACTTTATATATGGAATGCATTATGCCCATGTAAGTTCCTCCCTGCTGGCATCTATATACTGACAGGCGGTATGAGATCCTCTAAACAGAGGAGGGGAGCACTAATATGACTAACGTAGACATCAATAACACAATTCTGATGAATGTTTCTGATGCCGTTTTTAATGGGACTGTTTTTTAATATGTCTTTCTAATATGTTTTCTTAATATGTCCTTTTAATATGACTGGTTCGCCAGATAAGGATGCATATGTTTTTCATGTCCTTTACATATGCACATTGATATACTCATTGCTGATTGTAATTCTATAGCATCGGGTCCGCTATATCTGATTGGCCGTGAGAAAGGTCCTTCAGACTAACCGGCATCCTGATTGGAGACAATCTGGGCGATGCTTAGATAAATATCACACTTCCTTAAGCGAGGCCACACCCTCAGACGACGTCCGGAAGTGACGAAACGCGTCAGGGTCGTGGCCTCGCAGGAAGTGACGCGGTGCGTTCCAGAGTGCGCTCCAGCCGGCCGAGACAGGAAGTGTATGTTGATCTTCTACACGGCGGTCTCCAGGCACAGTTTCCGGCGGACGGAAACTGCACAGGCAGAGTGCAACTTTTATTATACACAAAGTCATTTATGATTTACATTGTGGTACGCACATTTTACTTGGGGGGATATGGGACATTGAATAAAAACCGTTTTTTGTTCCAAACTGTACTACGCTATCCGCTGTATTCTGTTTATTCTATGATGGAGAGTATGGGAGAAGCACCATTCTGATGCATGCAGGCGGAGGAAAGGCGAACAGAGTTTAGAGGTTGCAGTATCCACTGGTCTTTTGGTTGATGTGCCTACCTATTTCTGTTGTCTGGTGAGTGTATCCCCAAAAGGGGCGAGTTTTTTATCAGCACGTGGTGTTAACGATTACTGCTGGGTGGAAGTCTCATCACTGGATTACCGAAAGAATTGGTTAAACTGCACTACGTACAGACTTTATTCATGATTTTATGGATTATTGATGAACTTGGCTCTTGAAGTTCTTTTAGCGCCGCTGTGATATTTAAAGAGACAGCATCCTCTTTCAGGGAATGTCGGGACTCATTTAAAATATCACCATATCAGCATACTTGTTTTTACTATATAGTGGCTGCTTTTACTTTGTATGTGAATACATTTTAATCCATCCATATTCTATCTCATTTAATTATATATTATATTTTATATATTTATATTTATATATTTATTGAGTATCAAACTTTTTAATGCTCTGATCCGTGAGCGCAGAGAGATAGACCATAGGGGGCGGCTTTTTCTCTGGTTCTATCCACATAGCATATTTGTTATTTTGTATTTTTTTTTTTTTAAACAAGACTTTAGAATCACTTTAAAGCTGGCCATACACCAGTAGAATTTTGTTGGAAAGATACATAAATTCTGAAAAATCATTCACCGGCGCATTTGATCTTGCCAAAATTCAGTCAACTAGATTTATTCAACAGCCCTTAAAGTTTCGTCCAGGCCTGCTATGGAATCCCATGGAATGGAATCTCAGAAATATTAAATTGATTTCTTTTGTGCCTAGAATAATATATATGATTTTTCCCCAAACAAAAAACTACATTCACAGTAATTTTCTTCAAGAACAATTTTCCATTTTTTTTTTCAGCCTTCAAGTTTTCTTGCCACTGTGACAAGACAAAACTATTGTCAATTTAATGCCGCCAACAATTAGAAATTTGAACATGTTCCAAAAATTAACATTTTGAAAACAAAATTCCACTAGTGTTGTATGGCCAACTTTACTACAGCACAGAACAAATCAAATACAAGATCTCCCTCCCTTCTCTGGCCTACTAAAGCTGGCCATAGTTGGATTGTTTTTTTTTTTTTTTCCCCAGCCTGCCGGCTGATAAAAAGAACCCCATAAAAGCTATTGGATTCCCCCAGCCACACATTCAAAGTTATTGGAGAAATCCTCTCTTCTGCGCTATTGTATTCCGACAGTAGGGACTCCTCTGCTGTCGGAATACACTAATCAGCGGCTGCAGCGCTTATCGAACAAATATTCGATCAGGAGAAGTCAATTATTTGATCGGCTTCGTACAAATGAGAACGGCCATAGATGTATTGAAAATTTGGCCAGCCTCTGCTGAACCCGACAAATTTCGAGCCACCTATGGTCAGCGTTAAAATACATAAAGAACAGCTGTACCCAACTTCCCTAATGGGACACAGACTGAAAAAAAAACAAAAAGACCATTTCCAATTCTATCCAAAAAAGTTAGAAGCTTGATGCAGCAAACAGATTGAGCAATTTGATTGATATATAAAAGATGTTTAGAATTGGGTGGGATAGGCTGATATTAAATTTACTAAAAACCACACTTATTCATCACCACACCACTGCTGTTACTACTCTGAGCAATGCAGGTATGACACATTTAAGTACAGAGGGGAGATGTAGTTAACTCCTAGCTATTAAACATGGGGCTTGACTAATTACTTTATTTATTGAGTGATTGTGTTACAGTATGCCCAAGGCAGGGAGTGATGGAGTGGAATTGCTGACAGAAGCAGAAAGGCTAAGCCTAAGTAAAACCTTGCTAACTCCAGTGTTTCTAGTAAAGTGATAACAATTGATCATCTCTTGCTATCCTTTGTCACCAGTAGTATGCATGATCAGTGGCCTATTTATTATGCTACAAATTGCAAAAACTTTTATAACTTCTCTCCGTTCATTTTTTTGCTGTTGTGTCCCATTAAAAAAGGAGATTTATTTTTACTTCCTGTCCAGGAGATACAAACGAAGTGAAAGGAAGTCTATACAAAGTGAGAGAAGTTCTCCTTTTAGACAGTTATCCTCATTGGAAGATTCAAATAGTGCAGATACCAGCAGACAAGTAGCAGGTCAGTAAAGAGGGTCTTTTACTTGCACATAGCAGATAACTATTTGGTGTCACTCAGGCCCGCTTCTTTAAGATGGCAAATGTCTGACAAGTAATAGACACTCTTTTTCCTGACTTCCTATTGGTGAGCTGACATCTACAAACTATGAATCTGCAGTGCCTCCATTGTTACAACGATACCAAGACCTCTGGATGTTGTGTAGGATGGACTTTCTCCTATTGGAAGATTTTCCCTCATCTTTTGTTCTGGTGACAACTGAACAATTTTGTATTTCCCCATCCCTTTCTTTCTTGCCCTCTGATAGGAGTGCTTAGCCTTCTATACTCTATCCAAAACTTAAGAAGATTTTAGCCAGCCATATATGGATTGAGATTCGGCCGAATCAGCTGGGGCTGGACAAATTTTGATCTATGTATGGGCAGGGAGGTTGTACAGAAGTCGATCTACTGATGAACTTCTATACAACTGCCCTGCTTTAGCCGGCAGCACTGATCAGTGTATTCTGACATCTGGGAAGAAGTCTCCCCACTGTCAGAATAAAATAGCACAGCAGGAAGGGGATTCCTCCATCCACATAAAGGGTGTGGATGGGGGAAATCAAGTAATAGGTTTTCATTCCACCTGCTGGTTGACATAAGGAAATTATGAACTTGTATGAAGCCATGCAAGGTCCATCAGAAGAATGTCCTTGGTTGTTAAATGCCTGGGGGGGGGAAGAGGGGATTATGCAGAATTGGGAGGAGTAGGAAAGGAGACACTAGGTTTCCTGAATAGCGTAGAGTTGCAAACTATGAAACAGGGGGCTTAAAGAGGCTAGACGGAGTCTATGTGGGAGCTACAAGGTAGAGATTGGAGTTAGTGCACAGTTAGGAAGTTCAAGTAGCACCCAAAGTGGGGTGTCATTCTATGCATGGAGTAGGGTAAGTTGGGAGATTTGGGCTGCCAGGTAGTATTTTGCAAGGTTGGGGACCCCTAAACCACTCCATAGCCTATGTGTAAAGAAGGTGAAGTGTGCAATTCTGGGGCACCTATAGGCCCAAATGAATAACATTCTGTTCTGCAGAAGTAAAAAGTGGGGACGCGGATGGGCAGAGTGTGGAAGTAGTAAAGTATTTTGGGTAGAATTGGAATTTTGATTGCACATATGCAAACTAACCAAGAGTAGGGGATTGCCATGGCTGTATGAGAGATGTTAAGGTGCATAATAATTGTCTTTGAAGAGAGTGGTGCAGGGGAAGTCAGTGTAATGCATAAATAGTGCGGTGAGCTAGTCACCCAGCGCTATGGGAAGCACGATTGGAGACGGGACACGATCGGCGAAATGAGTGCGATATTCATCGCTGTCTTGTGAGGGTTGATTTGGAGGCCTGAGATTGTTGTAAATTGTGTCAACGGTTGGTGTAGGCTTGGCAATGTAATAAGGGAGTTTGTCAGAGTCAGGAGAGCTATCATCTGCGAACACAGATTTTGTAGTGCATTCTGGCATGTTGGATTTCTGAAATGTTATTGGTTAATTCCAAGTGCTATGGCTAGAGGTTCCAAGGCAAGAACAAAGAGGGCCAGGGATAGAGGGCATCCCTGTCTGGTACCTCGACAGCAAATACCTTTTTTTTTTTTCCTGTAATGCTTTAATTTATCCTTTTAATGTTGTACAAAGAAAAAGAACAAACCTTAGACTTTTTAACATAAGGAATGGTACACACCACGGTCTACAGAAATCATATTCTTATGGAAATTGACAATCGCAACTTACAAAGTTGTAACCGGCAACATAAGTCTGAGGCACAGTATTTCAGAGGAGCCCTCAGGCCTGCCTTAAAGTATTTGTTACCCAAAAAAATAAAAATAAAAATGTATCCTGTTCCCTTAAAGCAGGGGTCTTCAAACTACGGCCCTCCAGTTGTTCGGGAACTACAATTCCCATCATGCCTAGTCATGTCTGTGAATGTCAGAGTTTTACAATGCCTCATGGGATGTGTAGTTCTGCAACAGCTGGAGGGCCGTAGTTTGAGGATGCCTGCCTTAAAGCATGAATAACAGCACAGTGCTTGTGCTGTGTTATTTGGCTTCCTGTGTAACCTAAGATACCTGGCTGATCCTGCCTGGTTCTGCCCTCCCCTATGAAAACTGACCACGGTGTATCATGGCTGCTGAGCCGACACCATGACCAGTTTACCTGCCTCAGTCATTCGCTGGCTCTCCTCTGTGCTCCTCTCCCCCCTCCCTCCCTGCCTGCCTGTTAGCTTGTACAAGTGCTGCTCTGCTCACCGCCCCTTCCCATCCTGCTGCTATAAAACTATGTTCTGATCATACAATGCCCTCTGTTAAATAAGTACATGTGCCGCACTGCATGCATTTTATAAAAAATATGCCGATACCTACCTTCTTTGAGAGCACCTCTCGGCACTCACGTGACCCCCCTCGCCTCTCTCCTCACATCCGCGGGAGTTCTCCGCCCCTCCTGCTGTAGCTGTCAGCCCAGCAGAGGAGAGCGGCGAGCAGTCACGTGAGCGCCGGGAGACACTCTGTAATAAGGTAGATATTGGCATATTTTTTTATAAAACACATGCAGTATGGCACATGTACTTATTTAACAGAGGGGACTGTATGATCATATGATAGTGGTTTTACAACCACTTAAGCATATATGAATACAAGCTTAAAAAATTTCAAGCACCCCTGCCAGTGTTAAATGGGTTGACCAGTGCACACATTAGGGTAATTACCTGCAACTCTAATAAACACTTTTGAAGACTTGAGTCCAGCTGTTGAATGGATGGTACAGCGATACTCTGCATCCTTAATGGCAATGTCTCTCACCCAGCTAAGTATGTGCACGTTCCCATCAGGTAGTGGAAGCAATGCTTCCTTCGCACAACTCTCCATTTTAACTTCCTCCTTCTCCCATGTAAAATGTATGTTTCTTGGACCTGAAGGGAACTACAGCTGTAATATGAAGAAGAGAAAAGGCATGCACAAACAGATATTCAACTAGAAAATGCAATCTTCCCTGACGAAAATAAAGGGTCAAAATGCATGAGCATCACCAATGGAACATCACGAGGGAAGCCCAGCTTATTGGTTAATCATTTGATAACTGGCAGATATTTCCTCATTCATTGTTCTGAAGAAAATGTTTACCTGTTTACGAGTAGACAAAGGATCATATCAATAGATCACTTACATTTGCTCTTTATTTTTGGATTCTAAATTAGTTTGTATTTCTCTAGTGGATGCGCAGCAGAAAGTGGCACCCTCTGACCTATTTAGTCCTCCAATATTAGGTTTCCCCTTTTCCATTACAAAAGGCAAACACTGCTGCATTTTATGTATTGTAAGAAATAAAGGTGCTTTGGCATTGATCATAGCAGGTTGATGGAGTTATAACTGTAGTCCTAAATATAGTTTTTATATAGGTGAAAGTGATTAACGTTATGCAAATGTTACATAGGGGTTGATTTACTAAAGGCAAATCCACTTTGCACTACAAGAGCACATGAAAGTGCAGTCACTTTAGATCTGAGGGGAAGATCTGAAATGAGGGAGAAGCTCTGCTGATTTTATCATCCAATCATGTACAAGCAAAAATGCTGTTTTTATTTTCCTTGCATGTCCTCATCAGATCTACAGCGACTGCACTTCCAAGTGCACTTGTAGTGCAAATTGGATTTGCCTTTAGTAAATCAACCCCATTTTGTGTTTAGGTCTTTATTGTTTATGGGGCAGCCCACTAGTGTGTTACATATGGCTCTGCTTGGCTGAATTTGGGAGGCCAAAAAGAACCTCATAAGTAAAAGCAACAATCCTAATATTGCTTGGGATATGTCGGGCCATCTATGACCTTCAAGAATGAGATACTTGTCATGTATAACTGTACAGGAAGACTTTACAACTTCTTGGAAAATCTGCCTTCAAGTGGGCGTAGTTTCTTATGCTTTTATGTAGAGGAAAGGGGCAACACGACACCATGCACATGCTGCAAGATAGGCAAATATTCACAGTACATGCCTACTCTTCATAGGGAGATATGCCCGTGAGCAGGAGGTGACATGTGCATGCATGCCCTTGACTACTTGGTGCACTACCACAACAATGTTGTTTTTGGGGAGGGGGTTGGAGGGGAAATGTGTTGGCAAACACCGGTGGCAACGATAAGCAAAGGCAGGAAGAATAAGATGTGGGAAAAACTATGCATGACTGATGACTGGTGTCACTAGCTTGTTGGATTAGCATGGACTAACTTTCCCATGTCTATGGATAGGTCTTATAGTTCCTCGCTGTCAATAAAAGTGTATTGATTAAATCTGAATGATCAGGAACAATGCGGCTGCAGTTAGCCAACAGATACAAAATGCAGTTTCCACAAAGACTTTTAGCTGGCAGAATGAAACTTAATATTTCAAAGGCCTAGTTTCTCCTGGAAATAGTAATGTATGTAAAAATACCAATCTGTGTACAGTATTTTGAGCGATCTGTATTTAAACGTATGTTAATTTGAAAGAAAACTAAAAAAAGGCAAAAAACTTTTTTTTTTTTACTTTGGATAAAGTAAGAGTTATAAAACATCTGCCAGTTTACTTTTTGCCCCTTACCGCAACAGGAATTGAGAAGAAATCCCTCCAAAGTGAGGGAAATCCATGCATATCAACAGAACTAGTGGAAGATTTCCCCTCTATTTCGGTTCTGGTGACAACTCAACTTTTTCTGTCATTTTTACCCTTCGTGATACTGGCCAAGGACAGATAGAGAGGATGGTTCTCTTTATTGAGGACACAGACCGCAAAACAATCCAGATGGGTATGCTAATCCGCCTTCACTCTATCCAAAACTAAAAAACACTTGTTATTCTTTAAGATTAAGGTTTTAGGCCAATGTCTTTGCTGTCAATGTATATATATTTTTTAGCTGTGTGGCCTCAATGTGAGAATTACATCCTTTACTCTGGTTACACAGATCTACAAGACCTTACCTTTATGCCATAATTTTAAAAGGAGATTGGACACAGCTGATGACCTTCTTTACAGCTTTTCTTTTGCACTTTAAACAAGATAGAAACCCATCAGAGCTAGCACTCCATGTTAAGCCTGGTACAGACGATAAGACTATTGGACCAATGATCGTCTGTTTTTGTCTTTTTTTCATGCTAGTCTCATATTGAAAACTAAAAAGGTTACTAGAGTTATGAAAATTCTCATAAGACAGAATACAACTTCCCGTGATAATATAATGTGTTGTATTGTAATGTATTCTTTAGTTTCCGAGCATGCGCAGTCTTGGTCACTAAATTTTTTTTTACGGACAAATACTGTATTGATTAACCACTTGCCGAGTGCGCTATAGCCGAAAGATGGCTACTGTGCGGTCATCCAGTTCTGGGAGGGAGTCTATTGATGTCCTCCCAGAACCCCACCCCCTGCTGTGCTCTGTGGTCGCTGTGTTCTTTGGATGCAGCTGATCACAGATTGGAGGTAAAGGGCCAATCACAGTGGCCTTTTACCATGTGATCAGCTGTGTCCAATCACAGCTGATCCCATGTAAACAAATGCTGGCATTCAGCATTTCCTTTCCTCAGCACTGTCACTGTGTGAGGAAAGGAAAGCCTATAACTGGCTATCCCGTGACAGCACACATTTACACAGACATCAGTGCACCCCCATCAGTGCAGCATATCAGGGCTGCCTATCTCAGTGCGACAGCGCTGAAAGCTGAAAATTGGCCTGAGCAGGAAGGGGGTGAAAGTGCCAGTAGGCAAGTGGTTAAACAAAAATCGTTTTGGTATCGTACGAGAAAATAAGTTCATGTTTGTCCCTTCAGGTCATTTCACATGAACTATCGTGATCGGATCTCAAAAGCGCTGTACTATCAGCTTATCAGACAATCGCTCCAAAAGCTGCATTTTTGGTCCAATTTTCTCATGGTGTTTACTAGGCATTATAGTGCTGTCCATTGCAGGTTGCCCATACAGAAGCAAACTAATGCTGTAGTCATGGAAGACCATGTGAAGTTCCTGACAGTTTCCATTCAGTGATTTCCTATAGCTCAAGGCAACCTATTTACCTGTACAAAGTAATCTGGACAAGCCAGACTGTTGACAGATTTAGCACAAGAATGAAAGGTTCTGTGCATGTGTACAATACATTTTAGCAACGTGACACCTTGAGAAAATCCCTTTGTTTGCTCAAAGCACACAACTCTCTTAAGGACATTTTCAACAGCAAGTGAAAAAAATGGCACGTTTGTAGCATAATTCACATTACTTACATGTGTTGCTCCATTTTTGGATGCTTAAGATTAATGAATACAAAAAAAGAACACTTTAACAAGTTATACATTCTTCAATGTAGGGTTGGAATTTTCAGTGGAATTAAATGAAGCAATAAAGCATTGTACACTTTTTTTTTTTTTGCTGTCTTTGCCATAAAGCATGTTCTATTCCACTCCAGTTTAGCTGCCCTAATTCTTCTAAACAAACCAAAAGGGAACACTGTGAACACTTGGCATTCACTTTAGTATTATTGTTCTTTTTTTCTGAAAGCATGTACACTGCTTGTGTAGACGGGAAGTTGTGTCCTGCTGCTGGCAAATGGTTGTGAAACATTTTTGAAGGCTCTAGAATGAAGGTTTAAACATTTCAACTGGATTATTGTAGAGCAGTAATAAAAAAAAGCTAAAGTCCAGGCAAACATTAAGAACCGCCACTGACGCGTTTTCCCCATCAACACAGACAGTGCTGACGAGGGAATCCCTCCTGACGAGCGATTGTCTGCTCCTGGGGGGGATCCAGCAGGCTTGTTGTACCCAAGTTGATCGATCAATCAACTTTGTACATTCACCCTGCCCACACACAGTTCGAATCTCGGCCAGTTCCTTCTGAACCAGACGAGATTCGAGCAGTCTACAGTCAGCGTCTTTGAAATGGCAGCGGAAAACCAGAACTGTAAAAATAGACAATAGGTACATCAAGCTAGTGTATTAAAAGAAAAATCTACATGCCTAATAAAAAGTCAGTAATGACCCAACAATGCGCCAGATGGAATATCCCTTTAAAATAGCCTTGCGATTCTGAAAACCACACATCACAGGTAGGACATATGACAAACGTAAAGGTTTCCATCCAAAACTGGAAACAGGTGATTGATGCACAGATCTTCCCAACATTTCTTTATGCACAGAAATACTCCGCAGCGGGACTGGGATCAGGAACACTAGTGCAAGAAGGCGGTTTGAGAAAGAGGAGGCTATCCTGGAAATGCTTTGACTAGCAACACAATGCCACTCAATGCTGCTGCCTTTTCTGAGAGGTCCATTCACCAGCTTAGAGCAGCTTTCTGCTTGCAAGGATCCAGAGACTGCCCCTTAATGCTGACAACAGAAAGGGAAATTCAAGCATCATCCCAGACATTTTATCATGCACCACTCTAAAAAAATGTCTATAAATGGATCAAATCTTGGCTGGTTCTGCAGCAAACAGCTGAGAATCAATACATCTATGGGCAGGCTGGTTTTACTGAAGTCGACCCATCGATCAACTTCAGTACAACCAGCCTGCCATATTTTATGCATGCGATCACTGCCAGCAGTAATCATGCTACATAATAGGTGAATAGGTGAGGTTGAAAAAAAAAAAAGACAAGTCCAACCTATGAACGGAAGGCTTCCCCTAGCAGAACACAACGGCGCTGTGGGAGGGATTCCCCCCATCAACACTGACTGTGTTGAAGGGGGAATCAAGCAATCCCCCCCCCCCCATGATGGAAAGAAAGAAAATTGTATAATCTGTGGCCTGCATAAGTGGTTGGGAGTGTATTTTATGCTTTTGCAGAATACAGTATTGTCCTCTTCAATGTAGTAATCCTGTGCATAAGGCATTTGTAAAGCATTTCTGTGTCCTTGCTACATATCAGACTGTATCAGTTACCCGTTTTCAGTTTTGTTTGTAGACGTCTGATGTCCTACCTGCAGTGTGTCATTGTCACCAGGATCACAAGGCTATTATAAGATTATGAAAATACCTATGGTGACCCATGCCAGGGCAGTATGGAGAAAGGCTAAAAAGCTAGCGGGATATAGGGATACTCCTTTACAGATCCCTATGTGGAATAATTGTTCTTTAGAACATTTGAATGCATTTCCGAATAATGAATTTTGAAGTCTGAGAGGAATAGTCACACTGACACTTAAGACACATGGTCTGGGTCCAATCTGGTCGGCAAGATCCTAAAGTATCATTAATAGGAATATTGTGATCACAGGAACCGAAAGGTTTAATATCTGTATTGTACTCTCAATTGTTGTGAGTTAAGTTGTGTGGTACTCCACTTAAAATAAGACATACGTGGCGGGGTGTCCTCCCTACTGTGACAGAGGAAAAATGGAATAAGATTTGCTCCTCACATTTGGGAGTTCCTCCCGCTATTAACAAATCCAGCTGTATATTATACAAACATATCTCACTCCTCAAACATTGTATAGAATGGGACAAATTACCTCATCAGATTGTACAAGATGTCAGCCAGAGGCAGACTTTGTACATTTGATGTGGGATTTTCCTGAAATTGCTGAATATTGGAAACAGGTAAAAGATAAACTATCTTTTATTACCCGCAGACAAGTGCCATATACACTAGAAGTATGTATATTAGGATTATTGGATGTGGAAGAATGACCAGGGTATAGCAGAATTATGCTACATGAAACATTATTCTTAGCACGTACACAAATAGCCTTAAGATGAATGCAATTATTAGCTCCATCAACAGACCAATGCATCAGAACAGTTAATCAAATATTACCATGTGAACAGATAGGCATCAAAAGGCGCATTAAAAATATGGGATATGTGGTGCAACACCCCTGTGTCTGGATATAAAGGAAATGTAAAAGTGAATTATTAGAAAAAATAAATAAAATGGAAGATAAATGTAAAGTTAATTGTTTGGAGCGTGACGTCAACCTGTGGGTGAACTAAAGGGTAATAATGTTGAAATTATATTAAGATGGCAATGAACTGTGTATGAAGGAGGAATTAGTATGGAATGATATACAGTGGCGAAATTTTTTTTTTGATCCCCTGCAGATTTTGTAAGTTTGCCCACTTACAAAGAAATGAAGGGTCTTTTATTTATATCATAGGTGTATTTTAAATGATAGACACAGAATATCAACTAAAAATCCAGGAAAAAAAACACGATACAAATGTTATAAATTGAGTTCAGCAAGTAAAATAAGTATTTCATCCCCTACCAACCAACAATAGTTAAGGCTCCCACAGACTGGCTACAGCATGTGCTCATGTGGTACACAGATTAGTCCTGTCAATTTAAGAAGATGCTCCTAGTGACAACTCGTTTTGTGTATAAAAGACACATGGCCACAGAATCTCTCTTCCATTCAAACCTCACCATCATGGGCAAGACCAATTAGCTTAGGACATCATTAGGACATCAGGGACAAGATTGTAGACCTCCACAAGGCTGGAATGGGCTACAAAACCATCAGCAAGAAGCTTGGTGAGATGGCGAGAACTGTTGGTTATTTTGCATTTGCGAATAATCGCTCCATCAATCCCCCCTCGGTCTGGAGCTCCATGCAATATTTCGCCTCCTAGGGTAAAGATGATCATGAGAAAAGTGAGGGATCGGCCCAGAACTACATGGGGGGGGGGGGGAGGGGTATTGTGAATGATCTCAAGGCAGTTGGGATCAAAGTCACCAAACAAACCGTTGGTAACACAATACGCCTCCATGGATTGAAATCCTTCCCCTCCTCAACAAGGCACATGTGTACAGGCCCGTCTGAAGTTTGCCAATGAACATCTAAATGATTCAGAGAAGTATTGGGAGAAAGTGCTGTGGTCAGATGAGACCAAAATTGAGCTCTTTGGCAATAATTCGAATTAACCGTGTTTGGAGGAAGAAAAATGCTGACTATGACCCCAAGAACACCATCCTTACAGTCAAGCATGGAGGTGGAAACATTATGCTTTGGGCTGTTTTTCTGCTAAAGGTACAGGCCGACTTTGCCACACTGAGGGGCCAATGGACGAGGTCATGTATTGTAAAATCTTTGATGAGAACCTTCTTTCCTCAGCCAGAATACTGAAGATGGGTCGTGGATGGGTCCTCCAGCATGACAATGACCCAAAACATACCGCCAAGGCAACAAAGGAGTGGCTCAAGAAGAGGAACATCAGGGTCATGGAGTAGCCTAGCCAGTCTTCAGACGTTAATCCTATAGAACATTTATGGAGGGAGCTAAAACTTCAAGTTGCCAAGCGACAGCCAAGAAACCTTAAAGGAGTTGTAAAGGCAGAAGTTTTTTTTAACCTTAATGCATTCTATGCATGAAGATAAAAAAACGTCTGCGTGTAGCAGCCTCCCCAGCACCCCCCAATTACTTACTTGAGCCCCATCTCTCTCCAGAAGTGTCTTAGCCGTTCCGGGAATCTCCTCCTGATTGGCTGAGGGGGGTGGGGGATGGGATCCGTGTCTGAATGGACACAGGGAGCGGTAACTCGGCTTGGGTGCCCCCATAGCAAGCTGCTTGCTGTGGGGGCACTGGACAGGAGGGAGGGGCCAGGATCACAAAGGAGGGACCTGAGAAGAGGAGGATCCAGGCTGCTCTGTGCAAAACCACTGCAACAGAGCAGGTAAGTATGATATGTTTTTTTTTTTTTTTTTAAATAAGACTTTACAATCACTTTAAGGATTTAGAGAATATCTGTAAAGTAGAGTGGAGCAAAAACTCTCCCGAGATGTGTGCAAACCTGGTCACCAACTACAAGAAACATTTTACCTCTATGCTTGGCAACAAGGGTTTCTCCACCAAGTACTAAGTCATGATTTGCTTGGGGATCAAATACTTATTTTACTCTGAATTGTAACTCAATTTATAATATTTGTATCATGTTTTTTCTTGATTTTGGGGTAATATTCTGTCTCTAGCATTTAAAGTACACCTATTCTGAAAATTATAGACCCTTCATTTCATTGTAAGTGGGCAAACTTACAAAATATGCAGGGGATCAAAAATATATTTCCAATATACAGTGGGGAAAATAATTAATTATGTATACACTTTATTGCAATCTTATGCAATAAAAAGTTTATAAAAAAATAAATAAGATGATATTGTATCCAGCACATTGTGAGTGCATTACTGACTTTTTATTAGGCACATTGAATGTGTATTTAATACAGGAGCTCAGTGTACCCGTCTGTTCCTTGTAAAGGTAGCGGTGACATCATTGAGAGAGAGAACTGTGGAAGATGCCTACCCACTATAGGCTGCCTGCAGAAAACTACAACTACTTCGTTTTCTTCTTCATAGATCTTAATAAAGATTGCACAATTAGATTGCAACACGTGTGGTGAGCTTTACAATGAATATTCACCTTGAACTTATTTTCCAAGAAAATGTAGACGGTAAACATGAGTCAAAAAATAAGTATTTTCAAGCTGTTATGGTGAACATTACCTACCTGTAAATCTTGACTGCTGTAGCCAATCAGGGGCCCCACCGTTATATACCTGCTTTAATTAAAGTATATATAAACTCAAGAACTAAAATGTCATATTGCACCATACCAAAAAAAAAAAAAAGAAGAAAATAAGCTAATGCACAGTGATAAACTGCAATATGTTATATTTTTGGTTTTGAGTTTAGATAAACTTTAATCTGAATAGGTTACAAAATTTTACAAATCTGTCCACTCTGACGGGTGTCTGTCCGACAGAAATCCTCAACACCCCTGTACCTGGAACTGACAAAGCTTTGGTTCGGTAATGGTAATGTTGCTGGCCGAGGTTGCCACATATATTACGCAACAGCCAGGACCGGATTGGGTGAGAGATGGTTTTTCTGCTTTCATTTCTTACACTACTGGATGAATGATATCCCATGCGTATGTCAAGCCAATCTGGATAGCAGTAAAAGTCAGACAGAAATTCTAGTCATTCTCCACTCTATATAAAACAAAGTTTTTGGCTTCACATACAGTATACCTTAATGAACCTTGATTAACATATGGAGGTGGTTAGAAAAAGACAAGGTCACTGCCAACACCTTGCTACCTTTTATGCCCCATACACACGGTCGGAAATTCGACGGAAAATGTGCGATCGGACCATGTTGTTGGAAAATCCGGCCGTGTGTGGGCTCCATCAGACTTTTTCCGTCGGAAAAACTAGCCTCTAAGTAGTTCCGTCGTACGCAACGAACGTCACCACGTTCAGAATGATCGGATTTTCCGACAACATTGTCCGACCGTGTGTATACACCAGTGTCGGACAAAATCCGTCGGAAAAAATCCAACGGATTTTGTGGTTGGAATTTCCGACCGTGTGTACGGGGGCATACAAGTAACTACAGACCACACAGCTGAGACAAATGTCCGGTAATATCCAAGCGGTTTCCTTCTCATTTGTCTGGTTCTTTCAAACTTAGGACTCACACTGGCACTTCCCAGATCAATTATCCTGCATTTAGAAAAGCTAAACAACTTTTATGCCTCCCAGATCATCTTTTCCTGCAGGTAAATATTCAGACTGAATGGCACCGTTGAAAATCATTACATGCATTTATGTGTGTTAGAAATATACTCTAAATGCATATGATCGATCAACTTGGGTACACCAGCATGTTGGATTTTTTCACATATGGTTACCATAATGGTTACAAGTAACCATTGTATTCTGCCGGCAGGGAATGTGCACCATGCTCTCTGCTGGCAGAATACAATAGTAAATCCAGCATCAATCACGATGAACACCGCCGGTCAACACCCAACGAAGGCCCCCGACCCTCTTACAGTTATTAAACAATAAAGGGGCGGGGCCAGTCAATGAGGCTGCGGGGTGACCCCCTCCCCCCTGTGATGTTATTGAGTAGATGATGTCACAAGGGGGCAGGGTCACCCAGAAACATCATCGGCTGGTCCTGCAGCTTAGTTATTTAAGAACTGTCAGATGGTGGAGCTGTCAGACAATGGGAGCCTTCATCGGGTGTGGACCTCTTTTTTTTCTGGGTCGGTGGCGTTCATCGTGATTGACCCTGGATTTACTTTGGGGGAGATTATTAACAAAAACAAAAAGGAATTGTCAAAAACTACATTTTTATTTATTTTTGACACTTTTTTTGGTGAATGAGTAGGGGTACAATGTACCTCCACTCATTCACATAGGAGGGGGGATCTGGGGGCCCCCTTGTTAAAGTGGGCTTCCAGATTCCGATAAGCCCCCCCACCCGTAAACCCCCACAACCACCAGCCAGGGTTGTGGGGAAGAGGCCCTTGTCCCCATCAACAATCTGCTTTGGTCCCCATGTGGCCCAGTATATTTCAGACAGAGGAAAGGAGAGGGGGTGCACTCGCTTGTCTCCCCCCCCCTTTCCTGACCTGCATACCTCAGATAAGGGTCTGGTATGGATTTTGGGGGGACCCCACACAGTTTGTTTTTTGGCGTGGGGTTCAACTTAAAATCCATACTACAGCCGAAGGGCCTGGTATGGATAGGGTGGGGGAACCCCATGCATTCTTTTGTTTAAATTGAGCTGTCAGTGGGGAAACCAGCTGACAGCTGATGAGTCATCGGTTCTTAAGGACGCGGCAGTCAGCTCGCTCCTCAACAACCAGCTATTCTTCACACAGAATTTGGATCGGTCGATACATTTTCAACTGATTGGAATTTGAATCTTCTGAAAATTTGGTATTCGTTAGAAAATGAACAAAGCTAACAATTCTTAAACAAATCCACAAAACAAAAATTAGTAACATAACAAAATTTAACCAAAACTAAAACACATTTTTCTGTTCTGCACAACAAAGAGAAAGAAAACAAACAAAACTAGAGCTTGCAAAAGCATCTACACAAAGGCATTATTAAAAACTGGATAGCAAGAAGAACGGCATATTTTACTTTAATGTGTTCACATTAAAAATAAGTACATTCATCTGTACCATGTGTTCTGTATAGGGGGCACCTGGGGTTTACTCACCAGTGGCATGACAGAACAGGTGAAGGGTTCCATGGACATGAACAATCTGGCCCTGATCACTTAGGAAAGGAGGAAGCAATTTGAGAACATCTGCGTCAGCACTAGACAGGACTTCAGGCTGCATGCTGGATAGTGAAGGATGTATTTCTGAAGCCATAGAGGACACAAAGGAAGTGGCAGAAGAAGGAAAAGGTATGGGAGATGAGGCTGTGTGACAGACAAAGACACAAGAGAAAGAAAGAAAGAGGGAACTAAGAAAGATCAAAGAAAGTAAAAAGGATGCACAACACTACTAAAAATAAAGTTCATGCACTGAACAAAAGTTTGAAATTAGAATGATAACAGGCAAGTGTATATGGGCCAAAAAATGACAAAATCAGTAAATTAAAACTCTTAGAATAAAATTATACTTTAATATTAGGGCATCATGAATTTACATTTTTACAGAACAGTTATAGAAAAATAAACTTATTTTCAAAGTATAAACAGCAAGAGTCACAGTGTGGTTTTGTCCTTTGTTTACAACTAAACAATATAATACACTGAAAGAATGCCCTTCAATGAGTTTACCGAACATGCTCTCCAATCCGAATAGCATGGGGATTCTGCAGATAAATAGTCCCAGTCTTAGTCTGCAGTTTCCCTCCAGTGTTTTCACAGGTAGGACCAAAAGTCACTGTTGAAAGTCTTATTTTTCCCTTATAGTCCATAGAAATGTCAGCTGGTGCTTCCATTTAAGTATTATCAGCGCATAATACAGGGATTTTGGAAATGCTTAAAATACTTCCTGTTCCATTATACACAATCTGTTTTGCTGTGTACTGGAATTATTTGCATCTTTCCCAGTGTCAGTAGTTAAGTCCCCATTCCAGTTCCTATTGTGACGTGTAAAAAGTAAAAACAGCTCAGACAGACCACTGCCCTTTCCCTCACTCCATCACTCTAATACCCAAAAGGTTGCAAGGATAACAGTTTTGTTTTACATTATGAAAAGTAGGACAGCAAAGGTTGTATTCCCTGAGAAAAGTAATTCAACTGAAGAAACTGAACTGAAAAGATCCATAGCAAAGCTGCAGGCAAATTAACAGACTATATATACAGTATTACAAATTTTGTTCTGGAAGTTTCATCTTCAAGTACGAATGAGAATAGCTGTACCCCATGTGGGCAAAGTACCAGATACTTACCAATTTGATAATAATAATAAAAAAAAAAAAATAACTTCCAATTTGGAATTAAATTTATAACGTGAAAGAACTTGGTCAGTCTTGTGCAAAGAAAGAAAACACAAACTAAAGAGGAATGTAAAAAAAATAAAAAAAAAAATAAAAAAAATGGAAAAAGATATACAAACAACTAATTTAGGTAAAACAAGAAACAATAACTATATATCCTTTTATGAAATGGAGTGAAGCAGAACAGCTGGCTGCCAAGTAGCCCTATTACCTCCGGCTCAGTATACATATCACTTGAAATGAAAGCATTGGTTTCAATCACCGTCTGAGTCGGCGTATTTTATTTCACATTTGACATCAAATGGTTGGTCCGTCTCCTTCTCCTCTGTTGTCTCATCTTCTTTATGAGTGATGTTGCCATTACCACATTCTGCATCCGTCTCATAGCCAGTGTCTGGAGGTGCTTTAACTGTTCCGCTACTCTGGTTCTCAGTACACCCTTTTTCCACCAAGGTTTCCTTCAAACCCTGCTCACAATCTTTCAAGCTCGGAGGACTTTTCTTTTTGCTAGACAGCACAGCAGAGCGGTATTTCAGACAAGTGTCAGGAAGGAACCCTTTGTAGCAATTGTACGTCAACAAGATGAAGAAAAGTAAAAAGAAAACTATGACCAGAATTATGAGAAGAGAGCTGTCATTGTTTTTGGTCAAGTACAAGGCCTTTTCCACATTAGGAAGGGAGCTGAATACCTCTTGTGACACATAGACAGTTGGTGTTGTCATTTTGTTGTTTAGATACGTCACACCCCCAACAGATGTAGTTACTATTGGAGTAGTCGATGTAGACGTGGACATTTTGGTGGTTTTCTCTTTTTTCATTTTATACAGTCGAGTGGTTTCCATTATTGCTTCCATGCGTGTTGGCGGTGGAGTTGTGGTGGTCACGGGAGGTGGTGTCTTTTCAATCTCTAGAACGTGTTTGATCACCAACTGGGAAACAACATTATTTATTACAAGCTCTTGTGACCAACACTTGTAAACGCCTGCGTCGGACTCCGTCACATTGAATATGATTAGAGCATTGTTCACTATATATTTGGGAGGGGCCATGCTAAAGCTTTCATTATTGAATGTCCACACCACTGAAGCCAGATTAGACTTGTAAGAACATTTCATCTCTATTGTGCTTCCTGCCTTGACAGTGTACTGCTTACTTTCCTGGATCCCTTTATCAGCAGAATCTAAAAAAGTGGGGCATACATCAACAGTGATTCGTTTATATTACTCTACAGCTAAAATCAATTAAAACAAAATTGTTTAACTAACTGTACAAAAGCAAGTCTTGCATATTCTGCATATTGTGGATAGTGTATGTGTAATATATACAAAGTTTAACACAGCGATTCTGACTGGGTTTGAAGCAAATGTATATTGTGCTAAGGCTTAAGTCTACTTTATACAGTATGTTGCTAGAAGTGTGCTTTTTAAAGTGGTATTAAAGGTTTGGCTTAAAAAAACAAAAATCAAACATGTTATACTTACCTGCTCTGTGCAATGGTTTTGCACAGAGCAGTCCCAATCCTCCTTCTCTGGTCCCCCGCCAGTGCTTCTGGCTCCTCCCCCTTGACCAGTGCCCCCAACCGCAAGCCACTTGCTATGGGGGCACTAGTGCATGCTCGCTCTACGCGACCATAAGACAGAGATGCGGCTCGGCCCCTTCCCCCGCTCTCTCCTCAATGGCTGTGATTAAAAGCCGTGAGAGCCAATGACTCCCACTTCTGTCTCAGCCAATCAGGAGAAGGAGTCCTGAGACAACCAAGGCTCCAGTGCACATCGCTGGATCGAGGTGGGGCTCAGGTGAGTATTGGAAGGGCCGTGGGGGGAGCAGCACACAGGTTTTTTTACCTTCATGCACAGAATGTAAAAAATCTTCAGCCTTTACAACCACTTTAAAACTTCATGAGCAGACCATTAAATAAAAAAAAAGTCAGACTGAATTAATAGAGGAGCCCAAGGAACCATCATGACTTTACAAATCTATAAGAATTCTCATTTATTCAAAATAACATTACAAAACTTACCTGGGCATTTAGAAGAATCACCACTTAGAGACTGAATCAAGGGTCTGTGGTAAAATAAAAATAAAAAATATTTATATACAAGTTCAGGTTCACAGTTCCATATTCTTAAAAATAATATTCAGTCATGCCAGAATTTCTTATCCTACAACAATAGAAATATGTTTTTGTGATCCCTAAATACCCTAATAATAATATAACGAAACAAACATATATTGCAGCATATAGTCCTCCGATGTGGTGGCTGCATTCGTTTTCTATTTTTATCTAAGAACTTTTTTTTAGCAAATACAGAAAATAAACTATTTTACACAACCAGCTGCTTCCTGCAACATCGCTCTGCACTGCCTGGGCAACGCTTCCCTGGCGAGCTCTGCTGATGGTACACGTCTCTTCTAGATGCTACTCTGCAACACCCAGACACGCTTCCCTGGCAAACTGTGCATATTACCCGCAGGACTTTTCCTGAGAGGATACCCATACATTGCAGGATGGGGTGTCCTTTTACTAATTGCATGTAAGTGCGTATTGTTTAATATTCTCATGTAAGTGCGTATTGTTCATCATTCTCATGTTCTAATAAAATCTGCACTTAAATGGGGCTTTTTTTTTTTAAATTTTTCAGCACATGAGTACAGAGGCTTATCCAATCAGAGGCGCTGCAGCAATCACAGAAGTGATTGTACAGGGTTACTACATTTTTATTGGGCCCTCCTTGAGAATTTTATTAGACTAATACCCATTTTTCCTTCCTTTTCTCCTCATTTCCCTCCCCTCCCAACTCAATTCCTTTGCGCCAGAAACTATAAACTGTGAGCTTAGAGTCTATATCCGCAGAGCTGCCTAGAGTGACAACCATGGTTCCCTTCATAGATAAAGTGGAGTACTGGTGTAGCCAACCAAGAATAGGAAGTGTGCTATTTGCAGGATTGCCAGGTGAAAATAAAGCAATAGAAGCATTAGGCCCATTTCACACGATCAGACCGATCGGGTCTGCCTGTCCGTTTTTCAGGTGGACCCGATTGGGCCACCCATGGTGCTCTATGGGGAGGCAGATGTCAGTGGATGTGTCCGCTGACATCTGAACCAACAAAATCCGCTGAAAAGAGACGTGTGGCTATACATTTGCCATCTGTCCAGTGGGTTGGATCGGATGAAAAACGAACAGGCTGTTTTCATCCGATCTCCCCACAGAGGAGAGTGGGACTGACAGGTCCATCTCTGCACAATGAGAAAGAATGAGCTCAGCAGGGATCAACGAAGCAACCTCCGCTGAGCAAGTGGAGTCCGTCAAAATGGATCCGCCCCGTGTGAAAGGTGCCTAAGGCTCCATACACAATATAAGCCATGGGTGCTCAACCTGTGGCCCTCCAGGTGATGACAAACTACAAGTCCCATCATGCCTCTGCCTTTGGGAGTCATGCTTGTACCTGTCAGCCTTGCAATGTGTCATGGGACTTGTAGTTAGCAACAGCTGGAGGGCCACAGGTTGAGCACCCATGCTATAAGCCAGAAAACCGCTGGATGAAAAAACGCTTACAATAGCATTTTTGTGCCACCTTTTAGCAGCAGTTAGGAGCATTCAGAATTTTCTGCCAGCAATTTTTTTTCTGGTCCTAGAAGCTGAAGTTTCAAAAACGCTTCTAGACTACAATAGTGTGCATGGACACATAGGATAACACTATTTGCTTCTAAAAGCAGAAAACAAATGCTCAAAAGTTGCTGCTAGGAGAGTTTAAGCAAATGTGGACTGATAATCTGCAATATATTATATTTTTGGTTTTGGGTTAAAATACACTTGAAATGTTTGTTTTACATTTTGTTGCGACTAATACCATTTTTCCGATTTTCACTTTAGCGCTCCAATGTAATAATCCTTCAGCACAGGTCACTAACAGGCTAGATTCTCTGTATAGATAAATGGAAGCCAATCATGTGTAACTTCAAACACTCAAAAGAGAACCGAAGAATGAATTGCACTGCCCTTCTGACTAGAATGATAGCCCAAGCTAGCCAACACTTCTCCCAATATTGGGCTGAAATGTATCACATAACAGAAAGTGGAACTGAAGGGTTAACTTTAATTATACACTTTATAATTGCACATCTGGAAGAAAGTTTTTTGGCTATTCTGTCTTGTACTGTGTTGTGAAAAAATAAGACTCTATACAGCGTATTCCATGGTACCATGTTAGGTACAGAAAATGCCATCTATGATCAGACTCTATACAAAGACTTATAATCTGTATAGCCAGCTCCAGGTTGTGACTTCCAGTAAACTTACCATACAGATACCCTTATTGCTAAAAGTACTTTCTGTGTATGTATGTTGGCTTTTAATGGTTTCCCTAATATTTTACACACCAACATACCCAGGGTTTAGATTTTACAGGTTAATCTATGCCAACATGCATTTAGCTACTACAAATGTGTAACCATCCCCAAAGCAAGGCTGGTGTAGTGTAAATGATTTACAAAAGGAAGAAAAGAGAAGGATGAATTATGTACCTGTCAGTGTCAGCCTCCAGAAGGATTTCAACACAGGAATTTTTGACTGGGTGCCAAGCACAATAGGGATCCCTGGTCAGCACACACTCTGCACAGGAGGTGAACTTCTCACAGAAAGCAATGGGAGACTGAACCACTTCAACACTGGAGCCAGCATAGATGTACCTCTTGTTCTGCAACAAAATCATTACATAAGGGAAGTTCTAGTTACAGCAGAAATAGGTAAACTGTCAATGCAAATATAGTAATTATGCTGGCAATAAGATTTATTATTTTCCCCATAATTAGAACTTTCTTTTGACGTATTTGATCACCACTGGGATTTTAATTTTTTGCGCTATAAACAAAACAAAATGACATTTTGGAAAAAATAAAATAAAAATTCTTCATAAATTTAAGCCAATATGTTTTCTGCTACATATTATTGGTTAAAAAAAAAATCCCAATAAACGTATATTGATTGGTTTGCGCAAATGTTCTAGCATCAAACTGCGGTATATACTGCAATTTGTTTTTTTATACAAGTAATGGTGGTGACCAGAGACTTAGCAGGACTGTGATAGTGTGATGGACAATCTGACACTAACTGACACACTGTGGGAACCACCGACACTAATACAGTTATCAGTGATAAAAATAAACATGGTCAACACCATTAATAGTAAATAAAAAAAAGACAGTATATACCAGGGGTCTCAAACTGGTGGCCCTCCAGCTGTTGCGAAACTACAATTCCCATCATGCCTCTGCCTGTGGGAGTCATGCTTGTAACTGTCAGCCTTGCAATGCCTTATGGGACTTGTAGTTTTGCAACAGCTGGAGGGCCGCCAGTTTGAGACCCCTGGTATATACCGTAGTTTGATGCTCAAGCACCTCACAGTAAATGTGCAAACGATGGTTAGGCACAAATTTAACCCTTTGATCGCCCTAGATGTTACCCCTTCCCAGCCAGCGGGAAGGGGTAACATCTAGGGCGATCAAAGGGTTAAATGTGTGCCTAACCAGTGTTTGCACGTTTACTATGAGGTGCTTTCACTAAGGGATGTGCTGGTTTTTATTCCCTGCTTTGCAGGAAAACAAAAAACTGCACATCCCTTCTGACAGGACAGAGCTCTGTATTATTTACATACACAGAGCTCTGTCCTGTCTCCCTCCCTGCTGATCAGCAGGTGCAGATGGTAATTTATTGGCCAGCACTCACTGATCGGCTTGTGCTGGGACTAATCACAGGACAGCCGGGGTGCTGGTGGCACATGCCCCCTACCAAAAAAAGAATTGCATACTATTATTATACAGGATTTAGATAGCGCCAACAGTTTGCACCGTGCTTTGCACTATATATATATATATATATATATATATATATATATATATATATATATATATATATATATGTGTGTGTGTGTGTGTGTATAATCATAACTCATGATGGAAAATGCATTCAGAAGGCCTATGCCTTCAAGCATAGATATTTTCCACTGCAAGTTCACTTGTCCTGCCAATTGGTGGAATGAAGGGAAATACAGTCACCGATGATGGAAAATAAACTGCTACTGGCACCTGTGACAAGCAGTATAATTGTTGTGTGAACAGCGAGCATTGCATATGAAAAAATAAAATATAAGTGCAATAGTCCTTATATGTTAGCTTTACTCTATGATGAAAGGTTTTCCTTGGACTACTGAATCCTGTTTGGCATTTCGGTTATTTCAGTCAGGTCACTGCTGCTGCTATGCTTAACTCACACCACAGTGAAGAAAGAGTTAAGTGGAATGTGCATGCCCAAGGACATTTTACCTAGTGGGAGTCCATTATAAAGAGGACAAGCTGTATTCATGTTCAGTCATCCATTCTGTAAAAAGTATTTTCTGGTGACTGAAAGTCCATTAGCTCTCTGCTGACTGTACTGTGAGTGCAGTTTAGCAGTGGGTTTTAGTAAAAGTAAGCTGTTAGTGTGTGTATATATAGGCAAAAAAAAAGTGACCAAATTGTTATACGAGTGTTATCCTCAAAAACTCATGGAAATGCATATTGACAGCAGTTACTTTACATTTTTGCAACTCAAAACGAGAGGTTTACCTGCTTATTGGAAAGCAGTAATGTCTGGACTGCTTGGTGATCAGAGAACAACGCTATCTCCTCAATAATACGCATTTCAGCATCACCACTTACTGCTTTGTGCAGCATACCTTTATCTAAGGAGGGGAAAAAAAAAAAATATATATTAAAAAAATTGCACAAAATGCTAGCAAGATGCATTATTAAAAAAAAAAAAATCACAAAGTTTGTTTTAAAAGTCAACTTCTGATGGTCATGCCTTTACCTAAGCAGTAAGGAGAACTACAGAAATCGAGCGGAGCGATTAGAAAACCTGCCCCCATCACTTCTCCTGCCATTTTCACATTAACCACTTGCTTACTGGGCACTTACCAATTTTCAGCTCTGACGCACTTTGAATGACAATTGCGCGGTCATACAACACTGTACCCAAATTACATTTTTATCATATTTTTTCACACAAATAGAGCTTTCTTTTGGTGGTATTTAATCACTGCTGTGGTTTTTATTTTTTGCTAAACAAACTGAAAAATTGTAAATTTTGGAAAAAAAAATAAAGGTTTCATAGTTTGTTATAAAATTTTGTAAACAGGTAATTTTTCTCCTTCATTGATATGCACTGATGAAGCGCCACTGGTGGGCACAGATAAGGTGACACTGGTGGCCACTGATAAGGTGACACTGATGGCCACTGATAAGGTGACACTGATGGGCAGCACTGTTGATGAGGCACTGATTGGTGACACTGGCAGGTGGCATTGTGGGCACTGATGGGCGGCGCTGGTGGGCACTGACAGGTGGCACAGTTGAGCTGGCGGCAGCTCTCCTTGATCGGGACCGATGTCCCTCTGAGACCAGCCGGTGATTGGCTTTTTTATTTCTCCTCACGCTATCAGTGCAAGGAGAAAAAATTGCCGATTACCGGCTCTGTTTACATTACATGATCAGCTGTCATTGGCTCACAGCTGATCACATGGTAAGGGGACAGGATTGACCCCTTACTCCGATCTGTGATCAGCTGAGTCTCAGATTTAGGGGGCGCACAGGCCGCTCGGGCACAGGAAGACGTCTATTGACGTACTCCCGGCAAAGTAGGTCCGTGCTATAGCCGTCATTCAGCTATAGCGCGGATCTGAATAAGTTAATAAACACGATGTCAAAGTTGGGCAAGCATCACACAATCCATTTTCCTGAAGGCAGTCAGTTTGCGCATGCACATCTACACCCTTGTAGGTCTATTAGGACTCATGCACACTGGATGTTTTTGCAGCTGCTTCTAGGGGTGTCAGGCATTTTTTTTCCTGCCTCTAAACTACCCTACATGCTAGCCTATATGTCCATGCACACAAAGAATGTGGTAGGAGCTTTTAGAGGCAGGAAGAAAAAAGCCCCAGCCAGCGCGTCCAGGAGGAAAAAGGGAAGTCTGGATGGCCGCACTTCAGCAAAAACTTCTTTATTAGGCAAAAGATAAAATCCAAAGTAGTGACATCTCATGCGATACAGCAAAACAGCAACAGTAGCTTACGCGTTTCACGCCTCAAAGGCGCTTAGTCATAGCTAAAGTGCGTCCAGGAGCAGCAAAGTTTTGGCAAAAAAAAAAAAAAAAAAAAAACGCTTGACTCATGTAAACAAGCGTTAATTTCAATGGCCAGAATAAATAATTATTCTGGCCAATGAATTAACGCCCACAAGCTTGACACTTGTAAAACGTGCCTAAAAGCTTGTAAAAGCTTTAGAAACTTTTACAAGTGTTTTTCTACCAAAACGCTGCTGCCAGGAGGAAAGGCTTCTAGGAGAGTTTGCAAAAAGTCCTGTGTGCATTAAGTCTAATGCCCCGTACACACGATCGGATTTTCCGACAACAAATGTTGGATGTGAGCTTGTTGGCTGAAAGTCTGACCATGTGTATGCGCCATCAAACATTTGTTGGCGGACTTTCTGCCAACAAATGTTGGCTAGCAGGTTCTCAAATTTCCCACCAACAAAACTTTGCTGTCAGAATTTCCGATTGTGTGTACACAAGTCCGACGCACAAAATTCCACGCATGCTCGGAATCAAGCAGAAGAAGCCGCACTGAACTTCCTTTTTCTCGGCTCGTCGTACGTCTTGTACGTCACCATGTTCACACGTTCGTAATTGTTGTACAACATTTGTATGCAAGAAAAGTTGGAGCGAACATCCTTCGAACAAAAATGTTGTCAGAAAGTCGGATCGTGTTTACGGGGCATAAGGATCCCCAAAGACGGCCCATACAAACTGTCACATAGAGAGCTGATTGCAGCAATATGTAATAAAAGTATAGTGCATAAATGTGCACACATATAACATATGTTCACATTTGGATCTGCAGATATACATAAAACTACATGTAAGGTACCTATTAGAATAAAGGGAAACTACTATTGCATGAGTTTATTGTATTACTAAAGCCGTATATTGCATATTTATGGATTAACACATCTTCATTTGATAGGTATTTTTGTACATAGCAGTTGAGTTTTGGATAAGTGTCATATTTATTAAGGCTGCACAGTTGTGTAGCAGTATATTGTGTGTGATAACAATTTTCAATCATTTCTATGAATTTACAGGATTATATCTCTTGGTTCTGCAGGAGTTTCAAGAAAACATAGTTAAGGGGGTGTTTGATGAATTCTGTACTATACTTTACTGGAATGTGTGTGCGTGGGCCACAGATTTGAATAGAGGAAGGCTTACAGGTAAATGCACACCTTACAAATTCTATAGAATTTTTGTTCTTAATATAACTACTAATTCAAATCACAACCACAGTTTTCCCATATAGAAAATTAAAAATGCAAAAAGAAGAAACGTTTACTGGGTTTCCCTTTAGAAATAGTCATGGTATGGTACCGACAAGAAAGGTAGGCAATATGCACTTGTGCAGTGCTAAGACTTTACTCTCACCTGTACTTAAAAACATGACATCGTAGGTATTGCCATCCAGTGCTTTGACCTGATCCACGACAATCTGAGTGTATGTCACATTCTGAAGCACTAGTTTAGGCTTTTTTCCTATGGGGGTGACCGACTCATCCATCAGAGGGTGATCTTTAACAAACTGTAATGTCTTGTCCGGCAGGTTTAATGAGCTGGTGTAGTTCATGGCTTTAGCCTCATTATTGATGCACTAAAATCACAAGTTTAAAAAAAAAAAAAAAAAGTTCTTTAGAATAAATGGCATGCTTTTCTGCAAATTTATGTACTTAACGAACATGATTTGGAAACAGAGGACTACAGATCCATCAAAAAACATTCTTAGATGCATGGACGTCAGCAGGGAGAAGTTTGCACCTTCTTCTGTCTCTTCCCTCTTCTATCTTCATGGGTCAGGGATTATGGTCCAACCCGACTTCACAGCATCCATTGTGAGGGCAAGTCCCATCTCCAGCACACAGGAGCTGACTCACAGCCTCAGCCCTAAACTTCCCAAATATTCTGTGTAGGGGGGGGTCCTTATCCCCCCCCCCCACACTCAGGTTTCTCTGTGCTCTAGCTGTGCAGTATGAGATGGGTGCAGATAAAAAAGGTACAACTCACTTAGGAGAATTTGCTAATTTCTGTGTATTACCTAAGGCACTTCACTGGGTATACTAATATATATATATATATATATATATATATATATATATATATATATATATATATATATATATATATATATATATATATATATATATACATACATACATATACATACACACACACACACACACACACACACATACATATATATACACATATACATATACACACACACACACATACGTTGCAAAAGGAAAAAAAAAAATATCTACAAACTTACAGCTCCTGGGCGAGGCTTTGGTACCTCTCCATTAAACTGGACCCATTTAGTATGTGCCTGTTCCACAGTGGCACTCTGCATGTATTTTCCCCTTGAAAACACTTCTTCCACAACAGATGCTTTGTATGCACACACCGCTGACATGCCAACATTGTTTCTGTAAAGTAAGGAATGCATTTAAGTTATTACAGTCATAAAGGGGAACGACCATATGTGGATCGAAAAATTCAGCCGGTTACCGCTAAACTGGCCGAATTTCAAAACAAACTATGGCAAGCATAACATCTTATATAGCCTTTAACATGTTAATGCGATTTCAAAAGTTGCTTAAAATCTTTTAAAATCTGCAGTCCAACCGCAGAAAAAAAAAAAAAAAAAAAAAAAAAAACACTCACAAATAGAAAACCTGCATATACTATAGTACAAAAATATAAAGTAGGCGCTAATTAAACTACATGCATCCTAAAATTGACATGTGCTAAATAATAAAGATTACACCCACTGTAATAATAATAATTATTGTGCAATACCAAAAACAACAAAAAATGCATCAGGAAGTTATACAGCAAAATGCATAGAGTTAGGATTGCCGTCGTTATTCCCATAGACCGCATTTGACGTCACGTCCGTTTGAGCAGTGAGACGCACGCCGGAATCTGTTGAGACAGACGGCGCCTTTGTCTATACCATTTTAACAGCAGTGTGTTGGATATTCTCCTTTGAACTAAAACGTTTATGCTGGTCGAGCTGGCGCCGGTCTAGGCACCCTGACATGTAAGCGCATTTATTTGGGGATTGGTTTTAAAAGGGAACATTTTAAAATAAAACTGTGCTGCACGATCATCGTGTTCATCTTCTTTCTGGGTGATTGGTGTATATCCTGCTGAGAAGGAGCGTCTGTGAGCTGGAAAGGAGAAAACTTGGAACCCCATGCTGGCAGATTGTAATATTATCATTACACAACGCTTTGTGGTCCAGTGGACCTTTGGGCTTTGGTGAGTGAGCATTTGCATTATTGGTGGTGGAGCACATTTATTCCTCAAATCATATAAAGATGCACGGTGGATTGGAAGCATTCAATTAAAGTGCAAGGATTTGGAAATGGTCACAGTTGAATAAAGACTTCCACCTGCATATTTTTAAAGCACTTTTCATCTTTGATATGTGTATGCACTAAGTTATCACTGATTGAACACTGCTATTAATATTTGGGATTTTTTCACAGCATCTTTGTGGAATTTTTTGTGCGATTTTTTTTTTGTGTTTTTTGTTTTTGGCATTGCACAATAGTGATCACATTATTTTAATTTTTGAATATATATGCACCAAGTTATCACTGATAGAACAGAAGGTTCATAGGCATGCACACAGGGTATGCCAGGTGTGCCTGGGCACACCCTAATCACCCTGTGCTGCACATATTGCCCCTGCTGCTTGGCTGCAGAGAAATGGACTGGGGAATCTCTGTCCTCAGTCCCTTCCTTTTTCTCCAAAGTGAGACATCAGGGGTCCGTTTAGACTCCTGATATTCCACCAAAGCCCCCCAGTGGGGCTCAGCAAAAAATAATAAAAAAAAAGATTGTAAAAAAGTAATAAAAAAATAAAATGACTGACACCATCCACTGCTCTACTGACACCAACGTCTGTCCTACTGCCCTATATATATTTACACGTATGGGTGTTTGAGCTTTGGGGTGCACACCCTAATGCTATATGCTGGGCACACCTATGAGAAGGTTTTTTTCCACAGCATCTTCGTGGAATTTTTTGTGCAACTGTGTGATTTTATTGTGCATTTTTTGTTGTTTTTGGTATTACACAAATAGTGATTATTTCAGTGGATGTACGGTAATCTTTATTATTAAGCACATGTCAATTTTAGGATGCATGTAGTTTAATTAGTGCCTACTTTATATTTTTTGTACGATTTATTAGTGTGATTCACACTTAAAGGGGCAGCTGTCACGCGCATTTACGTAGGGATAGTGCATTTTTTTTTATTTAGTAATAACTTCATATACTATACCCACAATTCATCACGAGGAAGACAGAAAAAAAACTCTAATTTCATCCAGGTGGGGAAACAAAATTGCTTTCTGATCCCCCAAGAGGCAATAGGATATTCCCTGGATCAACTTTACCTATAAACATTAGTATCCGATTATATTTAGTACATTTTGGAAAGAATCCAGGCATTTTTTTACTGAGTTGGCCAGAACCAGCTCTTGAGAAAACCTATTCCACATCTTACCGTGAAAAAAATGTTCAAATCTTTGCATATTAAATCTCTTTTCCTCCAGATGTAAAGATTGCCCCATTGTCCCCTGTGATGCCCTTAATGTGAATAACTTATGACCAAGTTCACTATATGGACCACTTATGTATGCATGTTGATCATATCCCCCTATGTCCTCTTCTGAAGAGTGAATAAATTCAGTTCCTCTAATCTTTCCTCATAGCTGAGCTCCTCCATGCCTCTTATCAGTTTGGTTGCCCTTCTCTGCACTTTCTCCAGTTCCCCGATATCCTTTTTGAGAACTGGTGCCCAAAACTAAACTGCCTATTCCAGATGAGGTCTTACTAGTGATTTATACAGAGCCAAAATGATCTCTCTGCAGTTTATAACTTTTAATACAAGAAATTCATTTCCTAATTTTGGAAACTGCAGCTTGGCATTGAATGCTATTATTTAGCCCATGAGCCACCAGAACACCCAGATCCTTCACTACGGATTTCCCCAGTTGTGCTCCCCCTAGTATGTATGATGCATGCATATTCCTAGCCCCTAAGTGCATAACTGTACATTTATCAACATTAAACCTCATTGTCAATAATTGTCCAATTAAACAGTGCATTGAGGTCGGCTTGCAAGTTTGAGACATCCTGTAAGGACGTTATTCCACTGTATCTAGAGGACAGATGTGCAACAGACGCTGAAGTGAATGCTTATAGACAGGCTGAAAAGGGTGTGCGAAGATCAGCAGCACTGGGAGGCAACAAAGTATGGAAAAAAGTGAAAAACGTTTTTTTGGAAAACACACGGCAATTTTATTGATACACAGTGCATTAGACCACATGGCCTGTGTAGCAATTATATATGTTATATTAATTTCCAGCAAACGTGGAGTTTTTCTTTAAAAGATATGTTTAGTGATCTTATAACATTTACAGATATGGTAGCCATACTTACAAATGAGATGTAAATACTCCATAGATGACTGGATCTTGCAAATCTGGTGATTTCAGGATAAAAACATCATTGATGACATTGAAAATCATATTATTCTCTGGTGAGTGACATATAAGTCTGGCTTTAAGAAAGGTTGTCCATTTTTTTTGCAGTGTTCTGAGACCACCTTGGTCACCCTGGAAAGTAAAGTAAAGTAATACATGATTTACATTGTATAATATGAAATCACATAATAAGTAGTCTGCATGTTAAAGGGGAACTCCAGTTGTTAGTAGAAAGCAGAAGTCAGCAGGTACAAATACTGTACCTGCTGACTTTTAACAAATAGATACTCAGCAGCCCAGTGATCCAGCACGGTCATCACCCGGGCTGGTCTTCGGGTCCCCGGCGCCGCAAACTTGAATGCGTGGGAAGCTGGCTGTGACATCCTGCTGGCGCACAGCTGGTTTCTCATTGCGCATGCGTGAGATGTGCCTAGCTTCCACTCTACTTGCTTGGGCAAATGGGAGAGATCATCTGTCAGAAAGTCAAAGTTTTGACTTTGGCAAGTGGCTTCTGATTTACACGATGGAATTCATTTTGTGCTCCTAACTGCTTTTGTAGCTAAAATCGTTTTAACACAGATTAAGCACTGCCCCCTCTCTCTGTCCACAGCAGCTGAAATAACACATCATATTAAACGTGAAGAAACAACTTAAAGTTCTATTGGGGAAAAAAAAAATCAGCTTAAAAGACTAAAATGATCCTTAAGTTAAAAAAGAGTAAAAAAATAAATAAAATGCACATTTTTTTTTCAAGAAAAAAAATAAAATAAACGTGCATTTACTTTTTTTTGTTGCAGGAGCCTGTAAAGCATTGCACCAGCGATCAGCAGATCAATGACGCGATGCAGGTCTCCTGCAGACCTCTCAGTGAATCTGCTTCCTTGTACGAGAAATTTGATACATTGTGACATGAAGAGTCAATGATCTACCACAACGCCATGGTAGTTCATCGAAAACTAAAAAGCGGACAGCCACAAACGATGTCAGGTCTTTTAGTTTATTCATACACAAAGCTCTGTGTATAAATGTCATGGCCATGTGGGGGGAACCCTGTAAAGGCATGCCGCTTTCAAAAAATGACAGCTAGTGAGTGTGGGGATCGCCGAGCGGCTGCAGGATCAGAAACATGTTACAAATTCCACCCAAAAAAATCAAAATGGGTGGGGGGACATGTAACATGTTCCCAGAGGTGAACCGATCCTTTAAATCGGCTAAATACATACAAGTTGTATAGTTTTAGCACATATTGGACCAACTTGGAGTTGCTCTTAAGATCCATAATTTGCTCCAGGATGCGTATGCAGTGAACATATTTTCCTACTCTGCTTAGTCCAGATTTTCAAAACAGAAGTACGGAAGAACGAAATAATGAGATATCCATTTTCTAGACTAGGCAAGAAATTTAGATAAAAATGTAAACCGATACCTTTCACCTAATAAAAAGAAAGCCATTTCTAGCTTTTTGCTTACTTTCACTTTGAGGACCTGCGCAGTTTCATACAGCCTAGGGACCCCAAGGAGGTGCAAAACAGCTGAACCACATGAGATCAATCACAGACTATTTATGGCATAGTAGGCAAATTACTTAGTACAACTTTAACCCAACATACAGTTGGTGCTTCAGTGTTACATATTCACATGTAATATAATAATGATGTTAAAATGTTAATCATTACTCATGAAAAATATACTATACAAAATGTATCCATCATACATATTCTTTTTACCGCTATAGTAAGCTCCATGAGCAGGGCCCTCCTATTCCTTTTGTATTAAATTTGTACTGTCCCTCTTTATATTGTAAAGCGCTGTGCAAATTGTTGGCGCTATACAAATCCTGTAACATACGACTACTAATATTCACTCACCTATTAATTTATATATAAACTACTAATCGTAATGTTAAAAGTCCTGCTAATATAATCAGTACCCATTCAAAAGATTTTCCTTTCATCCAGCTTTGTGAACAAACCCAAGTGGCAGACCTCAGGAGAGGCTTCAACAATACGGCTTGGAATGTCCAAGCAGATGATAGGTGCCGTCATTAAGCTGCCTGGCTTGAGCCCAGTTCATAAAGTCAGGGTGCCGTATGAAATGCTATATAGCATGGCCCTTTAATTGTTATGCCAGTCTTTAGGTAAACCTGGTACACATATAAATAAAATATTAGTATTTAAAGAGTGCACTCTGCACTTTTCTTCCAAACTCAAACAGCTTAGTCAGGAGATAATTAAAGTCTGCACATGTTGTCTCAAGCTGATGTCTCTAAGGGCTTCAGGTTGCCTTGGAAACCCCAAAGATTAGGTTCAGCACTTTTATCTGCAGAGCCCCAGCATTTCAAATGAAAGATTTTCACCAAAGAGCAGCAACGTGCTTAAGTGATCTGCTTACAACCAACTGGGAAGAACAAGAACCTTAGATCAAATCAAATCGATATCTAAAGAGATTACACATTAGATTTCCCTTTACTGAAAGGTGATGAATGTGTCAGTCACTAGAGACATGTACAGAGAAAGTTCACGTGCAGTGAATGTGACATTCACCACTTTATAAACATGCCCTAAGATTTTATCATATCCGGAAAGAAATAAAAACAAGGTGCTCAGACATACCAATGGCTGCATTTGTGAACATTACATTAAATCCAGATTTTATAAAGTACAGGGGGTTCAAAATTCTTAACACAGCATGCAAGAATACTGGATATAAAATCCAAATTCTTCTATCCTATATATATGTACATAATGTTTATCTCGGGTGTATATACCAGTGTTGCTTTCAGGAGCCCCACAAAATAAAAAAGGAACAAGCCTATTGATTAGCTTTTGGTAGAAAGCTACCCAAACTTCTCCAATCCATGTCAGCGGATCATACAGGGAGGAAATAGGAGTGATGCAAGCAAAGTGCTTACATCGCTCTTCTAAACATTACAAATGGAGCAGATGTGGCTCCTAATAAATAAAAGGGGCACGAGCCCCTTTGTTAATTAAGAGCAATCCGTTTTCTGTTCTGCTGTGTCTGATAGGCAGCACGGAAACAGACAGCTATATGCTCCAATCTGTCTGTCTACCCGCTTAGAGTGGGAGGGAGGATGTTGTTTGTTAAAGCAGTTGTAAACCACTGAAGAATGAAAAAAAACACCCTGTAAGACAAATGGCATAATGTGCTAGTATGCTTCGAGATGGCTGACATCTTCCCCCGGTGTTTTTTGGGTTTGCAGGCTAAAGTGATGCGAGTGCCACCGTTTCCGGTACATGCTCTTAAGGTCTGGCGCCATAAGCTGGACCTTCAGGGAGCATGCACTAATGATGTCATTGGCTGTGTGCACTGTGCAAGTTTAGGAGATTTTCACAGTACCTACAGATAAGCCTTTTTATAGGCTTACCTGTAGGTACAAGTGGTGTAGCAGAGTTGACTACCACTTTAACCCTGCAGGCTTTTTGCTGGTGTAGTGTAATCCCTGCATGGTTAGAGAGAGGGATGTAAGCGTTCTTCTGATGGCTCACATCCCAAAAATGACAGGTCACACCACTATTTCTGATAAATGGGGACAGACATGTGCTAGTTTCCATTTCACTCTGAAACAGAAACTGGTGCAGGTGTTTCAAACACAAAAAAGATAAGTGAGCCGACATGTCATTCTACCAGGTGCAGCAAGAAATGATGCAAAATAAATCAACTGCTAGGCAAACTCTGTACGAGTGATTACCCAATCATCTTCCACCTGAAACCAAAGTGTTAAAATTGGGCAGTGCTATAATGTATAATGAGAACATTGTCAAAAACATGATCTGATGGTGGAAGTCAGCAGAGCTTTACCTTATTCACCAAGCTAAAAGAAAATTTGTTTTCAAAATGAACAGCCTATTTTCCTTTAGTAAATCAACCCCTATGTCTCCAGAAAAAAAAAAAAAAAGACAATGAATACTTTCCAGTCTGGCAGGCTGCGACGCTGACCTTTGCCCTCATAAAGAGAGCTATGGCAGCCAAAGAATCTTTAGCATTCAATGTTTCTGGGTGTGTCAGATGCCTAGTCCCCCACTGTGGTCCACCTTCAGGCTGCTATGTCACTACTATTTCTGGTCTTTAACAGCATTATGATGCATCCAGGTGGTCTGTACTACTACTGTAGTCTGGACTGCTGTGTGTGTGACTCCACAAAGAATATTTTCCTCACTCTAAATCCTTCCGTAAATGCTGTGGCCTCTCTTTATATTACTATATAAAGAGAGGCCACAGCATTTACGGAAGGATTTAGAGTGAGGAAAATATTCTTTGTGGAGTCACACACACAGCAGTCCAGACTTTATAATAAACCTGTACGGATATTAATAATATGAAGGATGCCATTCCTAAACCCCTTCTGAAAACTCTAGTTGCCTGGCTGTTCTGGATTCAATCCTTAAAAGAGGTTGTAAACCTCCATGGGGAAGTTGTACCTATAGGTAAGCCTATAATAAGGCTTACCTATAAGTACTGTAAATATCTCCTAAAACGTGAGCCGTTCAGGGGACAATTACTGTTTACTGCGCCAATGAGGGCATCAGCTCATGCTCTCTGAAGGAACGGCCATGTGTGCCATGACCGGCGGCTCCTGCACAGCCAGTCAGAGCTGGAGACCGTGGCCCCAGAATGAAGATGGGTGAAGATAGATGCGGCCTGCAGCGAGGACGACGCAGGCTTCGTTTGCAGGTATGCGATGCATACTAGCACATTATGCCTTTACTTTGCAGGGAAGAAGAAAGGATGAAATACCTCACCAGGGTTTACTTCCCCTTTAAGAAGCGGATTTAAAACTTGTAACAGGAGAGTCCCAGTTAAGTCAACATTCCTGATTTGCATACCTGTTCCAAGTTAGCCCACTCAAAAAAAGAGGCAACAGACACAATTTAAGCCATGTCAAGCCAGATTTAGCCCATCAATCCATTGGGAAGCCTACCAATTCCTTTCCCTTTTTACTGTCATCAAGTCAGGGACATATACAATATTTACGTGGCGTTAGAGTGTCAAATCTAATTTTGCAAAAAGCATTTTAACTTCAGATATTACATTATAATGAAAATTACACAATAATATTCTACAGTTTTAGAAACCGCTTACCCATAACAAGCAATGCTAGCTTTGTAATCATTATGCAGTATATGCGAAAGACGTAAATTTTCCTACTTTGAGCATTCCTGAATCCCTGTTAATAACAGCCATTAACATTTCTCAGACTACTGCCACGGGTGGAGTGATGCAATGTGAATTTAATCACTGTAATTAACAATTGTTGAAGAGGCTCCGGAAGACCCATAAAATACAACACTGTACACAATGGATGCTGTCACTGACAAAGCACTGCAGCCCTTCTAGTAGCACATGATAGAAGTCGGCAGCTGGGCTCATTTTTTGGTGTGAGTGATGACAGCCTAGTATGAATTTCCACCTGTCATCACCAGTTAAGACAAAACACAGCCTGTCAAAGGCATCCCATAACACTTACAGAAAATATGCCAAGGGGTGCTCAAATACATTTTCAACATAGCCTGATTCCTAAATTGCAAATTAATGTTTATGGGGTGTCAGAGACATGTGTAGCAGTATAATCATTATTTTTGCTTAGCTGATAACTCTAACCTTGATGAAGTAAATCATCATCAACAGACACCTAACCTGATGATCACTGGTTACATTAGGGTAACAATGTGAATACTTTATATACACCTTTTTTTATACTTTTACTTATTCAAGATTATAATGATACAGACCTCTACACCAGGGGTCTCCAAACGTTCTGAACAAAGGGCCAGTTTACTGTCCTTCAGACAGAGGGGGGCCAAACTGTGGCCAGTATGAGTAGAAAATGCCCTGGCACCAATGGGGGTAAAGAATACCCTATCATTGGCATTAGTGTAAGGAATATTGCCCCATCGTTGGTATTAGGGGAAGAAATGGTGCCCCATTATTGGGGTAATTGGGAGGAATAGTGCACCATTGTTGGCATCAGGGGAAGAAATGGTGCCCCATCATTGGTGCCAATGGGAGGAATTAGTGCCGCATTGTTGGTACAAGGGCAATGATTAGTGCCCCATCATTGGTATCAGTGGGAAAAACAGGGTCCTGCAGTTGGTGACAGTGGGAGGAATAGTATTCCATCATTGGTGTCAGTGGGAAGAATAGTGCACCATTGTTAGGGTCAGTGGTTGTATTAGTGCCCTATTTTTGTTATCTGTAACAGGAATTATGCCCCATTGTTGGTGTAGAAGGAATAGTGCATCAGTGGGAGGAATAGTGTCCCAAGGACCTGATAAAGGCAAGCAAAGTGCCACATGCAGCCCCCGAGCCACTATTTGGAGACCACTGCTCTACACTGAACAAAAAAATAAATTGGGCCATAAAGTGCATGAATAAATTTAATTAAATATGGCATTTGGTATATGGAAAAAATGCACCCTCATTCTACTAGAATAGCTTCCAGAAGTACAATAGAATATTTAATTAACAGAACCTTTTAAGTTAGAACACATTTTTAGTAGATCCTCATGTTTTAAACATCAATAGAATTCAAACTACAAATTACTTTTTGTTCTACAATTAAATAAACTTGTAACATCATACTGTAAAGCAAAGTAATGACACAGATGGTTAGCAGGCACATTATCCTGATCTGCTTACCTAAACGTGCCGCTAAAGCGCCCTTTAAAAAAGCCAACATCTGTCCCCTTTTCAAATTGCAGTGCTCAACGCCTGAGAAGCCTATAGCAACACCCTACCACTGTCATATGGGTGGGCCTATCCCCATGCAAACATTACTTTCAAAAAGCAGTCAAAGCATGAAATCAGCTGTGACTGACAGCTCTGGTAGGAGCCGGTGTAATAACCATCTGAAATTTGTAAAAATCGATCTCCCCCACTGAGCCGTTTTCTCACAGGGGGGCTGCACCCCCGGCAGAACACGCTGATCAGCTCTCTATGCCACTGGCTAAGAGCGCTGATCAGGAGTTGGTCGGCTGCCGTCTTTATAGACAGACCGACATAAAACACAGGCCGAATGTCGGATGTTTTTTATTGAACCGGCCAAAGTCTCCCGGCCCGTGTGTACGGAGCTTAAGAGAGGTTGGCAGATGTTTTACAGGTTCACTTTATGGATGATGTTCACTTACACCATGAGGTTTTCACCCAATACAAAAATACCAAAGCAAAGACTTGGTAATGTATAAGTGGTTAAGGAAATACAAGCAGTGGGTCCCAGGGGTGTACATTCCTATTGGCTCCTTTTCATGAGCCAATCTAAGAAAACCCATAGACATAAGACATACCTTTTAGGAAATAGGATATTTCGAGTTCTTGGTCCATCCGAAAAAAAAAAAAAATAATAAATGTGTTGAATTAGACTTTTTATGCTGTTTTCTACAGCATGAAAAAACCCATTGCATGTCTGTCTTGTTATTTTAAGATTAAAAAAAAAAATGCACAAAAATACATGTACCCTGATGCCTTGCTTCTGCCAACATACAACTTTTTTTTTTCTTATTAAGCAGGTCGTTCTTAGTTTGTTCAAAAATCATTCATGAGACTTTGTAGGATTAAGAACAGTTCATAACTTTGATGACTTGTGCCTTATATCATCTGGTCACTCACATGCAGAATGTAAACATTTGAGAAAAGCTTAGGTAGCATTGATCATAAGTATCAAAAGTAGTTTACTGCATAATATTGACTCCTAATTATAAAGAGATTTAGAAAAGGGCCAAATGCATCCTAAGCAGGGCTCCCCAAACGTTCTAAACAAAGGGCCAGTTTACTGTCCTTCAGACTCAAGGGGGGCTGAACTGTGGCTATTAGGAGTAGAAAAGGTCACAACTTCAGTGGGAATAAACAATGTCCCATCTTTGATATCCATGGAATGAATAGTGCCCCATCGTTGTCAGTGGTAGGAACTGTGCCCCATCTTTGGTGTCATTGGGAGGAATTGTGCCCGATGTTTTGTGTCATTGGGAGGAATTGTGCCCCATCTTTGGTGTCATTGGGAGAATTAGTTACCCATCGTTTGTGTCATTGGGAGGAACTTTGTCCCATTGTTGGTATCAGCCAATAGAAAAAGTGCCCAGAGGGCTGGATAAAAGCTAGCAAAGGGCCGCATATGGCCCCTGGGCCACAATTTGGAGACCACTGATCTAAAGGATAAACTTGAAGAAAAGCAATGCCACTCAATTTGCTGAATGAGATGGAGTCAAATACAGAGCTCCCTCATTAAAAAAAGATATGGAAGGCTCCAAAAAAAATGTATGCCAACAATACAATAAATGGTAAATATGTGCTCTCTGGAAATAAACTATTCTTCTGTAAAAGGCATCTATCACAAACCAGAATACTTGTCTCATAGGCTTCTGAACGAAACAACCACTCCCATACTTGAGTAGGGATGAGCTTGCCTTTGCTCAGACTGGATCCGAACCCAGAAGTCAGCGGTCATGCCTGGTCTGAGGAGCTGCCATGTTAGGCCAATGATGTCACGAGCATCCTCACCCCTTTGTACAAGTCAGCTGGAGGGTGTGGAATCCCCATGTCTACAGCTTATTGGATGGGGAATGAAAACGAACCTCTGGGTTCGGACTCTAAACCAATGCCAAACATACGCAAGCTCATCCCTATTCATAAGCCATATCTGTGCAGTCGTAAGATTACATTATATATCTTTAAAATTTAAAAGTGTAATAAAAATCAAAACGGAAACTGCTACTGGTTAAATGAGGTAACAAAGATATTTCAACGTTACTTCATAAGCGGGTCATAAATGAATTTGTAATTACCCTGAGAACCCCTATTAAATAACCCTAGGTTGGAAATATAAGGTCACAGATATTAACCAATCGCAATCTGCATTTATGAAACCCGAAGAAAAAGAACAAGTATTTTTTTCCTAATCCAACTGGAATTCCAATAAAAAATACTTTCTATAAACAGGACAGTAAATTTACAGAAAAATTGCTTGCGTGTCAAATTAATAATTTGTGTGTGTGGTGGAAACATTTTAGGAATTACAAAAATGTGCAAGAAATTGGTTATCAGTACCAACAACCTGGGAGACGCATAAGAAAAAAAAAAAAATAATAAAACACTTGGATTTATGAAAATAAACATCATTATCTTTAATTAGAAAACATTTGTGAAATGAGTTGTAGTGTGGATATCTTCCTTAATCCTTCTTAAACACTTAGCTTTGGCCCTGCCAGGGGCATATAAATAACTCTGATACAAATAGCTCTGTTATTACAAGTACAGTAGCTGGGCTGCTAAGGCTTGAACATGGTGGAGTTAAAAAATATAAATTAAAAAAGAAACATGCGCATAAATTAAATAAAAAAGAAGTGTATATTATATACATATACACACTTTTTATTTGCGTATATATATATATAAATTTGTGTTTGGATAAATTTGTTTCTATTTATTGTATGTAATTATGTATGGGAATAGGGGCAGCCATATTTGATCATTACATATGCAGGCCCGGCTTCCTGATTTGCAATGCTACACAATGGTTGTTCTTTACTGCTCCTATTCAAAATGCAAGTCAGTGGTCTCAGTGAACAATGATAGTGGGCAATTATATCCAGTGCAAGATGACTTGCACAGTACAGTATGACAATCAATGGATCTTGGGTCATATGAAGAAACATTTTTTGTCTCTAATCAGGAAATGGACATCCATTTGTTTATTTTAAAGGTGATCCTGATTGCAAGGATACACATAAGCAGTGTTTTTTTTGCGTGTTTTTACACGTGTTTAAAAAAACATTTTAAGCCTGAAGATTGCTCAAAACCCCCAAAACATACATTTACAGAAAGCAAGACACCCTAGAGAATAAAATAGCGGCAGCTCCAATTTTTTTTATGTTAAACAAAATTACCGTTCCCTCTTGCTGCAGCCGAATCGGCAAACGCGGATTCATAGCTGCACGTTGTCTCAGATAGGGGTCATTGCTGACGGCAGGGCTGAGTAGTGAGAGGAACAGAATATTAAATTTAAAATTCTCTGCTCATTGACTAACTGGAAAGACTTTCAGGATTTTCAATGTTTGGCATGAATTCACTAGTAGTTGGAGATAGCAAAAAAGTCTACCAATTCTTCCAAGGTAGGTTACTATAGCCTGTGAAAGTGAACATTAGGCTTCTATGTGCCTAGTGTCCCTTTCTCCTGTAGGCAGTGGTATAAACCTTGGTTGCTTAATATCTATAAAGCGGTGTCCCTCAACGGGCAAGAAAGAAAGCACAATTTTCCCAGTATAAGAAAACAAACTTGCTTATGGTCTGCTATGGTGTGACATCCCCACCAGGCACATAACCAGTTCCTGGCTATTTTTTTCTTCTTTACTGTCAAAGCAATACAGCTTAGTTGAGACTGTAATTGGATAGAAAATGAGCAGCAACTTACTGATGAAGTCACTTTGCTTAATCTTTGCCTAATCTTCCAATTAGTAAGCTACTTTTGTTAGCTTCAGACACACTGTGCAATTTAGTAATGCCAAACTGGCATACATTGCTGCACCCGGTGTTGGTGTTAATGTGCAAAGGATTACAAAAGGTTAGTGCAAAACAGAGGTAATAATTTTGAGTATATTTAAGTTATTTAATGCTTATGTAATTGGTATAAATATATTTTTTTTATTTTTTATAGCGGTCTATACTTTAAAAACACAAACCACAAAAAGGGATGCGGTTTCCCACTGTCCCCCCAATTCTATGGGCAGTCAGCAAACGGATGTTGCCCAGCCAATGGAGCTGTATATATAATGTAATTAAAGGGGTGGGCGATGTTTCTCCAACAGGTACTTGAGGTAGGACAAAAATCACGGATGGAGGTGGATGGGCAGTTTTTAGGTTCCTGTCCTTCCAAACCAGGGGAACAGGATTGAACCTTTTGTGTACCACAGGGCTTGACAAATTTGCTTTGAATCTAGGAGCCAGCTAAAAAAGTTAGGAGACAGTTTTTTTATTACTAACAAATCTTACGGGTAAAGCATGCAACATGTTCCCGAAGCTGAACTTCTTCTTAAACCCTTTCGCTGTCAGAGCCGTTTTTGCATGTTTGTTTTTTAAAAATATTTTAGGCCTGAAGATTACATAAAACTCCCAAACATATTTTCTGCAAGCAGAAACCCTAGCGAGTAAAATAGTGGTAGTAACAACTTTTGATGTCACAGAGTATAATTGCAAAGGTAAAAAAAAAACACATTACAATCTAAAAGACCTTGCATGTCTCCCCTGTGCTCCACTGATTGTAATGCGCATCGCACTGCATTACATGCTTTCAGTGCTGTCACACTTTAAATGACAATTGTGCGGTCATGTAACACTGTACCAATACGGACATTTTTTGGAGACAGATAGAAAAAAATGTTGTTGGTATTTAATTACCTCTGTTTTTCTTTTATTTTTTTGCTAAACAAAAAAAGACTGAAAATTTAGAAGAAAAATAAAAAAAAAATGTCTTAGTTTCGGATATAAAATTTGGCAAATAAGTAATTTTCCTCCTTCGCTGATGAGGCTGCATGATGAGAAGTGGTAAGATGCACAGATGGGCACCGATAGGCAGCACTGATGGGCGTTATAGGAAACATAGGGGGCACGGGGATGCGTTTCTGGGAGGACCTCCATGGACGCCCTCCCAGAACTGGATGACCACGCTGTAGCCATCTTTTGGCTATAGCACGGTTGAGAAGTGGGTATTAAAAACACAATGAATGCAGCGAATATGAAAAAACACAGATAATTAGATAAGCAAAGATAAAATCACTGAAGCAGTTCATAAGGCAGAATGACTGCTGACCTACCTTGCATACTCTGGCTATTCTGGGAATTAGAAGCTTGGTAAAAAATTCATACTCGACAGACACTTCAGTGAAGAAGAAATAGACTTTGTCATCATCTCCAACTGGGTTATTCGAAGGTGCTCTAATCACATCTGAATACACAAACTTAGGCTCTAAAAACAAGGAAGGAAATGCACTTTTTACTTCATTGATTCAGAACATCACTTTTTCGGTTTGTTGAAAAATGGTTCCACGAAAGAACAAAATGTTTCAATATATACACACCAACAATTGCAGAACTTGTACACAGTACATAAAAAGCCTTAAAATGAAAATGCCACAGCTGATTTGGAGGGCATCCAATGTAGGGGTTGTATAAATTGTGTTTGAATGTTGGTGCACTAAATAATGTATTGAACATAAAATATAGATTAAATGATGAATAGTGTGTGATTTCTGTGGATGGCTGTGAAAAGGAGGTTTGTGGGATATTTCAGTCCACATGGAGCACAAAAGGGTATTTGACTGTAGCATCAGACTACTGAGGCACGCAGGAACAGCATGTATTTCAGTGTGTGTCTGCTGGGGAATTATATGTGATTGTCAGTTGTGGGTGTTCAGCAGAATCACTACAGAACACTGAAAATGGGAAGATATGTCATATGCTCCATGTCTGCTGGAAATGTAAAAAGAAAAGATCATGAGGCATTTGCAATTAATGTTTTCACAGAACCATAAAGTCTCTGCGCAAGTCTAACACTGAGCTCCTGTTTGATTTCCCTTCACTTCCTGTCCTAAAAACACAACAGGAAACGAGAAGAAATCTATCCAAAGTAAACAGAATTCCCATCTCAGAGAGTTCTCACAGGAACAAGTGTCTCTCCATTGAATGATTTTTCTTCAAGGAACGCTCTGAAATTTTAGATTTCTTATTACTTTCCGTTTGTGTGACAATGGTCACTGGACAAATAGAGGGGCGAAGCTCACAGATCGCAATAAAAACTCGACAAAGAATCAAACCTTTTTCTACTCTACAAAAAAAAAAAAAAATCTGCATTCAAACCCAAGTATGCTTTTCATCTCCTGCCGTAAAACATCTTTAAAGTGGTTGTGAACTCTGTCACACCACTTGTACCAACAGGTAAGCCTAGGCTTATCTGTAGGTACAGTAACTATGGCCTAAACTTGCAGTTTAGGAGATATTCACTATATGCACTGCCAACATCATCGGCGCATGCGCACTGAAGAAATGGCCCGCTATTTCTTCAGTACCCGTGCCGTGACTGGCGTCACCCGCACACATGTGCGTGAGTGATGTCATCGGGGCTCTGGTCAATCACAGTGCCGGAGCCCGTAAGTAACTGGTGAAAGATGTCGGCTATGGGAGCGGAGTGCGGGCGGCACTGCAGGGCATCGTTCTAAGGCAAGTATTTCAGAATGAGCTAGTATGCGAAACATACTAGCTTATTATGCCTTTGTCTTGCAGGTTTTTTTTAAACAGAGGTTTACAGCCTCTTTCAGTTAGTCTACCTTCAAGGGTGCAGCGTTCTTCTATTCTAATAATATTTTTCCCTCGCTGTATGTATAATATCTGTGAATCGTGCAATCCCATACACCAAAAACAAGCCTCTTTGTATCGACCTTTGTTCCCCACGGTGCCCTTCACCCCACCGAAGGATGTCTTCTCACCTGCTTGGGTGGACCCCACTACCTGAAGGAGGTCCATATGCGCCTTTGCAGTGTAAAAGTGGCACTGCTTCCACTGACAGATCAAATCCAGTACACAGCTCTTAGCATAGTGGCATATATGCAAGAGGACTTTATATATTAATTAATCTATGCAATTAACGTATTGAAGGAGATGGGCTGCACTCTTGAAAAAATGATATATTAATTGCATTTGCACAGGTGGTTGGATGCAGACTGGTGTTTAGCTGCCTCCTATAGCATTATGTTTTGTGGCACTGTGTTCTTAGATTTAGCTATAGGGATAGACAGGAAGATGTATTTATATAAACATCTTTAAAGATAGTAATAAGAGTTTTATGGTGAGGACGTGCATTTTGTGTCAGGAACGCCACTGCTAACCCCACGGTTTGATTCATATTATTCACATTCATATGACTTGGCATGAACAGTGCATCTGCATGTGGTCTTGCTCAAACATTTCCCTGCAGTTTTAGCTGTTTTTGTTGTGGGAATAATTTCAGTTAAAACTGGCATGAAAGAATGATTTTGTACTTAAGTAGTTGAAATCAGGCACACAGATGTGTGGCAGAAACCCTTTGGTTAAATTTCAAAGCTATTCCTAGTCACCCCACAGACATGCCTAAAATCTGACCTAGTTAGGTCAACTGTCAACCACCGTACTGTAAAAAAAAAAATACCCACACAAACTTAAGCATGTAAGACAATGTTCAGCCTCTCAGCAAGGATATCTCAACATCACTACTTGTATAGCATGTATTTAATATTTATTTTGCAAACAAACATTTCATGTGTGACAAAGAATCCCCAGAGTGCTATAGTTTATTAAAAGAAATATCAGAGCAGTAGCAGCGCTCAGTGGTTCCTCCTGCTGACTTCCACTCATTGCAGGACACAGTAGTAATGCGAAGATCAATAGAAAGAACCACTGAGCGCTATGGGGACAGAGGTTCTGAAAGTGTTGAAAAAAAGCAGCATTGGGTTAGTTTTCAGTGGAAGAGTATTTGGCGATGCGACCGCAGGAAAGGTAAGTATTACTTTGCAGGCGCACCATTATGAACAATTCTTCAAGAATGTGAGATAATAACTTGAAAGCAAGACTTTAACAAATAGCTTAAACGGTAACAGAATATCTCAGTGACTCACCATTAAGCCAAGGTACAGCATACTCGGTTCTAAGTAGACCTTGTTGGGAGTGTCTGCATATGATTGGTTCGCTGCCCAGAAAGGTAAAAGAGGTGCCAGAATATAGTTCCCCATCTTTTGTAAAAGAAAAAAAAAAGAAAGATTTATGCATCTTTAAAACACAAGCACTACAGGCTTTATTTAACTAAACAACATGTAGAGGTCACCAAAAGGTCTGCATACTTTACGCTTAACCCAGCTATACAACATGCATCAAAATTCGTCTGGTTCAGCAGGGACCAGCCAAATTTCAATCCAAGTATGGGTACCCTGGTTGTACACAAGTCGATTTATCGATCAACTTGTGTACAAATAGCCTGTTGGGTTTTCCCCAAAGATTAGTGCCACCGGCTAGAGTTGGCAAAAATAAATCATTGTGTTCTGCTGGCAGGGGAGGCTCCCCACTGGCAAAACACAATAGCCGTGCGGGAGGGATTCCGCCATCAACGAATCTGGCAATTTTCTTTCCTTCCACCAGTAGTGCAAGGAAAGAAGATTGCGTAATCCATGGCCTGCCTATCTTAAGACAGGATGACCCAGATGATGATAGATACATCACTGGTCACGGTCTACTATAAATTTTCCAGGAAAAAAAAAAAGATATATATTCACAAGTGGAAGATGCTAGGTAATAGTAACCAGTTAGATGAGAAAACCGTTTGAGAACCGGTTTGAGAAAACAGTTTTTTTTTTTCTAAGAAGTGTAGGCTGGTGGTTGGTAAAAATGAAAGCACAGTTAGGAAATACTGAAATATTTATTTTATGTATTCCGCAAAATTCTTCTACCATTTCCTACATGTGTCAGGATGGTCTAACTCTTTTCTTGCACTATTGTATGCACTTAATCTCAGGCTGGCCCTTCTGAATACCATGCTATAAATAAACCTCTGACAAACAGAAGTTTACATCTTGTAGAGGTGAATTAATAATACATTTACAAATCATTACACGTAGACTACTCTTCTAAAAATGAATGATGACTAAACTGTGCCCGCAAAATTCAATGGCGAGAGATGATGCAGCAAGTATGACCCGCAGGGCACTTAATTGAAATCCAGCTCTTGTAATCATTCTGATGTCATAACGGTTGATTAATTTGCCCACGTACTCTAAATAATGTCACGTCTGATAACCTCTCCTGTAGGATTTGAATCAGCAAACTCCGGCACACATTACCTTCCTTACCCTTACTTATTCTAGTGTTTTGTTCCGATAATCATTGACTTACCAACCATCACTGAAGTGTAACTCTGCGCAGGATCAAAAGGACACCGTCCTTTGCCATCTTCATTTTTGCCTACCAGCCGAAAGCTACCAAGGTCCTGCAAAAACAAAGACGCCTTCTGTAACATACCCGTAAGTGAACATCTCAGCTCTCTACTGTTTGATAGTTATACTGGGCCGTGTAATGAATTAAAAAGTACACAGAATAAAGCTAAAAACTTACAAAAACTCCCTCCAGGTCCCATAATCACTCAGCTCCAAGACATGGGCCATCATGCAAGTCTAGTACGGTTGGGATACCCTAGCAAACAGTCGTGAAAAATGTAAATAAAAAAACTAGTTATGGGCTCAAGACCAAAATCATCACAGAACTGGGTACCCAGGATCTGAGATGGTTTGGTCTTGAGCCCATAACTAGTTTTTAACTAGGGTCTCCTCTTCTACTAATCTTATCTGACCCAGTTTGCACATGATACTCCCCAACATGGTGATGGCAAACTCATTAAAAAAAACAACATCATAGCAGAACTTACCAGGATATCACAGGAGGGATGAAATGCATTGGTACCACACACATACAAAGTGTTTTCGTTGAGTGGCTGCAGCACTCTAATGTAGTTCAGGCATTCGGTCTGTAATAAAGCAAACAAGCAACGTGTTATTAATGAAATAAGGGAAATGTTGAAGCCAATACACACAGAAATTGGCATTGCAAGAAACAAGTGCTTGGGAACATAGATTGGGGTTATACAAATAAAATATATGAAACCTGAATTTAAACAATGTCAATTATTTACAGACATACAATTTCAAAATACAAGAAAATAGTGCACATGAAATGAATTAAAATGTGGCTATAAACACTGTTCAAAAAAATAAACAATTTCTGAGAAAAACATGGAGGTCTCATTCAGAAAATGCCAATTGCCCGGTTGTCATGTTGATTCTCCTTCTTCAACAAGTTGTATGCAGACTATGCAATAAGTAGATTAAAGCTGAACCTGCAATGGGGCCCCCACACTGCAAGGGTTAAATATTCATCAAGTAAATGGGGTACCGTAAAAGGCAGTATTACCTACCTCAACCCAAACTCCGGCACGCACCTCTTCTCCCCGAAGCTCTGTTCAGTCCTTCAGCATCATCACATACAATGCAGGGCGATTAACATTGCATTGTACACGAAGAAGGGAGGAGTGCAACCGCGGCCTAGAGCACCTTAGAAAGGAGGTAGCACAGGACCAGTCACATGCATAGTGGGAGCCTGAGTGAACCGACTGGGTCTGCCTGTCAATTTTTTAGGCGGACCCTTTCAGACCATCCATTGTTCTTTATGAAGGGGCGGCTGTAAACAGACACGTGTCCATTTACACCGACGACATCCGATCCTATCCGCTAAAAACAGACAGATGGGGGATCTGTTCACAATCTGACTGGCAGATCGGGCGACAGTTGATGTTAACGGACAGGTGGTTTATTTACATCCAACCCTCCCACATAGAGGAAAGTGGGCTGTGTCCGTGTCATCAGCATTTGGACCTGTCATCTGCCTGCTCAGCAGGGATAAGCAGAGAGATCCCTCGCTGAGCAGGCGGATCTGCTGGCAGTGTCCGCCAGTGTAAAATCCCTTTCTGCCAAGTATTAACGGTATTACTGCCAATTATGGCACCCCTAGACAGAATTAGTAGTTAAACCATTACAGTGTGTGTGTGTGTGTGTGTGTGTGTGTGTGTGTGTGTGTGTGTGTGTGTGTGTGTGTGTGTGTTTAACTGCAAGGGTACATTTTGCTCAATTCCCAGATTTAAGGTTTCTGACTTTGCTCCAACTTCCCTGATTTGCATGCCTATTCCTAGTCATTAACACAGAAAGTAATTTTAAGCCAAATTTTCAGCATAACGACTAGCATTTCAAAAAGCACATGTCTCCTAAGGAAAGGGTAATTTGCTGGGCCTTTTTTTTTTTTTTTTATCAAACATGATCTCAAAGACCTGTAATACAATAGAGCCACTAATCCAAACTTGACTTGTAAAGTGACATCTGGAGTGTGAAAATTTGAATCTAATGGTTTGATCCCACAATGTCCTTATAACAGTACAATGACAGTAGGAGAAAAGACAGCACTGACTTATGAGCTGGATGACTGTTCTACATTTCTAAAAGCAAAGGCTGTACACGTTCATTCTAGTAACACCAGAAAATCACACCTTTGAAGGGTCATGTAAATTGTAAATACTACAAACACTTGTAGATAATTATACATCAAAGTAAAATGCTTAGGTACCTGTTTAGATTTGCCTTTTCTTACGCACTCTTTGCTCTTCTCTTCTGTGGCTTTCCAGTAAGCCTGGAATGAAAGGGTTAATGTTATTCAATTAGCTTTTTAAATTAGTGGAAGCTGCAACAGCGATTCTAAATATATGAATATACAAAGTTAAACCCAAGATAGATGTGCAAAATCCTTTAACCTTATGAAGTCATCAACTAGGTCATGTGTCAAACACAAGGCCGTGGGCCAAAGCTGGGCCCGCCAGGCCATTTCATGTGGCCCTAGCACCTGTTTTTTTTTTTCAGCTGGAATATGACAGAACTCTGTTGTTTCGCCACCTCTGGCGTTCCCCACTCACCGCTGTCACTTGTAAACACAAAAGCCTTCTGTGTTTACAAGAACAGCTTTCTTCTCAGCGACTCTCACCGATCCCTGCCTGCCCTGCACTCACGGCGGGGACAAGGGAGTTGCAGATGCAGTGTGGGATGGGGCCTCACATGGTAAGCTGCACTGGGATTCCCATCTGTGCCCGGTGGCACAGGTACCGACCAATGATCTCCCTGCAAGTAAGAGAGGTGGGGCCACCGACACTGCCAGGAGGCAATAGAGCCGGGCCAGGTAAGTGATGTGTGTAAGCTTTGGCAGGAGGAAAATTAGGATTGTGGAGGGAGATATGTGCAGAGGTGGGGGATGGGGGAGAGTGGAGCAGAAGCCAGAGCCAAGGAGTGGTGGAAATTGAGTGTGCACAGCCTGTGAAAGAGTTGAACCCTGCACACCCCTAAACCCTGGCCTCTGTATGTAGCACACAGTGCACCCCTGAACACTGTCCTCTGTTTGTAGTGCACCCTGTTCACTATGTGCATAGGACACGCCTGAACCCTGTGCTCTGTACATAGCGCACCCCTGAACTCTGCACTGTGTACTTAGCACGCCCCTGAACCCTGCACTCTGTACATAGCACATCCCTGCAGTTCTCAAATGGAACACAATTGTGGTGATCAGTGGACCAGCAGCTGTAGAGTCTGCAGAAGTCTGTGCAATGCACCTGTGATCCACTGATTGTGGTTGCAATGCAACTGCTGTTTTTTTGCAAAAATATAATAAATGCACATTTTTCCTTACATTTTGGGTAGATTTGTGATTTGTTTTGCAAAAGGTGAACTTTGCCTTTAAGAGACCAAATTTAATTTTATTTTATGGGACAGTTTTAGCTCTAATCCTTAAATTGCACCAACAAATCTGCAGATTTAACCACAGTAAAAATGATGGTACTTGTAGATCCAGTGCAAACAATTTAAGTCCTGTGTGGAAAACCCTGCAAAATGACCTGTTGGGAGTATTTAACCAATGGAGTGGAAATATAAAGTTTTATGTATGACAATTACATCCAGTGAACGGATAGCGATTTAAAAATATTTTAATCCATCTAAGGTTATTATTATAACTTATTGCTAGTCCAGAATTTGACTTTAATAAAAGATGAAGATTTATAATGTTCTCGCCCAATTCAGTATCCCAGTCTATCTTTAGATTACCTTTCTTGTAACTCTCTCCAAAGCACAATCTCATTAAGCTCTACTGCACTACAAGGTACAGCTACCTTCTGACAAGACCATTCACATGCCTGAATGTCAAGGGAATACAGTTGTGTGCTGTACAATAATTCATAAATTATACAGATGTGTTCAGAGCGCGGCTAAATTATTTATGGAAAGTGTTTTCTTATCCGCTTATCGTCTTCGATAGTCTTTTGTAAAACTCACAACAGTACGTGTATGCTTCCTTTCAGCAAAGTTAACACATTAAATGAAAGAATACTTTCTTTTCTATACAGGGATTAGGAGGGGGAATTTTTTTTTTCTACACATTTATACAGTCTACTACAACAAGCAAAACCCACAAGAAATGTATTCGGTAAAATAGTTTACAACTTGAGCTGCAGTATCTGCTGATGCAAAAACAATTGCCCACCTCGTGTTTCTTCTCCGAAATATCCAGCGAATTTACTGCAAAAATGACTTCCCGCGCTCCAATATATAAAACATCCTTGTCTTCACTTAGTAATAATGTGGAGTAATTATAAACTTCTTGCTCCTTGAAACGAGTTAAACTAACTTCTGCAGAAAGAAAGAAAAGTAAGGTCGTACGCTACATAACTTATACACCCAATCATACCATACCTTCATCTAGATCTTCACTGGCATACAAAAAATAAAAAAAAATATGAAAAGAACTGTAGAATGTCCACAATCCAGTAATTTGCTTCAAACACAAACATGTCTCATAACATGTAGAGTGGCACATCTAATGCAGAATCAAGGGATTAGAGGAATTGGATTTCTCATTGATCTGACTAGTAAACTGAAAGCCTAATAGCTGCTATAGGCTACTGCACTTGCTTTCCCACTTTTCTACCATAGTGATATTAACATTTTTTGCACACGTTAAAATCTGCATTTTTATGCAAGAAAGTTACATGGTCTATGCTTATATTTTCAGGAAAGGATATACTAAAATTAATTTTAGTCCATACAAAAACATTACCCACTTTTTTGGTAAAATATAAAAAAGATGGGGTTGCATCCAGTAAATAGATATTAAACAGGTCAAGGCTAACCCAGGAAATGGAAAAAAACAACGGTACCCAAAATTGCCCATAAGGGACATTTCAAAACATGGGTTGTCAGTTTAGAGTAAACAGTGAATGATAGCCAAAGAATTATTGCTCTCACTCCACCATTCACAGTGATACCTAGCATGTGTGGCACAAACACGGTTTACATGTATGCTTGTGTGTGCATCCCTACTTATAGGTTTCTATGCGAGTGGGTGCGGGCTGACCGGTTGCTCTTAAAGTTTTATTTGTATTTTTTTTACTATGATTTTCATTTTTATAACACTATTTTTTTCATTCAACTTTTGCTATCATAAGGGAAATAGCATTGGAAGATTCTTTTAAATTATAATTTAACCTTTTGTAACATGTTACATCCATATTCAGGCTGTTATAAATGCACCAGCCATCGTCATTTTCACAGCGAGCGGAGGATCTTCTCCCCTTGCTCACTGTTAATCTAAAAAAAATAAAAAAAAATAAAAGTTGTGCAGAGCTCTGTCCAGCCATGCCATCCATTCACAGTGTTCTGTGAATGGGAAACGACAAGTCCCGACAGCCTTTGCGGCTGTCGGCTTGTAGTTCTCAATTAACTACAGTACCAGAGCACTGATGAGTGCTGTGGTAGCTCATTGATTCTTCTTTTCAGAGTGTAACTGCTTGCTCGTATTGGAGGTATGGGCAAACAGCTACACAGGAGAACTGTGGCATTACACCCATGATCTGCTGATCACGTGTGCAATGCTTTACAGGTCCCCAACAAAAAACTAAAAGCATATTTTTTTACTCGCAAAAAAAAAAAAAAAAAAAAATGTGCATTTATTTTATTTAGATTCTTTTGTAAACATGATCTAGGCCTTTCAGTCACTTTAGCTGATCAAGCGCATTTTAGCTGTGATTTTGACCAGTCTGAACCTGCAAATACTCAAAGCTGAATGCTTCCCAGTTCATTAACCGCAGATAAGATTGGAGACTGGGGAACGGGGCGAAACTTCACTGTTCTGGCTCTACAGCCACTTGGATCACTTTTACATAAAAACAAGCTTGCTAAAAAAAAAAAAAAAAAAAAAAAAAAAGAAGAGAAATAAATGTATACAGCAGCAGCCGCCGTGAGCTTTTTTTTAACCCTAATGAATACTAGGACTTTTATAAACATACCATGGTACATTAGGGGTTATAGCTTATTATTAGTTATACACGGTTTGAATTCTGGCAGATTCCTGATGAACCAGTCGAAATTCTAGCTGTGGGTGGCCCTGTTGGCACCACCAGACTCACAATAGCCGGCAGGGAAGATTACACCAACCACACAATATGTAGGCCTAGCCTTTAGGGCCAGTTCACACCATAGAAACGCAGTCCGTATGCGTTCCAGGTGCCTTTCTGCATACGTGTTTTTGATGCGTTCCAGTGCGTTTTTGATGCAGTCCGGTCCTATTCCCCCTCTTTCTTAACCTTAAATAAGGACAAGTGTGTTGCAGTGTGTTTTTGGTACATTTAGGTGCGTTTTACAGCGTTTCAGTACAGTCCAGTGCAGAAAAAAAAATGCAGCATGTTCTACTTTTTTTCTGGACCTGGAATGCACTGGAACTGACCGCACTGGTGTGAACTATGCCATTGGAAACCATATAACCTACTTTCCATGCGTTTTTGATGCAGAAAAAAAACGCACTGGACTGCACGTGGTGTGAACTGGCCCTTAATTCAGTTTTGGGTAAAGATGGAGCACACATCTGGTTATCTACTCCAGAATTTTTAAGTGCTTCACAAAGTGAGCATGCATATCATGCAACCACCCCAGTGAATTAAATTACTCCTCGAATTGATATGACCTTCCAACAAGAGACAAGTCTGTTAGCACTTTAAACTTCGTCTACCTTTCAGAGCCTCTCCGCAGCCAGGTGGATCAAACCAACTCCAGTATCTTCCTCCCACTCACCAATGCCACAAAAATCAGACCAGAAAAAAAAAAAAAAACACACACATACTTAAAACCATTAAAATCACTTTATTCATAAAAAAAAGGTTCACAAATGAACTCACATTAATTGTGACCCTTTTTATGAATAAAGTGATGTTAATGGTTTTTAAGCCATGAGTTTTTATCTGGTCTGATTTTCATTACATTGGTGAGTGAGAGGGAGAGGGAGATACTGATGTAATATATCTGGAGTTGGTTTGATCCAAGTGGATGTGGAGAGGCTCTGAATGGTAGAAGTTTAAAATGTTAAAAGACCTTTTTCTGGTTAGAAGGTCAAATCAATTCAATGAGTGATTGACTTCACTGGGGTGCTTGCACGGTATGCATGTTTATTGGATGCATGTTCACTTTTTAGAGCACTTTTAAATTCTGGAGTAGATGGTGACACAGTGGAGGATTTGGAGTTTCACGGGTATTTCCTTTGGATCTGCACAGAAAAGCTTAACAGACTGCATATATTAATACTTCAGCACATTATTGTTTAATTTGTAAATTTGTATAATATGCGCTTTTTACACTGGTTTTGATTTTGGGAAGCATTTAAAAGCACTGCCAATTTTAAAAATATTATCAGCGAGGTATTACACAGGGATCACACTGGTTTTGGTAGGCGCATGTGTCATTTATTTTCATCACGAGAGTGGAAGTTTAGACACCACTTCCCGGGATGCATTAGTATTCTGCTAACAGGTTTTTCTGAAGTCATTCTTTCTCTAAAACAAGGAACGAACATTTGCAATGTTTTTTTTAGCAACCCATTATTTCCTTGATGTGTGATATATATATATATATATATATATATATATATATATATATATATATATATATATATATATATATATATATAAAATAAACACAAAAAAAAAAAAGTCACCAATTTCTCTAATGGAAAATAAAATTAAAAACCTAAGAAAAGAAGTTCTATATTGAGACAGACATGTTTATACAGTCATGCCTTTACCTTTTTGCACTTACATTTTTTGGTATTAATTAACCACTTGAACACTGATGCATTGTGTCTGTGGGGTGCGCACAATGCATCCTCACTGACTGGCAAATGCTCTCAAAAAAGCAATCCGAATGTCGATCACTCTTCAGAGATCAAGGAATGTGTGAACAACTAAGAGCTCGTAGTGTTAATATGATATCAGGTATAAGTAATATGAATGGGAAATACAGCTGTACAGTTGCCAATTCTGTGTATTGCCACAACATGGAGTGATGTGTAAGGCCCCTTTCACACTGGGGCTGTTTTCAGGCGGTACAGCGCTAAAAATAGCGCCTGTATACCGCCTGAAAAAAACGGCCCCATTCACTCCAGTGTGAAAGCCGGCGGGCTTTCACACTGGAGCGGTGCACTAGCAGGACGGCAAAAAAAGTCCTGCTAGCAGCATCTTTGGAGCGGGATAGGAGCGGTGTATTCACCGCTCCTATACCCGCTCCTTCACATTGATTTAAATGGGACACCGCGGTAATACCGCGGCAATACCGCCGCAAAGCGCCACTACGGCGGCGCTCTGCGGGGGATTTTAACCCTTTTTTTTCGGCCGCTCGCGGGGGGGGGGGGGTAAAACCACACCACGATCGGCCGAATCCCGCGGGCAAAACAACGGTAACGCAGCGCTAAATATAGCGCTGCTTTACCGTCACTGCGGCTCCCGCCCCAGTGTGAAAGGGCCCTTAGTGCTAAATTTCTGGATCGGGTGACTATGAAGGTACACATATGATGTTCTAACTATTCATCAGATAATTGACATGTGCAGACTTCACTTTGCTGAATCAGAACAGAACAAATCGGTGGATCCCCCAAAATGTTCCTTTCAGCTATGAATGTTATGAACTGAAATCAGTTCCATCAGACTTAAACCGGCCATGGATGGTTTGAATCTCAGGGAGCTCAGCAGGGACCATCTATGGTCAGGCTGATTGTACCCAAGTCAATCCATCGATCAACTTGGGTACAACCAGCAGATCAGATTTTTTTTGTCATGAAATTATTGCCAGCCGCTAAAGCCATTAGTAATAATCACTGTGTTCTCCCAGCAGAAACCACCCCCCCCCCCTTCCCTCCGCCAGGAGAACACAGTAGCTCTCCACAGGAGGCATTGTCACATCAACACTGACTTTTTTGTTACAAAAAAAAGTTAAAAATATGCAGCTAAAGTGTTTTACGCAACAGAGAAACTTTGCTGAAAGAGGAACTGCGTCTGCCCATCTTTTTCATGGCCGATTTCGTAAAGATCTTACAAGCAGGGTTAAATACTGGCAACTATGTAAATAGTAGTCAAACATGCCTTTTTGAAAAAATAAATACCGTACATATTTTACATATATAAAAAATAAAAACCTGCTCAAAAAGGTGCCTTGGCACTTGACAGAACCCAATTTTTACAATATACTTCGGACTGATATAAGCATATATAAACATGCAGAATAGAACACATTAAGTATAGTATTAAAAAAAAAAAAAAAGAAGTTAGCTTAAGCAGTGTATAAGAAATTCAAAGTAGCCAAACTAAAATAATTGTTATTATCAAAACAGAAATTGTGAGATAAAGAATATAGCAATCAAGGTAAAAATAATTATATGGGAAATTAGAGATGGAAACAGTTTGTAAGTAGAATGAAAAACTATAAATTAATTCTGCTAGTTTTTTTACCTGTTGGTTGCCATGTGATCCTGGGCTCTGGAAATAACGTTGCAGCTGGCAGAACAAAACAAAGGAGCGTATACAGAGAGTACACAAATGCCATGTTACGTGGAAGCAGATCCAAGGGTTCAGATGTCAAAGGATGTGATCTAACAGCTGTGCCAAGGTGGGAGCAAACCGATGAAAAACATGTATGGAGCGTTAATGCAGACCAAAGAACAACGTCAGGTCAGCTCCACAAAATGTGACTCTGAACAAGAGTTTTCTGTCTTTATAAATCATCTGAAAAAAAAAAAAAAAGGAAGTTCTGGTTAGACACACTTCCTACACACTAATACTGCAATACAAAAAAGAGGAATAACCTTGAGGCCTCATGCACACAGGGCGTTAGAAAAAACGAGCTGCAAAGCCACTACCAACGCCAGGAAAAAGCAGCTGTAAAAACGTGCTTTTAGTAACTTTTTGCATTGGCGTTAATGCGTGTTTACCCGCGTTTCTCTGCCTCTATTCACAAATCAATGGTTCCCTATGGGAGCCCATTGATTTGAATAGAAGTCGCACCACAAGTCAGATCATGATTATCTGACTTGTGGCGCGGCTTGTGTGCTGAGGATCTTGAAGGGGAACCATAAAAAAAAAAAAAAAAAATGTAAAAAACTGGCGCAGGGTTTTCCCCCCCCAAGACGATGCCAGACCCTTGGGTCTGTATCCAGCGTTAAAGCTGCATTTAGCAGCTTTTACCAGCGTCAGGCGTTTTTACAGCTCTAGCGATGCGCCTCAGAGCGAGCTGGTCTTGTTTTTTTTTCCCAGCTTGAAAACGCCTATGCAACTTACAGCTCCTTAAAGCCTGTGTGTGCGCGCGCGCGCATGAGGCTACATGGAGAGGCATTTTTAAGCTGGGAAAAAAAAAACTGACACTGCTAAAAGCAGCTGTAAAAACGTCCCGTGTGCATGAGGCCTTACAGAATACATTCTACAGCTAGTCCACCAATTATATGTAACTATAAAATATAAAGCATTAAAACCAGCTAAATGTAAGCGATATCTAATAGTCTGTTTTTGGGTGTAACTACTATGGAGTTAAATTACACACACACACACACACACACACACACACACACATACACATATATATATATATATATATATATATATATATATATATATATATATATATATATATATATACACATATATATATATATATACATATATATATATATATATACATACACACACACACACACATATACATACAATAATTATTATATAAGAAATGTACTTTAAGTAGTCATTTGACAAAACTATAAATAACTACAAATTGTATGTACAGCGTTTAGATGGCTGGACTAGATTATACAAGATAAAAAGTACTGGCGGCTCAACTTTATAACAATCATTAACTCAATGTAATAAATAGTGGAATAAATATTGTCTCACTGGTTTCCACGTGTTGGTTTTTAGATCTTCACTCAAAATCTTATGTCCCACTCATTTAATCTATTATAATTTTTATTTTTTTTCAATTTAATTTTAAATTATTTTTTGGAATATTAGCTCACTCGTGTCCATTTATTTATTTTTTGACCCCAATGGTTTTTAGATCTTCACTCAAAATCTAATGCCACACTCATTTTATTTATCTAATTAATCACAAGATTTTCAGTGTACAGAACAAAGTTATTCATAGTTACATAGTTGGTAAGGTTGAAAAAAAAAAAAGACACAAGTCCAACCTGTGTGTGTGTGCGCTATTATGTCAATATTACATTGTATATCCCTGAATGTTGTGGTCGTTTTTGGTGCCCATCTAATAGTTTTCTTTAAGGCCCCTTTCACACCGGGGCGGTGCGGGGCGGCGACGGTAAAGCAGCGATATATTTAGCGCTGCAGCGGCGGTTTGCGGGCGGTACCCCGCGGTTTCCCATTGATTTCAATGGGTAGCCCGCGGTATCCTGCTAGCGCACCGCTCCAGTGTGAAAGCCCGCCGGCTTTCACACTGGAGTGAATGGGGCGGTTTTTTCAGGTGGTGTACAGGCCTATTTTTAGCGCTGTAGCGCTAGCGGCCGCAAAAGGGTTAAAAACCTCCGCAAACCGCCGCTGCAGCGGCGGTTTGCGGGCGGTATCCCCGCGGTTTCCCATTGATTTCAATGGGTAGGAGCGGTATAGGAGCGGTAAATACACCGCTCCTACACCGCTCCAAAGATGCTGCTAGCAGGACTTTTTTTACCGTCCTGCTAGCGCACCGCTCCAGTGTGAAAGCCCGCCGGCTTTCACACTGGAGTGAATGGGGCCGGTTTTTTCAGGTGGTGTACAGGCGCTATTTTTAGCGCTGTACCGCCTGAAAACCGCCCCAGTGTGAAAGGGGCCTAAATGATTTATGCTCCCTGCTGAAACCACTGCTTGTGGAAGAGAAATCTACATCCTTACTGCTCTTACAGTAAAGAATCCTCTATGCAGTTTAAAAAGGTTAAACCGCTTTTCGTCTAGTTTTAGTGAATGGCCGTGTGTCTTTTTTAATTCCATTTCGCAGAATAGTTTTATCCCTATTGTGGTATTTGTACATTGAAATCCTATCCCCTCTCAAGTGTCTCTTCTCCAGAGAGAACAAGTTCAGTGCTCGCAACCCTTCTTCATAACCCTTCCTTTAATAACTTTGTTGCCCCTCTTTGTACTCTCTCCATTTCCAGTACATCCTTCCTGAGGAATGGAGCACAGAACTGGACAGCATACTGCAGGTGAGGCAGGACCAGAGTCTTGTAGAGTGGGAGAATCATCTCCCACTTTTAGTGCCCAATCCCTTTTGTCAAGAGGTTTTAGGAGTGCGCTACATATAGAGTGCAGGGTTCAGGAGTGTGCTATGCACAGAGGGCAGGGTGCGCTGCGTACAGAGTTCAGGGGCGCTACATAAACAGTGCAGCGTTTAGGGTGCACTTTGCACAGAGTGCAGGGTTCAGGGGTGCGCTTTGCCCAGAGTTCGGAGGTTCCCTACATACAGAATGGCTGTATGGCAAACTTTACAGACAGAACTTCTACTCTCACTTTGTACCTTTATGTGAGCAATGTCATTCATGTATCTGAAACTACTAATATCAGTCACAAAAAAAAGGAGGAAGAAGAGAAGCATGCCACTGAAAGACCTTATAATGCCTAGTACACACTGACAAAAAATACCGCTTTCTGAACAATCGTCTGATAATCTGATCGTTCGCACACAGCTTTCGAGAGCCAATCAGGACAGTTCAAGCACAATTATCGGAAGGAACAAACGATTGTCAAGGGGGGGGGGGGGGGGGGGGGGTTCTTGTACGATACTAGAACAACATTTTTCATTTAATCAGTACAATATTCATCCATACAAAATATCGAGTGAATAAGAACGTTCATGCTTGGAAACTAAAGAATACATTACAATACAATCTGTTATTTCATCGCAGGAAGTTGTATAATTTTCATCTTGTGTACCAGCCTTAAAGTGGTATTAAAGCATTGGATTTTTTTACATTAAAATAACAAACACTGCTCTGTGCAGTGGTTTTGTAGAGAGTAGCTCCGATTCTCTTCTCGGTCCCCCGGCAGCGCTCCTGGCCCCTCCCTCCTGCCAAGGTGGAGCACCTAAGCAGGCTTGCTTCCGAGCCGCTGCTCTGCGTGTCCATTCATACACAGAGCCATGGCTCGGCTCTTACCTCTCTCCTCCTGCCGTCAATGGCTATTGCTGTTGTCTCAGCCAATGAGGAGGGAGAGCCCCCAAAGCTTCGAGGCTCTTGGACACATTACTGGAGGAAGATCGGGCTTAGGCAAGTATTCACTTTAAGTCCAACCACAGCTAATTGAAAAACATATACCTTCTATAAGACCTACCAACAGTAAAAGAATGCCCACATTAAGCCAATTACACAGAGCCAAGATGTGCGACACCCAAACCACACAAATAGGCGACAGGGGTTTTGCAGTGCATCTTGGGACACTGCTGCTGTGCCAAAGAACTTTTCAAGATGCACAATAATTGCCGGTGTTCTGACACTCTCTCATTTTAATTTACTCAACTGTTCAAATCACTAGCACTTAAACCCCTTTCACACTGGAGGCGTTTTTCAGGCGATACAGCGCTAAAAATAGCACCTGAAAATAGCAGCTCTATTCACTCCAGTGTGAAAGCCCTCAGGCTGTCACACTGGAGCGGTGTGCTGGCAGGGTGTCAGAAAAAGTCCTGCCAGCAGCTTCCTCCCCATTGAAATCAATGGGGCAGCTCTAGCGGCTGAATAGCGCTGCTAAAACGACAGTAAATCGGTGCTAAAAATAGAGCCGCTTTACCGCTGATGGCACGGTGTGAAAGGGGTCTTAAGATGGTGAACATGCAGAAATACAATACGTATTGGTCTAAAAAGATAGTCACATATTGCAAGCATTATGATGTATACTCACTCCAGGGCTGTGTAATGCACTGTACAGACTGCTACTCCGGGAGCACAGGGCATCATGGCTGCTATGTGCACAGAGGTTTGGAGGAGTGATTTGGATTTTGTTCACCTTTGCACGCAAAAAATAAAATGTGAACTTAATCTTCAAGGGCTCGTCACAGCAGAGGCCCATTATACTGCTGGTGTGTGCTGGCCGGGAAACAAGTGATGCTGATGTGTTGTAAATGACCTATTGTACGGTCTACTTTTTTTTTCCCCCAACTTTATTGAAATTACATTACATTCTTCTTTATTTAAAGCAGCAGGCTGCAATTCAGTGTACTGCGTCACAACATGCTGCGCTGAAAAGTACAGCACAAACTGAACCAAAATAAGATCGTGAGTTCAGTCCAGTGCAACCCAACGCATATGGTGCGACAGGCCCAAAATCCCAATTTCTGCCATTTTTTATCATTTCGACAGTATGGGAAAGGGTTAGTACTTCTGTCAGCTTTCTTTTTGAGGAGATTTACCTTCACCTTCAAAACAGTAATACAAGCTGCCTTTATTATTAGATTGGGAAAATATATGGCTTTGTGTGAAGCACCACAAAAATGGGGAGAAAAAAAAAAAAAAAAAAAACAGCTGGGAGGAGCGCCCAGTCACGTGACCTGTCCGAATTTCATGAATAGCTTTAATCCAATCACAGAGCTTTCTCTGCGCTGCCTAATGCTGAGAGAACTCCTTGGAGCAATGCAACCTTCACACGATAGACTGCATTTTTTGAACAGGCTGTAAAATGGGCTGCTGTGCGTGCAACCATCCAGGATGTAATGAAGAACAGATAGCAATATACGCTCGCCGCACCTTCACAAATCTTTATAGTCTATAACAGGTACATTTTTTTGTTCTTTTGCAACTTTATGGTGATGTACCCATACTCACCACACGAAAGCAAGGATGACAAGGTATGGTGTAAACCAGGACGTGACAAATTTGCTTTGAATCTAGGAGCCAGTTTTTATTTCAACTGACAAAGCTTCATTTTCTGTTCAGAATATAAAAAAATGGCAGAATAAAATAAGAGCCATTAATTACTTATACTTACCCTGCCAGGCAATTATAAAATTATGGCTTTTAATTTTAATAAAAAAAAAAAAAAAAAATGTTACAATGCTACTGAATGACACTGCTTCGTCATAAAGGTCATTTCAAGGGATGTCACACCACATTACTGCAATGGTTTAGGAAACACAAAATTTCAGTAAAAAACACACTAAAGTAAAAATTTTAGGGCACAAAAACCCAATAAAATTACTTATTTTTTTTGTAAAATATAAAAGATGAAGTTGAGCCAAGTAAATAGATACCAAACACGTAAAACCTTAATTTTGTGTGCGCCTGTGAAATAGCGACAAACTTCAGTACCCTATATTTTTTTATAGTCAACACTTTAAAGGCCCCCTATAGGTCATCAGTGTAGCATTACAGAGGAAGTCTGGTGATAGAAATATTGCTCTCCCTCCGGCGTGTGTGGTGATATGCAACATGTATTGCAATCGACGTTTTCATGCATAGACGGCCCAACGTGTGTGTTTTACGTTTCTGCGTGCGTATATGTGGGGATGGGGGGGTCCTCAACATTCTTATATGGGGGGGGGGGTTTATGTGCTTGGGTGTAACTTGAATTATCTACAAGTAAAACATTTTTTTTTTTATCACATAGCGGACAGAAAGTCCCCTACATGATGATTTTTTGGTAACGGATTCTCTTTATTGAGACATCCAGGGTCTAAAAGACAGTGCACGTCTCCCCTGTGCCCAACTGAATGTAATGCAGGGCAGATTGCACTTTACCCGCGTGTGTGGAAACAATCGGGCAGTTCCGCTGCTTCCACCTGACAAGTGAGCCTGCTGCTTTACGGCAACCAGGGCTAAATATAGAAGAAAAGACTACCTGCCCGGCGCCTGGAACTGCATGTCCTGGGTGTCGGGCGATACAAATTGTGCATCATCGCAACAGTAAATGGGCTGACAAAAGCCCAGGCACCACAATGCAATTTATAGTCGCCGTGGCGACATGGCGCCCAGGATTTGTCGTGCTCTGGTGTAAACATTGCAGGTGTCCTCAGTTAAAAAGGAACTGCACATCCCACATAGTACTGTTCCATCATCTGGAAGACAGAGCTCCATGGGTTAGAGTTGCTGTCACCCATCGCAGCCTCTGAAATCAACAAGCTGCTTCTGGTAACAAGACCTTCACTAGCTGAATTATTGGACCAGTCTCCAAATATCTTTAGCACAGTAGTGAATGACAAGATAAATAAGGCTTCCATGACCATCCCACCAACATCTGATGATTATCTAAATACTCTACTGCTCAAATGCATGAAGGTCACTTGTGGTCTGCAATGTCCATTAATAGAATAGTCATGGCATGGCTGCTAGGCAAGGGTAACACAGTGTGGTATGGGGGAAAAAAAATGTAGTCATGTGTCAACCTATGACCTGAAAATGAAGCATGAAACCTGTATACTGGACATTCAGTAGGTTTTCCATATGGCATGGCAGATACTTAGCATATTTTTAGCTAGCTAAGTGCAGGCCCTTTCTGACTACGCTGCAGTTTTCCAGTCTTTATAGCTTGCAGCTGAAGGAAACGATACCAATAAGAACATAAGGGAAAAGTAAAGTACAGGGGGAGGACTGAACTACAAGAAAGAACTGGAGGCTCTGACCATTCTCTCCGTTAAATAGAAGTGTAGAAGCCAGTCCTCAACTATGTTATAGCCACTCTCCTGAGGTTGCAATCATTTCTCCAGCAAATTGCAATTCAGCCTCCTAAAAGACACCGGCCAGTGTCAGCTCACAGATTATATAACCAGCCCCCCAACACACCAACTTGTGATTTCTGTTACTCAACCTGGCACTGCTACAACACTTTTCATCTTTGTTAGCTCAAAAGTCACGTGACGATACATGTAGGGCCGGGCCCGGTAAATGCCGACCGTAAGTGCGGCAGTGTGTTAGCTGACAGTTACCAAGTGTTTATGATTTGCACATATGATTACACTATATATATATATATATATATATATATATATATATATATATATATATATATATATATATAATCTCTATGCGAGTGATGTAATTTGTAATAAACTCATTTGTATTAAGTAATACTTGTTACCCCGGAGGGGGGGGGGGGGGGGGAGGCTCACTAAGACATATCTATAGGATGGGTCCATCATGAAGGTGGCAGTACACCTAATGCCACGTACACACGAAGGGACTATCCCGCGGGATTATCCCCTGGCCTCAAGTCCAGGGGATAATCCCCTCGTGTGTGGGCCTCCAACGTACTTTTTTTCAAAAAGTCCGGCGGACTAAAGTTTTAAGTTTTGTTTTAAAATTATCCGCTGGACTTGGCAGTCCAGCGGACAATCCCGCCGTTAGTAGGCTAGTCCGCCGGACTTTTGAAATGAACGGACTTGCCGCTTATCGGAAAGTCCGTTCATTTAGCACGCGACTTCAGGTACGTAGCTAGCGTAGGCAGTAAATGCCGGCGCGCTAGCTCCGTCACCTGGCATGGATTTAAAGGGAGTCCCCACGCTGAAAAACGGCGTGGGGGTCCCCCCCCCAAATCCATCTCAGACCCTTATCCGAGCACGCAGCCCGGCAGGCCAGTAAAGGGGTGGGGACGAGCGAGCGCCCCCCCCCCTCCTGAGCCGTACCAGGCCGCGTGCCCTCAACATGGGGGGTGCCCTGGGGAAAGGGGGGCCGTGCGGCCCCCCCACCCCAAAGCACCTTGTCCCCATGTTGATGAGGACAAGGGCCTCTTCCCGACAACCCTGGCCGTTGGTTGTCGGGGTCTGCCGGCGGGGGCTTATCGGAATCTGGGAGCCCCCTTTTATAAGGGGGCCCCCAGATCCCGGCCCCCCACCCTATGTGAATGAGTATGGGGTACGATGTACCCCTACCCATTCACCTAAGGTGTAAAATGTAAAGTAAAAAACCACACTTTTGAAAAAATATCCGGGGGTCTTCTCGCCGGACTCCTCCGCCATTCACCTAGCTCTTTTACCGAGCGGAGAAGTCCGGCTACCTTCTTCGTCGTCGTTGTCTGGGGGGTCTCGATCCGCCTTCGAAGAAGAAGAAGAAGAAGAAGAAGAAGAAGAAGAAGAAGAAGAAGAAGAAGAAGAAAGAAGAAGAAGAAGAAGAAGAAGAAGAAGAAGAAGAAGAAGAAGAAGAAGAAGAAGAAGAAGAAGAAGAAGAAGAAGAAGAAGAAGAAGAAGAAGAAGAAGAAGAAGAAGAAGAAGAAGAAGAAGAAGAAGAAGAAGAAGAAGAAGAAGAAGAAGAAGAAGAAGAAGAAGAAGAAGAAGAAGAAGAAGAAGAAGAAGAAGAAGAAGAAGAAGAAGAAGAAGAAGAAGAAGAAGAAGGCAGAAGAAGAAGAAGAAGAAGAAGGAGAAGAAGAAGAAGAAGAAGGCAAGAAGAAGAAGAAGAAGAAGGCAGAAGAAGAAGAAGGCAGAAGAAGAAGAAGGCAGAAGAAGAAGGCAGAAGAAGAAGAAGAAGGCAGAAGAAGAAGAAGAAGGCAGAAGAAGAAGAAGAAGAAGGCAGAAGAAGAAGAAGAAGAAGGCAGAAGAAGAAGGCAGAAGAAGAAGGCAGAAGAAGAAGAAGGCAGAAGAAGAAGAAGGCAGAAGAAGAAGAAGGCAGAAGAAAGAAGAAGAAGAAGGCAGAAGAAGAAGAAGAAGAAGGCAGAAGAAGAAGGCAGAAGAAGAAGGCAGAAGAAGAAGGCAGAAGAAGGCAGAAGAAGAAGAAGAAGGCAGAAGAAGAAGAAGAAGGCAGAAGAAGAAGAAGAAGGCAGAAGAAGAAGAAGGCAGAAGAAGAAGAAAGAAGAAGAAGGCAGAAGAAGAAGAAGGCAGAAGAAGAAGAAGGCAGAAGAAGAAGAAGGCAGAAGAAGAAGAAGGCAGAAGAAGAAGAAGGAGAAGAAGAAGAAGAAGAAGAAGAAGAAGAAGAAGAAGAAGAAGAAGAAGGCAGAAGAAGAAGAAGAAGAAGAAGGCAGAAGAAGAAGAAGGCAGAAGAAGAAGGCAGAAGAAGAAGAAGAAGGCAGAAGAAGAAGAAGAAGGCAGAAGAAGAAAGAAGAAGAAGAAGAAGGCAGAAGAAGAAGAAGAAAGCGACGACAGCGGCAAGAACAGAAGAGACCCCGGAAGACCCCCGAAGGCGGATCAAGACCCCCAGACGACGACGGCGGCGATGACGAAGAAGGTAGCCGGACTTCTCCGCTCGGTAAAAGAGCTAGGTAAATGGCGGAGGAGTCCGGCGAGAAGACCCCCAAGACGGAAGAAGACCCCCGGAGCAGTGCAATAAAATATTTTTTCAAAAGTGTGTGTTTTTTTTACTTTACATTTTACACCTTAGGTGAATGGGTAGGGGTACATCGTACCCCATACTCATTCACATAGGATGGGGGGCCGGGATATGGGGGCCCCCTTATAAAAGGGGGCTCCCAGATTCCGATAAGCCCCCCGCCCGCAGACCCCGACAACCAACGGCCAGGGTTGTCGGGAAGAGGCCCTTGTCCTCATCAACATGGGGACAAGGTGCTTTGGGGTGGGGGGGCCCCCCTTTCCCCAGGGCACCCCCCATGTTGAGGGCACGCGGCCTGGTACGGCTCAGGAGGGGGGGGGCGCTCGCTCGTCCCCACCCCCTTTCCTGGCCTGCGTGCTCGGATAAGGGTCTGAGATGGATTTGGGGGGACCCCCACGCCGTTTTTTTCGGCGTGGGGACTCCCTTTAAATCCATGCCAGGTGACGGAGCTAGCGCACCGGCATTTACTGCCTACGCTAGCTACGTACCTGAAGTTATGTTCTAAATGAACGGACTGCTCCGTGTGTGGGCAAGTCCGTTCATTTTCAAAAAGTCCGGCGAAGCCCCGCTGGAAAGTCCGGCGGATTGTCCGCTGGACTAGGTCCGGCGGGAAAAGTCCCTTCATGTGTACGCGGCATTAAACTTACTTAGAGGTGGAGCACAGACCATGGAAGTGTGATTTGCACAAAGCATTTTCCAGATTCTTTCTATGCAGAGAATTCTCTGCTGTCAAAAAAAAAACAAAAAACAAAAAGGCAGTCTGACAAGTATCACAACATTCCTCAGCAGTGGAACTAACTATAAACATTGTAACTTTTGTCCTTTAGATCAAAAGGAATGAACTTTGGTGTGTAAATGAAGGAAGTTTAACCACTTAAAGACTAAGCCCTTGTCTGACATTTGTTGGTTTCAAGTTAAAAATCATAATTTTTTGCTAGAAAATTACTTAGAACACACATACATACATATATATTATTGTAGCAGAGACACTAGAATAAAATGGTGGTTGTTGTAATATTTTATGTCACAATGTATTTGCGCATCAGCCTTTCAAATGCAATATTTTTGAAAAAAAAAAAAAAGAAAATGTTTTTGTATAATGTGAAAGATGATGTTACGAAACGAGAATCGTGATCTTTATTCAAGCAAAAAAAAAAAAATTGTGATTCTCATTTTGGCCAGAATAGTGCAGCTCTAATATGTATTATACTGAGATTGCAATTTGGTGACATTTCACAGTATATGTGTTTTTTTGTGTATATTTACATATTGAGACATATAAGACAGGTAGGGAAGGAATAATTGTTTTTTTTTTATTTTGCATAGTCAGTCATTTACTGCAATTTAAAGTTTTACCAGTGTAGCACATTTATTTGTATGTCCGCTATCTGACTGTCCAATTTCAGCAGGTGTACAACGTACATAAGGAATAAAATACTACAGGCAAATTTAATTTAGCAGTTTTTTTTAACACGATGCACTAATTAGTTTCCTTTTACTTCTAAATTAGTACTTGCTGTAAACAGTGGTCACATCCAGGTGATTGTATTCCACCTCTACTCTATATAGTGAGCTGAAACTTCCTTTAATCCAATTACGGACCAAGCTTGCTGGTTGTTAACCCTGTCCCTCCCACCTACATGTCTAGAAAATGGTTAGTCGGGTTGGCCATCAATGTGATGGGCCAATAATAATCACATCAGGTGGGAGAGGTGGCGAGGTTACATTCAGCCTGCCCATTCAAACCGTGTATGGCCAGGCCTTACTGTATCTATGTAGGAAGCCAAGGTTTTCCCCCTATTATGGATTTAAAGTAGATCTTTCTCTCCATTTCCATTACGTGGGGGTGGGTGAGATTAGTAATTCATGGAAGGAAGATAATTATTCGTGCATTCAGTGCAGCTCACAGGATGTAAGGACTTTTCATTTCTGGCAAGATCACCATTTATACATAAGAAAATGTTATAATCCTAAAAAAATGTAAAATGAATGCTGCACCTACATCTAGGGACTAGTAAACTGTAATATGTATGTTACACTTTTGTTCTTGGGTTTAGATACACTTTATCTTAAATTTTAAAACACCTTCTGACACATATGAAAAGTTGTAATTATATATCTTTTCATGTGACAACACTGAAGAAATTACACTTTGCTACAATGTAAAGTAGTGAGTGTACGGCTTGAAAATTTGCTGTCCCCTCAAAATAACTCAACACACAGCCATTAATGTCTAAACCACTGGCAACAAAAGTGAGTACACCCCTAAGTGAAAATGTCCAAATTGGGCCCATTTAGCCATTTTCCCTCCCTGGTGTCATGTGACTCGTTAGTGTTACAAGGTATCAGGTGTGTTACATTTGGTGTCATCGCTCTCACTCGCTCATACTGGTCACTGAAAGTTTAACATGGCACCTCATGGCAAAGAACTCTCTGAGGATCTGAAAAAAATAATTGTTGCTCTACATAAAGATGGCCTAGGCTATAAGAAGATTGCCAAGATCCTGAAACTGAGCTGCAGCACGGTGGCCGAGACCATACAGCGGTTTCACAAGACAGGTTCCACTCAGAACAGGCCTCGCCATAATCAACCAAAGAAGTTGAGTACACATGCTCAGTGTCAAATCCAGAGGTTGTCTTTGGAAAATAGATGTACGAGTGCTACCAGCAATGCTGCAGAGGTTGAAAGGGTCAGCCCGTCAGTGCTCAGACCATGCGCCGCACACTGCATCAAATTGGTCTGCATGGCTGTCGTATAGATCGATACATATTGCTACTGCTCCTGCAATCATGTGATTCTGATATCAATAATTATGGATTATATGGTCACCATTAACTTAATTATTTTGATGATGAATTACAATGACGTTTTATGAAATTACTATTATTATACTTTGAATTATGTTGTCATTATGGACAATAAATTGTGAAGATATTATTCTTGCTTATTATGTCATTTAATTATTGTATGTATAAATTGTTTCAAATCCATTAACATGCGATAGCTCATTCAATACTTTTAGCTGTGCATCATATAAAGTCCCAACAAACATCCTCTTCTTGGTCTGCATGGCTGTCGTCGCAGAAGGAAGCCTCTTCTAAAGAAAATGCACAAGAAAGCCTGCAAACAGTTTGCTGAAGACAAGCAGACTAAGGACATGGATTACTGGAACCATGTCCTGTGGTCTGATCAGACCAAGATAAACGTATTTGGTTCATATGGTGTCAAGCGTGTGTGGTGGCAACCAGGTGAGGAGTACAAAGACAAGTGTGTTTTGCCTACAGTCAAGCATGGTGGTGGGAGTGTCATGGTCTGGGGCTGCATGGGTGCTACCGGCACTGCGGAACTATAATTCACTGAGGAAACCATGAATGCCAACATGTACTATGACATACTGAAGCAGAGCATGATCCCCTCCCTTCAGAGACTGGGCTGCAGGGCAGTATTCCAACATGATAACGACCCCAAACACACCTCCAAGTATTTCCCGATTTAGTGCAGAGCCGTTCTCTGCTCACAGCTGACAGCTGTAACACAAAAAAAAAAAAAAAAAAAAAAAAAAAAGCACTGCCATGTATATCAACATTTTCTGCACTGGGAGATAACTTCAATTCAATCCTTGCTCACTCTAATCCAATTCTATTGTGGAGATTCATCCTCCCTTTTTTTCCTGTTTATAGTTACCACCCAGCGTGAAAGAAAATGCCAAAGTTTGAGTTGTCACCAATACAGGCACAGAGGGGAAATCTTCCAATGAGCCAAGTATTTCTGGAGGGATTTCTTCTCACTTCCTGTTTTGGCTATTGCACTGTGAGTAAAGGGAAATCTCCCCAAAACACAGATACTGTATCCAAAATGGAAAAAAAAGTTGTGTCTTTGGTTCTACTTTAAGCTTTCAATGTAATTTGCATTTTCAAGCAGCAGCACACAAGTGTTTTGATGAAATAAGCGACCTGTCGCGGTCTGGATCATTTCCCAACCACCCCATATGGCAAGTTTAAAACTTCCCTAATGTAGCAGAATTTTAGGAAACGCTAAAGACTCAATACTGGAAAAAGACCGAGCAGTTTCCAGGGCAGAGTAATTGCTAATAAACGATCTAGAACAATTAAATTTTACTTTTGTTCCTCTAAGCGAGAAGGGAATGTGTCAAAGTCTGCCATGTAACAGTGAGACTGAAATCTGGTACATGCATATTAAACACTCGCTGGCTGAGCCGCTCTTTGTCCCGAATTTCTATGCAGGTCAACGTCTCACATTTCTCCAGCATCCATTTGGCAGGACATTTATCATTCTCTTTACCGAACAATTGTACTCCGATACCAACAAGCACGAGGAAACAAAGGCGGACTAAATCTGGGCTGCCATCTCTCGGACACATTGTTGCTAGGAAACCTTTCAACTCTTAAGCAGCTTGTTGATGCTCATCATTTATTAAACTGCAAGTAGTGAAAGTGCATGGACAAATAAGTGCATGCAAAGTAGAAAATAAATGTACGCAATTCACACATCAAATACTGTACCAAATCATAAACAGATTTATAGAAAAACACAGAAGATGATGTACAACAATAAAGGACTATTTCATCTGCAAATCTGGTACATGAATATTAACCACTTGTCTAATGGGCACTTTTAACCCCTTCCTGCCCAGGCCAATTTTCAGCTGTCGCACTTTGAATGACAATTGCGCAGTCATGCAACACTGTACCCAAACAACATTTTTATCATTTTTTTTCCACACAAATAGAGCTTTATTTTGGTAGCATTTAAATCACAAGGTTTTTTTATTTTATTTTTGCTAAACAAACGAATACCAAAGATAGTAAAAAAAATAAATAAAAGAATTTCATAGTTTGTTATAAAATTTTGCAACACTTTCACTAATGTGCACAGATGAGGCGGCACTAATGGCCACTGATAGGGCGGCACTGATAGCAGCACTGCTAGGCACAGATTGGTGGCACTAGTGGGAACTGTTGGGACTGTACCGATAATCAGTGCCCGATGATCAGTGCACATGTCTCTTTTAGAGAATCTGGTTATCGCCTCTCTTCTCCTCTCCTCATGCTGTCAGTATGAGGAAAGGAGTGCCGATAACCAACTTCTGCTTACCTCCGTGATCATCTGTGATTGGACACAGCTGATCACATGGTAAAGAGCCGCTGATTGGCCCTTTACCTCAATCTGTGATCAGCAGTGTCCTGGGTCATGTGACAGCTGTATATCGATCAGGAAAAAAAGTACTTAGGAGGTTTTCTTTTTATTAAAATAATTACAACACCATGATCCATATACAGAAACAAAAAGGGACAATGTAAATGAAACGGTGTGTGTTTAGGATCATTTTAAAAGCCTTTTGCAGCAGGTAACCTGGGAGTGGGCATCCCTAGGGTGGGCATGTTGGCAAGATAGGAGAAATAGATGGTCTCTGGAGACACAAGGGGTGCGTATTCTGTAAATGTATGTGGCCTCATCCTGTGACCATCGCTACAGAAAAATGGAATTGTGCATGTACAACTTTAACCGATTTCTTTACTTTCTTTTTACTTTGCGGGCAAATTACTTCATTCAAATGCATCAACACTATTTAAAGCAGAGCATCACTCCTGGGGACTACTTAACTCTCTGCATGTGGAAATGGCATTTTTTTTTTTTTAAGATAGGTGAAGTTTCACTTAAACTTTGCCAAACGATCCTAAACCTGTATGTATAGCACTTTATAGAGAAAACTCAAGACTGCCCTTTACTGGACCTTTCAGGCTGTTGGTATCCTGATCATGTTGCAGTCTGCAGACAACAGTCTGCACAAACCCTGGCTAACGTGACAAGTATGTGGCAGAAGGTTTTACCAATCAGTAAAGTAAAAAAATAAATAAAAGACAAACAGACCTGCTTATTACTCTGTGCGTCTTATTTAGGATATAAAGATCGTTGCGCTTTCACTTCTTAAGGATTCACTGTTGACCTGCAAAAGGAAGAAAAAACAACTCCGTCAAGCCAGGGATTTAATTAGTGCAGGGCAAACTTGGCAGATAACACACAACAGCATGCAGATAAACAGCAGTATTTTACTGTTTAGTAACATATTTGTTAATCATCAGACAGAAATGGCATTACCCTGCTACATGCCTTGGGAAGATGCCAAAAAGATAATCTTTGCTGGTAGCTGGAGAGTTCAGAGAGGAATGGATGCATTAAATACCTAAAAGGGCCTCCTAAATAGCTGCTACTCTTAACCACTTGTTGTACTTCGTTCCTTTTATGTGTTTAAGATAATGAAGCCTATTGAATTCATGGGATTATTGTATGACAGCTCTAAATGACTGCAAATCCATTGAGAACAAATCCAGAATTTCTAAGACTGTAAAAATGGCCCTCTCTGCCCTGATTATTTGTAATGAATAGCACGGCACATGGACCAAGCAATCCAGTCACTGGAGAGAAAATCGCTTACCTGTTATGGCGTCACCCCTCACTATGAACTGGCAAGAGGTCACTGTCTTGTTACTGAATGTAGTGATATTTGGCAGCGTTTCGGGTCAGAGAGGAAGCCATTGTATTTGTGAGTGGAAGCCTCTGCCCTAGTCATCCTGCTGCCACCAGCAGAAGCACCTGTGTCACCCTGGACCTAAACTGATTTGGGTGAGTTACAGGGGCATAAGATGAAGGTTAGAAATGCAAGAACGACTCCATGATCATTGACATCCATAGAGAGCCGGTCACATTCTCCTGCTATGCGAATTGGATGCGGGGAAACCAGAGTACTCCGCAATACATACTAGCACATTGTTGCTTTACCTTTCAGGGTGCAAAACAATAAAAAAAAAAAAAAAAATAAAAAAAAAACGCCCATCGGTTTACTACCGCTTTAAGATACTGAAATACTCCTTTTACAACAAGGATCTGGACACACACCCACAGCCATACAATCATTACACTATATGGATAAGATCATAAACCTTTAGAGCCGGTTCACACTGAGGCAGCATGACTGCCTCAGGCGACCTGCACACCACAGCAGCGGCGACTTGCAAAACGACTTCTGCATAGAAGTCAATGCAAGTCGCCCCCAAAGTAGTACAAGAACCTTTTCTAAGTCGGAGCGACTTGAGTCGCTCCTATTAGAACGGTTCCATTGTACAGAACGGAACGCGACTTGTCAAGCGGCTAAGTCGCCTGACAAGTCGCCCCAGTGTGAACAGAGTCTTAGGGTTCATCACCCCAACCCACATGCTAAAAATTATTATACACTGGTGTATGTTGTGTAAAGAAAATAAGGGGCAGTGTAATGGGTTGTTACCACACACTGTAACCTTATTAAAAAGTGTCACAAAATGACAAGACTATGCATTGCAGTACATTGAAACATGTTGCTGTGAATTGCACTGCACAAAAATGCAAAGCTGCTCCTAAACACAGCGTTTTATAGTTTGAACAGGACACATAGGCATCATTTGTTTTCTATATGCCTTTGTGTTGAGCCTGTGTTGATTTATGCAGATCATCACAGCTTAATGGAGATGGTGAGAATGAGCACTTTAAAGTGGTGTTGCAGCTAAAAAAAAAAAAAAAAACATGTAGCTGCTGACTTTTAATAAGTACACTTACCCTCCCAGGGCACCTGAATGTCGGTCGTGGAGGCCGAGATGTCCCTCGGCGTTCTGGTCCCAGTGCCGCCATCCTCAGTAAGGGAAACGGGCAGCGATCGATGCCCGTTTCCTACTGCGCATGAGCGAGTCGTTTTGTGAATGGGGAACGCGATGTGTTGTGGGACACAGTTCCCATAACACACCGTGCCCCATTCACTAGAAGGCGGCGCTAGGAGCAGAAGAAAAAACAGCTCCGAGGAACAGGAAGAGGCAGATTAGGACGATCTGCCTAGCAACAGCCATTTCTGGTAAGTAAAAAAAAAAAAAAAAAAGTTTTCTTCATTTTACATTTTTATTAACATTTTTATCAAGTTTTGTTTTTCAGGGTGGCCCTCCACTTTAAAATCGGTCATTACAGTATTTCAAGGGACAATGGACAGGTTTCTGGTGAGCACAAATATAAAAAGGTATCACACATTAATAACATGGGTATCAATGTAAAATCCCCAAGAAAACTGTGAAAAGAATTGTTAAAGAACACCAGCGTATAGCTCAGGGGTCTCCAAACTGCAGCCTGCAGGCTGAGTGTGGCCCTTTACTTGCCTTTATTCTTTCCACTGATACGAGTCACTATTCCTTCCAATGACAATGATGGAGCACTATTCTTTTCACCGACACCAATGATGGGACACTATTCCTTCCACTGACACCAATGATGGGACACTATTCCTTCCACTGACACCAATGATGGGACACTATTCCTTCCACTGACACCAATGATGGGGGGCACTATTCCTTCCACTGACACCAATGATGGGACACTATTCCTTCCACTGACACCAATGATGGGACACTATTCCTTCCACTGACACTAATGATGGGGCAACTATTCCTCCCACGGACACCAATGATCGGGCAACTATTCCTTCCACCGACAATGATGGAGCACTATTCCTTCCACCGACACCAATGATGGAGCACTATTCCTCCCTCCCTTTTTTACTCCCACTGACCATCAAGCCTACTGCATTGTTTACTCCCACTGATGCCAGGGCATTTTCTACTCCCACTGTCCACAGTCCAGTCCCCCTAAAGTTTGAAGGGCAATAAACTGGCCCTTTGTTTCAAAAGTTTGGGGACCCCTGCTCTAGTCCCCAATATCAGCCAGTATTCAGGACTGGAGTTAGACACCCCTGATCTGAAAATAGAAGCCCAATTACAACTTTGTATGTATGGAATTTGTGTGAAAGCTTTCTATATGAGGTGTCTGCATGTGAAAGACAAGCACAGCAGTTGCTGCAGGTTCCATGCATACATATACATTGTACACGGAACGGTGGCAGCTATAGCGTGGAAATGCTACTACCAGTCTGAAGCATGTTACTCCAGGTCATAATATCTTTATTGCTGGCAGACACTATTACAGAGAGCTGGGTATTTCATAACAAAACACATGCTGACATGCAAAACCACTAGTGTCCACATGAAAGCTTATAGGTGAAAGGTTCAGCCGAGAGCACAGAACATTCTCAATTATCCTCAGTTTTAAAAACAATTATCCACAGCTTAAGAAAGACAGCTGCCGTACATACATATCACTTAAACCAGCCAAAGACATCAAGGTGGCCAGATATTACAGAATACGCCAAAAAAAACATCATTCCCTGGATACTAACAGACACGTGATTGTATACGAAAAACGGCTAAAGAACAGACACACAAAAGGTCCATTGGCTTAAAATTTCCAACTCTGAAATAACCATTCCGAGCACACTTTGCTTGTATAATCATCAATGCAACAATGAAATATAGTCTGTGCCAATAAAATAAAAAAATAAAAACTTTCAGAAAACCAGATGAGCTCACAAATCCTTACATTTTCCTGAAGTTCATATTTTCTCTTTGAATAATTAACTAACTTTCAATATACTGTATTTGCAGCTATTTTTCATGGCGTCTAAGTTCAAATCCAACCATGGCGCTACTTGTCTGGAGTTTGCATGTTCTCCCTGTGCCTGTGTGGGTTTCCTCTGGGTACTCCAGTTTCCTCCCACACTCCAAAGACATGCTGGGAGGTTAATTGGCTCCTGTCAAAATTGGCCCTATTATGTATGTATGAATGTGAGATAGGGACCTTAGATTGTAAGCTCCTTGAGGGCAGGGATGGATGTGAATGTACAATATATACACGGTATTTCACAAAAGTGAGTACACCCCTCACATTTTTGTAAATATTTTATATCTTTTCATGTGACAACACTGAAGAAATTACACTTTGCTACAGTGTAAAGTAGTGCGTGTACAGCTTGTATAACAGTGTAAATTTGCTGTCCCCTCAAAATAACTCAACACACAGCCATTAATGTCTAAACCACTGGCAACAAAAGTGAGTACACCCCTAAGTGAAAATGTCCAAATTGGGCCCAATTAGCCATTTTAGGTTTCATGTGACTCAATAGTGTTACAAGGTCTCAGGTGTGAATGGGGAGCAGGTGTGTTAAATTTGGTGTGATCACTCTCTCTCATACTGGTCACTGGAAGTTCAACATGGCACCTCATGGCAAAGAACTCTCTGATGATCTGAAAAAATGAATTGTCGTTCTACATAAAGATGGCCTAGGCGAAGACCCTGAAACGGAGCTGCAGCACGGTGGCCAAGACCATACAGCGGTTTAATAGGACAGGTTCCACTCAGAACAGGCCCCGCCACGGTCAACCAAAGAAGTTGAGTGCACATGCTCAGCGTCATATCCAGAGGTTGTCTTTGGGAAATAGACATACAAGTGCTGCCAGCATTGCTGCAGAGGTTGAAGGGGTGTCAGTGCTCGGACCATACGCCGCACACTACATCAAATTGGTCTGCAAGGCTGCATGACTGTTGTCCCAGAAAGAAGCCTCTTCTAAAGATGATGCGCAAGAAAGCCCACAGTTTGCTGAAGACAAGCAGACTAAGGACATGGATTACTGGAACCATGTCCTGTGGTCTGATAAGACCAAGATAAACTTATTTGGTTCAGATGGAGTCAGGCGCGTGTGGCGGCAACCAGGTGAGGAGTACAAAGACAAGCGTGTCTTGCCTACAGTCAAGCATGGTGGTGGGAGTGTCATGGTCTGGGGCTGCCGGCACTGGGGAGCTACAGTTCATTGAGGGAACCATGAATGCCAACATGTACAGTGACATACTGAAGCAGAGCATGATCCCCTCCCTTCGGAGACTGGGCCGCAGGGCAGTATTCCAACATGATAACGACCCCAAACACACCTCCAAGACAACCACTGCCTTGCTAAAGAGGCTGAGGGTAAAAGTGATGGACTGGCCAAGCATGTCTCCAGACCTAAACCCTTCTGAGCATCTGTGGGGCATCCTCAAATGGAAGGTGGAAGAGTGCAGGGTCTCCAACATCCACCAGCTCAGTGATGCCGTCATGGAGAAGTGGAAGAGGAGTCCTGTGGCAACCAGTGACGCTCTGGTGAACTCCATTAACTATTAAACGAAATTTGCTTCCCTGTGTGTGACCTACCAATCGAAGGGGTTGTCATCTACAGATTGCTGGGAAGAATTAGAAGAGATCATTTGCAAAAGAAATTATTAATTGAAGCAGGGGCAACGGTAGCACTAAAAACTTGGGAGTAGGAAAAGTCCCCCTATATAACCCCAAAGAAGAAACGTTCTAGCAACACATACACTTTAAGGGCTCCTTCACACTGGCTGTTGGGGGTTAGTAAAGCCCCACCGTTGAGCTGCACTTTAACTGCCCCAAACCATTCCTCTTCAGCTGCAGAGGCAGTAGCTGGTGTGTACGCGTGCCAAGTCAGCAATTCTTCAATTCACAGCCACAGCAGAAATGTTACCCTCTGTTGCTTTCGGCGGGTGTAGCACCCACTGTACGTGACCCATTAAAGTAAATGGTCGTGAGGTGCTAGCGTGGGGTTCAGGGGGTTAAAGCAGGCACTGAGGAGTCAATACAATGTCTTCTTACCGCCTGTCAAATGCTCTCCAGAGAGCGTTTCCTATGCGGATTGCTCTTCAGAGACCAAAAGCTAGGGTGAACGAGCCCTGAGGGCCTTTTCACACCATACCAGTAGCATTAACACACACATGCATTTTTCATGTGCTGGAATGTATTTTTTCATGTGCATAGCATTTTTATCTTTTTTTCTTGGCTATGCTTTTTTTAAAAGAGTCTTTAAAGTGGTTGTACAGGCAGGCGATTTTTTTATCTTAATGCATTAAGATAACAAACCTTCTGTGTGCAGCAACCCCCCCTAATGCTTACCTGAGCTCATCTCTATCCAGCGATGTTGCACGAGACTCGGCTGTCCGGGACTCCCCTCCTCATTGGCTGAGACAGCAGCGCGATTGGCTCCCGCTGCTGTCAATCAAAGCCAGTGGGCCAATGATAAGAGAAAGGGGGTAGGGGTGGGCCACGGCACCGTGTCTGATTGGACACAGGGAGCTGGGAGGGTACTCAACAGGAAGGAGCGGCCAGGAGCGCCGGCGGGGGACCCAAGGAGGAGGATCTGGGCTGCACAGAGAAGGCAAGTATAACATTTTTTTTATTTTTAACAAAAAAAAAAAACACAAGACTTTAGTATCACTTTAACTACTTCAGCCCTGGAAGGTTTTACCCCCTTCTTGACAGGCCATTTTTTGCTATACAAACTTTTTTATTTTTTGGTGGTATTTGATCACCTCTGCGTTTTTTGTTTTTTTTTGCGCTATAGAACAGAAAAAGACAGACAATTAAAAAAAAAAAAAAAAATTATATAAATTTTTTTTTTTTTATTTATATTTATTTTATTTTTTTAATTTGTGCTATAAAACATATCCAATAAAAAAATAAATAAAAAAAATTCTTCAATTTAGGCCAATGTATTCTGCTAAATATTTTTGTTAAAAAAAAAAAAAAAAAAACTCCCAATAAGCGATTGGTTTGCGCAAAAGTTATAGCGTCTACAAACTATTGGATATAATTATGGCATTTTTTTTTTTTTTTACTAGTAATGGCTGTGAGCAGCGATTTTTAGCGGGATTGTGACATTGCGGCGGACAAATTGGACACCTGACACTTTTGGGAAACAGTTACATTATTGCAGTAAACAGTGCTAAAAATATGCACGGTTACTGTACTAATAACACTGGTAGGGAAGGGGTTCACACCAGGGGCAAAGGGTTAAGCGTGTCCCTAGTGGGTGCTTGCTAACTGTTTGGGGGATGGACTCCCTGGATAAACACAGAAGATCTGTGTCCTTCCCTGTCAGAATGGGGGATCTGCATTGTTTACATAGGAAGATCCCCGTTCTGCCTCTGTGGAGCAATCGTGGGTGGCCGCCACCAGCTTATTGGCCAGATGGAGGAGCCAATCATGTGCGCGTGTGTCCCCGCTGGCTATTGCACGAAAGGACTTACAGGTACGTCGTCATTTCGCGCAATAGAGCCGACCTAGCACAGTATATGTACTGCGGCTGGTCGGCAAGTGGTTAAAGTGGTTGTAAACCTCAGACATGAAAGCATAGCCCTCTATAGTTTGTACTTGTCTCAATTAAGAGCACCAAGTGCTGCTACTTCGTTCTTCTGATATCAGCACAAACCACTTCTGACAAGTTTTCCTGACACCAAGAGAAAAATGGTGACAGAAGAGGGACCTCCAGCTGATTGACTATATAGGCATCATCACTAAACTAAATGAGGCCTTGAAGTAGTTGTAAACCCTTACATATACCTAGTGAAGTGACTGGCCCCCGGTGACACAAAGATTAAACAAATCCACCTACATAAATTGTATCTATCTGAAGTCTTCTCTTCAATACAGCTGTTCAAAGTGCTGAATTATAAAGCTTGTCTGAGAGTTCAGAAAAAAGGGGGGCGGAGAGCTGAAGTCACACTCTGCAGAGCTCAGTGAGGAGATCTCCAAGAGCTGATAGGACAGAAGGGACACACCCCCTTCACACAGCACACAGGAACAGAGCTGAGGCTGTCAATCAGCTGGAGGTCCCGCCTCTGTCACCATTTTTCTCTTGGTGTCAGAAGGGATTCATGCTGATAGAGGAGCGAAGCAGCAGGCAGAAATGATACCTAGTGCTCTTAATTGAGACTATAAGTACACTCTATAAAAGGGATATGCTTTGTTCATATATCATGTCTGAGGTTTACAACCACTTTATTGCCCATTGCGCTTAAAAAAAAATTAAAAAATTAAAATAAAAAAGTAGCGCACTCTGTACTTTTTTCAGCACAAAAATAGTCAATGGTGTGAACTACCCTAACTGTAAAACATGAGCCCTTTAAATAGAAAATGTAAATGTATTGAAAGCAAAACTACAGACAATTAGGTCACAGAGTGTGGAGCTGAAATAAAGCACACAATCTATGCGGCTTGCAAGGGAGCAATTTATCGATCGGCAGAGACGCTGCACAGGGTAAAACAGAGGTCTCCTAGCAACCAGCCAGCCGGGGTTATTGACTGGTCCATGTACAGTGCATGATGGGTAATACAGATGACATGCCATCCAAGGCACTAGAGATCTTACATATATTACAGGCAATGTGTAATGAGTAGAAGTGATCCAGCCATGGATAATGAGAGCTTCTCTAGAGTTACCATGGCGTCCTGTCTGACTTGCACAGTCCACATGCGACATGCCGATTTATTTACTTACTCACGTAGAAAATTCAGTAATGTCATTTCAGAAATATTATTTACTGGCATGTGATAAATCTGACAGCAAAAGAAAACAAAAAGAAAAAGCTAGATACTGGTGTCCATCATCTGATGGGAAAATCCAACTTGTCCACACATTGTTATGCTGCAATCAGGATCATCTGACCGCATTTTCTAGATTACTCACACAAATGGGAGTATTTACACATCGGCTCCTGACATGTGAGCAGTACCATGCATGCGCTCTAAGGGGAAGATGAAGAGGTGTATTCAATGAGGCAGCATATGTTGCAAAAGTGGAGGAGCAAACAGGATTTTGCAGCATGCAGCCACAAGTCTTGTCAGTCTGTGAATGCACTGTGTAACGCTTTCGATTGAATCTGGAGGACTATCAAGTTATTTTGCCACCTACAGGAGTAGGACACTAGGTAGAAAATAAAACAGGGCACCGCCTATGGGCAGTCTCCTCTGGCATATAGGCAATCCAGTCTGTAACAAAGCAGTGTCAGAAGTATAAATGCCAATAGAGGGGTGGGTGCTGTTTGTCAATGAACTCAGAGAAAGGGATTTTACGGTGAGTAACAGAAAAATACCATTTTCTCTTTCGTTCATTGACTAACACAGCGCTCTCCTGAATCTGGACCGTTGGGATGTCCCAAAGCAGTGCCTCAATGGAGGGGTCAGATCGCATGACAAGTGGCACCCTATTGTCGGCAATGGCAGTGTTCAAATCGGTGTGACGCTGACTTTGCAGTGCCACATTTTGAAAAAAGTAGTTCCTGCACTACTTTTGGCGATTTTGAGCGCAACTTGCATAGACATCTGTGCATGCAGTTGCACAGATGTCTTCCAAGTCGCATTGACTTGCGGCTTTGAAATCGTGCGATTTCAAGGCCACATTCAACGTAAGCGAGGGCTAAAAGCTTTTTGCCAATGCTCTGTCAAAGCTTGCTATTTACATTGCTCAAGTCTGTGTGAAACTGGTCAAAATAAATTTTTGACTTAAAATACGAAAAAGAATTAAAGAAACACCATCACCTTGTTCATGCAGGCAAAGTGCCTTCCATAAACCGCATCCCTAACCCTTATAGTCATGAATATAGTATCGCTCATTGGGGTGGAAGACGATTAATCAGCAAGTTTTTGGGCAGAAACTAAGACAAAGTAAACATACCAATTCCATGCACATAGGTTTCCTGGTGGGTATGGAACCATGTTGCCCTCTACATGACCAGTTAATTATGCTGCAGTAATACCAGCACAAGATAAAGATTTGCATCTAGCAGAGCTTGTATGGGTAAGTTCAGCAGAATACTCTTCGCCACATCTGACGCACCTCTGTGCACGGCGGTCCATTTTCAATAATAATAAATATTCATCAGCAGCAGCCCATTTCCTATGAAAGCTTTTACTTTTAGTCTTCTGTACCAATAATACCTTCTCAGATGTTCATTATCACTTCCTACAAGCAATGACACATTTAACCAAAAGAAAAAGTTTTCAATGCCTGCAGAGTAACTGGGTCAAATCTCTCCGCAGTCAGCCTGCCAAAGCTAATACCTTTACAGTTTGTTAAACAGGCTAAACTATGCAAGCCCTCATTCAACCTTCCAGCTCCAGCAATAAATAGCGTGTGATTAACCAAAAAATGTAGCAGAAGGAGCTGACAAGCTCGGTTTCAGCACACAACACGTGACGGCTCACTATCATATGGTTACCAAGCAGTCAGACATATCTGGGGGCAAGGTGACAGCAGTGCTTGGCAGCCCATGTCAGCAAGCTGAACGCGACGCACATACGGAATAAACAGGATCAATCTATTCAATAACGCCACACAACTAGATCAATACAGAAGGGTTGTAAAACATGCCAACTCGAATGGATTAGAATTTTACCTATATCAATATTTTTCAACCCAAGTTTTAACACCAATTTTCAGGACATTTTCACACCTGTCCACCATTAGTGACTATTGTACAGGTTTACTTTAGTAATAGGTTCCCCCACTGCCCTATGTAGTATGACGCCCCCCCCCCCCCCCCACACACACACACACACACACACACAAACTACTCGGATGCAACATGGACACACTGCGCTGGCACGAAACCGCACCAACAATGTCCAGAACTTTGGACACTTCCATCTGCGTCTTCACATCCAGTGCAGAACTTTGGGCTCTCCATTGGTCTTTATGATGTCAGAGGGTCTGCAACTGGCAGAGCATAGGGGGAACGAGGCTGCAGGATAGGAGGAGACTGCAGGTGCAGAGTACTGGATAAAGAAGTGTTTTTTTGTAGCCCCCTAGACCAGTGGTCTCCAAACTGCAGCTGGATGTGGCCCTTTGCTCGTCTTTACCAGGCCCTTGGGGTGCTATTCCTCCCAATGATACAAGGCTCCATTCCTTCTACTGACTCCAACAATGGGGTAGGATTACCGTCACTGATACCAACAATAGGGCACTATTCCTACCACTGACACCAATGATGGCCACTATTTCTTCCCCTAATACCAACAACAGGGCATTTGCAACTCATGTTGGCCACAGTCTGGCCCCCTCAAAGTCTGAAGGACATAAACTGGCCCTTTGTTCAGAAAGTTTGGAGACCCCTGCCCTAGACATAAACGAGTATTAAACCTTGCAGTGTACAAACCACTGAAAGGAAGCAATTTAACTTTCCCTGGGGTTCATATTTAAAAATTTATTCTGAAATACAACTTGCTTAAACTTGATGCAAGCCTTCTGAAATCTACGTAGCACCGCTCAGGACTGCCAGCACTGTGAACCAATCAGGCTCTGCTGCAGTACACGTGTTGATAGAGGACTAGCTTTATATTTTTGATACTTTACTGACCAATCAGCAAGCTGTTCATGACCAACCAATGGACACAAGCACTTGGCTGTGCTGCCTGGCAGGTGTACTTGAATCAAAGAAAAAAACAGATTTGGTTACAGTTAAAACAAAAAGGGACCCCCGAATCTGCAGAAATAAGAAGAAAATGCTATTGGCCTGGTTGGACATTTATTGTAAAAAAATGGCACTGGGAATGTCGGCGGGACACATAGAAGCATGGGATCTGACTGTTTTCTTGCCCATCTCAAAAATCCTTGAAAAGCAGTTTCCAACATTCAATGCCATCTTAGGTCTATGCCTCTTGCAGGAAATAAAAACGAAAAACAAAAAAAAAAAAAAAATTACCAAACACTGCTGGGCTTTCACCCAAAAGGGGAACTGTTCTGAATGGGGGCTGGGTTTATCCTAAACCTGATGCCACAAACTTCCCTTTACAAATGTCTGCAATAAACTTCTGCCTATGGTAAGCACTTCAGAAGTCTCCAAGAAGTCTGATCCAGGATTTGTTAACAGAGAACACGAAACCAAATGTTGTGGGACAGGGCTTCAAAAGTGTGAAACAATTATGCAACCTAAAAGTGTCTGAAATCTGGCATTTATTTTGCCAACACCTTCTGCTTTCCTAACAGGGTCATTTATTCTCCTAAAACAGTGGTCTCCACTATTTCTCCCAACGATATAAGGCACTATTCCTCCCAATGACACCAGCAATGGGCCACTATTTCTTCAACTGATACCGATGGTGGGGCACTATGCCTCCTTCTACTGACCACCAATCCTGAGGGAATGCTTATTCTCCCTGATGCTGGTCCTATAGGACATTTTCTAACACCACTAGCCACAATCCGGCCCCCCTAAAGTCTGAAGGACAGTAACTGGGCCCTTTGAAACGTTTGGAGACCACTAATCTAAAATGATTCTACCGCCCAGTAATATCTTTAATCAAACAGTGTTTAACCTCCCAATACAGGACACCAAAATTTTAGGACTCCGTGTCTTACACCCCAAGAATACTACTTATCTTGCATGCATGGATTGTTTGCAGTGCCAATGATTTTACCATCTGTTATTTTAGCACATATTCATCACAACCTCAAAAAAAATAAATAAATAAAATAAAAATAAAACCTTGTTGTTTCACACATAATTTTCCAGTGAACCTTTAACAAAAGATGAAAGTTGCCCATTCTAGCAATGATGATCGCATGTCTCTGGAAAAAACCCAGACTCCACCAAGCCATTTGTTGCTCCAGTGATCTGGCAGTCAGAAAACCTACCTTTAGGGCTCTTTCGCACGGGGCGGATCAGTGCAGATCCGCCCCGTGGATAGCCGCTTGCTCAGCGGGGATCGCCGGAGCGATCTCCGCTGAGCAGGAAGATGACAGGTCCGTCTCTGCACTCTGTGCAGGGACGGACCTGTCAGAGCGCCGCTCTCCCCTATGGGAGATTGGGCGACGACGGACCGTAGAGTCCGTCGTCATCCGATCCGCTCTGCAGACGGATGAAAAAAATGGGGTTTTCCTCCGTCTGCAGAAACGGAGCATAGCGGGCACGGACGAGAGCGGGTGTCAGCTCATCCGCCGACACCCGCTATCCCATAGGGATACATGTATGTCCGTTTTTCATCCGAAAACGGAAGGATGAAAAAACGGACATACGGTCCGTCCGTGTGAAAGAGCCCTAACACTTGTTACCCCTATTGAATAAATGGTGTCATTAACGACCACCAGCTCCACTTACCTACCCTCTCTGAAAAAACAAAAAGTGGATTAATGGGAAATGTAGCCTATTCTGTTGCATGGAGGTTGGACAGTACATGCATGTTTATCACCCACTTTGGTTATTGGCCAAGCCAATGGTAGACCTAAGTCCACAGCTCGAGATAAACATCTATATATACACCACAGTGATGAACAAACTACATTATTATTATGGTGAGAGTTACAGTGGTAGTATTATGCCAAAATTTACCTATCCAACAAAAGTTTTGGCAAGTATACATATTGCTGAACATATTCAAAAATGAAACAACTGTATCCCAAATCAAGTGATCCAATATACACAAGGTTGTCAGAAGCCTAGAAGCTTTTTCCTTGTTGAATTCCTTTGCACTTCTCCTGCCAATGTCACTTCCCCCCCCCCCCCCCCCCCCCCCCCGTTTTCCTCTGGTCTCCATTTCTTTTTATTTTACTAGGCCTCCTTTTGTAATACTTTCCTCTAGGGCTGCTGGCTATTCTGCTCTTTAATTTACCCTTCTGTGTCAACCTCTATGTATCTCACAATCCCTCTACTCTGCTTTGCTGCTTCTACAATGAGTTGGATGACCACATGTTCTTCTGCTGGGGCTCGATATGGGGCGTTTCCCCCTGTATGGTTGACACCATGTCTGCAGACACTTCATGTATAGAAAGAGCTTGAGTTCTCCCTACAATGGTTTACAGTGGTTGTATACCCTTACATACACCCAGTGAAGTGACTGGCCTCAGGTGATACGCAGAGATGAAACAAAATCCTCCTACACACGCAAGTTGTATCTGTCTATCTGCAGTCTTCTCTAAATCCAAAGTGCTAAGATATAAAGCTCGTCTTGGAGTTCAGAAAAAAAGGGTGTCGTGCTGATAGAGGATTGAAGCAGCAGACAAAAATTACACACTATAGAAGGATACACTTTGTTCACATTTCATGTCTGAGGTTTACAACCAGCGGGCCAAGCACTGTTTTATTTTCATTAGAATGGTCAAAGAAAAATAATTCACAAGAACATTCTTTGTTGCCATCAAGCCAACTGATTAAATTGTAAAGTGCTTACCATTTTAACCAGTCCTACTATTTTAATGTAATCTCAGACATATTATACAGGTCTCCAACATTCACAGCTAGAATTTCACTTGTTTAAGAAAAATGTTCTAGTCCGCTTAAATTTTTTTAACCGCCCTAGTCAAAAACATATGTTGATTTGACCCAATTACCATTGGAAAAAAAAATCAAATGAGCGGTCAAAAAACTGAAAATTGGAGAATGAATGTATACTGGTGGTCAGCCAGCTTAAGTCTGAACACAAGAACATAATGCAAATGAGCAGTCCCGTGTTCCAGAATACAGCAAGCTGATGCCCATACTGTTATTGTGCAGTGTTGCCCCCTTCCTCAGACTTTATACCACCTCTGCAACCGAGTGACCCTCCTTCTCCCCATCCCAAAGAAGGTACAGCTCTGTACTTTGCTCTGGTTGGCATAAATTATCTGCACAGAATAAGCTAACTAGGTGAACATTTTGAGGCCAATATACCTACAAGAGCAGAATCCCCGAGTTCATTTCTTTTCTGAACTAGAGAAGATTAATTTATTGCATTATCAGCAATCTAAAAGGAAATTGCCAGAGAGGTAGGAAGGTATTCTACTGCCAGGATGAGATATAAACATGCCAGAGGAGAGATCAGATGTAGGATCAGGTTAGCTTAATCTATCATTAAGAGGCCTAGAAAGGATAGCTTTCCACTGCAGTGAAAAAATGGAAAAGTAACTGCACAGTGTGCTCACCAAGTGTTCATTAATTTATAATACATAACTAACGCTAAAAATAAAAGTTCTACATTACATGCAATATGCAGCCCAGTCTGGAGGTGCTTCTAGGGGACACCGGAACCATATGCTAAAGGAATTTTTATTTCAAATTGATTTGACTCGTTACTTTTGCCATCAGCTGCCGCCACATACAAAGTAGTTTACAAAGCTGCTCATCAATATATGTACATAGATGCAAAGAAAATTGGGAAATATATATTTTTCTACATGCAAAAAATATATCATATAAAAGCAGTGCAGTATGCAAAAAAAAAAAAAATGGCTGTTGCACTGTAATTGCATCTGCATTTAGAAATATGGGGGTGATTTTATCAGTGTGGGTCTTGATGCTCCATCTGAAGATTCAATTTGGTAGCACCACAACATTTTCAGCACCTCTAGCTATGGCAAGCATGAAAAAACATCACTTAGTATTATGCAGAAAATGGGTTGCTACGGGTGTCACAATTGCAGTGTATGTAATGCATTAACAAATAGCAATTACTTTGTACGTGATTATAAAGATAGGCGCTGCTCTTAGACTCTGTGCCAATGAAAATTAAAATATATTAAATGTGAAAAAAACGTGTGAAAGAAAGTACCGTATTTATCAGCATATAACACGCACCTTCATTTTAAGAGGGAAGTTTCAGGGGGAAAAAAAAAAAAAAAACGTAGATTTTAAATAAAGTACTTTGAAGCAAAATAAGGGTCATTGCCCATCAATGCAGCCTTATTGGTGTCAATATGCAGCCTCACTAGTGCCCATCAATACAGCCTCATCAGTGCCCATATGCTGCCTCACTAGTGCCCATCAATGCAGCCTCACAATTGCCCATCAATGCAGACTGATCGATGCCCATCTGCAGCCTCACAAGTGCCATCAATGCCCATCTGCAGCCTCACAAGCGCCATCAATGCAGCTTGATCAATGACCATCTGCAGCCTCACAATTGCCCATCAATGCAGACTGAGCGATGCCCATCTGCAGCCTCACAAGTGCCATCAATGCCCATCTGCAGCCTCACAATTTCCCATCAATGCCCATCTGCAGCCTCACAAGCGCCATCAATGCAGCTTGATCAATGACCATCTGTAGCCTCACAATTGCCCATCAATGCAGGCTCTCTACAGCTCCTCTCCCACATTCAATAGGATCCAGAAAAAAATATATGTATTGATAGTGCAGTAGGTTTATTAAAATCCACTTTTCCAATACACAAACTGTATGCACTTACATTAGTTTGTGCCAAAGCGGCACCAGCAAAAACAGCCTGTGATATTAAAAAGCGCCCTGCGGTTCTCCGCAGAGGATCGATGTGCGTTCCACCAACCCAGACACAATGTCACTGATGAACCGGAAGTGATAACCGTGACCAAGCCTCAATGCATTTCGCACATAAGCCTCTTCAGGAAGCTTGGAACAACTTCACATATTTATGGACATCATTTGTGTTGCACCTGTGGTATTATAGTAGAAGTGGAAATTAATCCACAGATTCATAACAGCTTCAACTCTTCTGGGAAGGCTGTCCACAAGGTTTAGGAGTGCGTCAATGGGAATGTTGGACAAGCGCATTTGCGAGGTCAGACACTGATGTGGACGAGAAAACCTGGCTCTCAGTCTCTGCTCTAATTCATCCCAAAAGTGTTCCATCGGGTTGAGGTCAGGACTCTGTGCAGGCCAGTGAAGTTCCTCCACCCCAAACTTGCTCATCCATGTCTTTATGGACCTTGCTTTGTGCACTGAGCCAAATCATTTGGTGGAGGGGGGATTAGGGTATGGGGTTGCCTTACAGGGGCTAAGCTTGGCCCCTTAGTTCCAGTGAGGGGAACTCTTAAGGCGTCAGCATAACAAGACATTTTGGACAATTTCATCCTCCCAACTTTGTAGGAACAGTTTGGGGATGGCCCTTCCTGTTCCAACATGACTGCACACCAGTGCACAAAGCAAGGTCCATAAAAACATGGATGAGCGGGTTTGGGGTGGAGGAACTCGACTGGCCTGCACCTCAACCTGAATGAACACCTTTGGGATGAATTATAGCGGAGACTGTGATCCAGGCCTTCTCGTCCAACATCAGTGCCTGACCTCACAATTGGGCTTCTGAAAGAATAGTCAAAAATTCATTAACATTGAAAGTTCATGTGTGTGTAAAGGCAGGAGTCCCAATACTTGACAAAACAGCGCACATTTTCTTTCACACATTTAATATATTCTGTGTTTATTAGCACAGTCTAAAAGCAGCGCCTATATTTATAATTATATACATTCTAAGTGTCCTTAACACTTAAAGGGGCAGCTGCAAAATCACATAGGGGGGTTTAGGGTTGGCACCCTCAGCTTCTTTAGCAAGGCAGTGGTCATCATGGAGGTGTTTGGGGCCGTTTTCATGTTGGAATACTGCCATGCAAGTCTCCGACTGGGTTGCAGTGTGTACACCCACACAATGGCACCAGATGCAGAATACAAAGGTATTGGAATATTAACTAAATTTTTTGTGTTTACATCCCTAAATAAGTGTTGGCAAAACGACTATGCCAAGAGGGGCTTTCAGAAACAGTTGGAATTGCATTAGGGAGACAATAACAAAAGCTCTAAAGGGCAACCATATTAACCTAAACAAAGCTGTGACGGTGCACTTTACCGAGAGGGGAAACACCAGACACATGAAGTGGGGGGAATGGAGCAGGTGGAGGGGGTCTTCTAAATGTGGCGATAGGGAATGCTAGCTTCTTTTAAGAGAAGCTTTATGAATTGACACTCTTAGGCCCCTTTCACACTGGGGCGGTGCGGGCGTCGGCGGTAAAGCAGCACTATATTTACTGCTGCTTTACCGTCATTTTAGCAGCGGTATTCAGCAGCTAGCAGTGCGGTTTTAACCCCTGCTAGCGGGCAAAAAAGGGTTAAAACCGCCCGCAAAGCGCTGCAGCAGCGGCGCTTTGCCGGCGGTATAGCCGCGCTGCCCCATTGATTTTAATGGTTAGGAGCGGTGAATACACTGTTCCTTCACCGCTCCAAAGATGCTGCTAGCCTTAGGCCCCTTTTACACTGGGGCATTTTTCAGGCGCTACAGCACTAGAAATAGCGCCTGAAAAAATCCGGCCCCAGTCACTCCAGTGTGAAAGCAGGAGGGCTTTCACACTGGATCGGTGCGCTAGCAGGACGGTAAAAAAAGTCCTGCTAGCAGCATCTTTGGAGAGGTGAAGGAGCGATTGAAATCAATGGGACAGCGCGGCTATATCGCCAACGGTTTTAACCCTTTTTTGGCCGTTAGCTGGGGTTAAAACCGCCCCGCTATTGGGCCAATAGCGCCATTAAAACAATGGTAAAGCAGCGCTAAATATAGCGCTGCTTTACCGCCGACGCCACTCCCGCCCCAGTGTGAAAGGTCCTTGCACATACCATACACTTACATGTTTCATAAATGAGAGAAGAGGACATTATATTCCATATAGCCCATTTTGCCTGCATATGCCCTTCACCATTTTCAGACACACACTTGCTCTTTGACAAGCTGAACGAATGTCAATAAAGGTGGTTCTGATTGCAGAAGGTCGAGGTGTGCTGGTAACATTTTTTCACTCCAGCTAGACCAGACTAGATTTTATTTCTGCCCATAAAACTTTCATGACCATGTTACATGTACCTCCTGTCCTGGTGACAACAGTCATTGGGACAGAAAGCTATGGGGAACTCTTGCTTTGGTACAAACCTACCCAAAGCTCTTGGTTTGTGTAGCGTTCATTCAATTTTCGTGACTGGAGCCAAATCAATGTTTTTCTAGAACAAGCTTCTAACGGTAAATGTGTTTTTTGTTCGGCAAATTGCATTTATTCCAAAAATCTAATGCCAACAGCAAAGTACTTTCAAATGACATTTGTCAAGTCATCAAAATGTACCGAGAGATGATAATGAGAATTTACACACAAATGTTCATACGAGCATGCATTAGAAAATCTACTAGTGTATGGTGTTGGAAAATCTACTAGCATATGACCAGCTCTAGTGTTTAAAACCAATCTCATTCCTGGAGATCATCTTCTGATTGTTCCGACATGGATGGTGAATCATAGCTGAAAACAAGTCCAACTAGCAAGAAGGCAGATGGAGCCACAAAAGCCCCACTGTATTCCATAAGGAAGGCTTAGATGAGTCTTACAGCGATATAACAACACTAGTTATCATCCGCTTTGTAAGAGCGGAGATCTGACACTAATTCGCTAACAGCCTTCAGATAGCAGATAATCTTCTAAAATACCTTCCAATCATTTAAAGCTGATCAAAAATAAATAAAAAAAGAAAAAAGTAAAAAAACCCAGTATTAGCTTCCTCTACAAAAATACATTACTAATAAAAGGGCTTGTTTATTGTAAGTTAACATAAAAACACATTGAGGTCTTGCTCACGCTGTATAGGTTTTATCATCCATGCATCCAGAACCAAACTGTAAAATCTACAAAGCAGCTTCAAGTGGGACCACATGTATGTAAATATCCCGTGTGTCCATAATTAGTCCCGTGGCATTGAAAAATGTCAACACTGCTCTAAAAAAAAGGATTTATTATTGTTTTTCTAATACAATTTTAATGCATTTAGGCCCCATTTATATCTGAGTGTTTTGTAGCTCGAAAGTTCTAACACACAAAATTTAAAATCCCATGCATTTCAATGGTTGCTGTTCACATAGGCAGTGTTAATTTCGTCTACGAAAATATTTTCGTCGTCAAAATGAACCAGTTGAAGACCAGGCATTTGCTGGCACTTTGTTTACAACTGAAAACTTTTTTTTTTGATCATTTAGAAAATTAGTTAGAAATTAGTTAGAACATTATATATAATTTTAAAGCAGAGGCCCTAGAGAATACATTGGTGGGTTTTGTAATTTTTTTTTTTTGGTCACATGGTATTTGCGCATTTGTTTTTTTTAAACGCAGTTTTTGGGAAAAAAATAAAATAAAAATGTATGTATACACACACTTAAAAGTGTATGTAAACTCCCAAAAATGTTTTTTTAATTAAGGCTTGCACCTTGTACAGTATAGGATTTTGTGTCATCTGAGCCCAGTCTTGCCACGAAGAGTTAATCCAGCTCTGAGCAGTCCCTCTTAGCTTTTTTCAGTGAGATAAAAACTGACAGACAGAGAAATAGGAGTCAGTTCTTCCCCCTTGCTGTGAGCGACAGGTGATTTACATATCTTATGCAGGAGCCTGAGAGAGACATTCTGTGTACTTCAGATCCCCTCCTCCTTTCGTCTCCAGCTCTCCCAGGATTGGCTGCTCCACACCTCCGCATGATTGGGCATGCTGAAGTCATGTGGTGCCTTTTCTGGGTTTTGACTGGATGTTAGTGATCATAGCAGAAGTTCAGTGTAAGAAATACACAGGAGAAAATGCATGTTGACAAGGGGAGTGTAGAGGTGGGCGGGGAGTCTACTGACATCACAACTCCACCCACTGAGCGCCGGACAACAGACCCAACCGCAGAATCTGCAGTTTTTCGGGTCTCATAACAGACAGAGGGGAGACATTTGACAGGTAAGGATACATGCAGGAGGCATGTATATCCTTATAGATAACCACTATGGCAATAGTTTAGAAAGGATGAGAGAGTGGGTTTACATCCACTTTATTGCAAAAAACAAAAAAAAAAAAAACCACACACACACACACACTTTTTTTGTAAAACATGACGTCTCACGCCGAGTAAAAAGATACCAAACACTAGAGCTGCACGATTCTGGCTAAAATGAGAATCACAATTTTTTTGCTTAGAATCAAGATCTTCACAGCATAACATCATCCTTTCACATTATGCAAAAACAATTGAGCTAACTTAACTGTTTAGTTTTTTTTAAATTCATTAAAATGTATTTTTTCCAAAAGACAGCTGCGCAAATACAGTGTGACATAAAATATTGCAACAACTGCCATTTTATTCTCTAGTGTCTCTGCTAAAAAAATTATATATAATGTTTGGGGGGTTCCAAGTAATTTTTCTAGCTAAAAATACAGATTTTAACTTGTAAGCAACAAGTGTCATAAAAAGGCTTATGGCCTGTACACACAATCCCAAAATCGGAGGACAGATCGTCCGTGTTTTTTTTTGCATGCTAGTCGCATATCAAAAATGGAGATTTTACTAAAAGTTACAAAAATTCTCATACGACAAAATAAAAAATGTCAAAAAGTGATGTCATGTGCGTAGTGTATTTGTATTATATTTTCGGACAACTACTAATTAAACGAAAGTCATACGATCTGATATCATATGAGAAAAATGTTTGTGCTTGTCCCAACAGAAAATATCAGATGGACTGTTCTGTACTAACAATCTGATTATCGTACGATGGTGTAGAAAGTGGTATTAGTCTTTAAGTGGTTAAACTGCCCTCATCTACAGATAGATCAAAGGAATGAACTTCTAAGAATGAAATGTTACAATGTTTTTTTATCTCTGCAAGGTTGCAATAAACTTTTTTATTTTTTTTTTTTTTTTTACAGCTGTCGAACTACACTGAATTTAGAAAATGCTGTGTTAAGATCGCGAGGGGGGGGGGGGGGGGGTTGAATTGCAAACTCGATTCTTTAATGATTAATCATGCTGCTCTACCAAACATGTCACGCTTTAAAAATTGTGCACGCCGCACATCGGCGACAAACAATGCAAATTTTACTGTCTTTACAGGATACCACTTTAGATGTACAGAGGAGCTTTAGTGCTAGAATTACTGCCCATGATCTGACTTTTGTGGTGATGGCGATTTGCGTGTGTTAAGGACCGACGCACGCATTTGCGCTAGCATGGAGGGGGGGGGGGTGACAGGGGCACTTTATAATCATTTTAATTTTTTTTAATTGTTCATTTATACACATTTATTTGTACACTGTTGCCTTAATTTTTATTGTCACAAGAAATGTAAATATTCCTTGTGACAGCAATACGACATGTGACAGGTATTCTTATGGAGGGACCCCAAATCCCTCCTTTGCACTTCAAAGCATTCAAAAAACGCCAAGATCTGCATTTTTAAGTACTTTCAATTTTTTCAAACTGGCTCCTTTAAGACTACAGTAATCCACACTACAGCCAAGACCCGATCAAAGCCGATTCCTGGCTTTCTTTGGGTCTCCAGCCAGCCGGCGGATGTGCCGGCTGGTCGCTCGGGTCTCCTGGTGGGACAGTAGAGCCCGGGCAAGCGGTGGAAGGCGGCGAGAGAGGCGGAGCATCCCCTCTCGCTGCTTGTAATATAAATTGTGTGGCTGCCTAGCCGCTACAGGAGCTACTTTTGAAGCAGAACTGGGTACTTTTGGCCTTATAGATTTGAATAGGAATTCCTAAGAAAAAAAAATAAAAAAGTTTGAATTGAGCGCTTTGGCTTGTTAATGTTTTTTCAGTCATGTTTTTGGGGTCCTCCCCTTAGCGATTTGCATTGGCTAACATAAATTAACATGAAGCCTGAATACCCATATAAAAGGCTTAAAATTCTCCCATATACGCTTGCAAAAATGCTAAAAATAAATAAAAATACGCCTGAAAATCACTCAGGTGTGAACGGGCCTTAGGGCAGCCTAGTGGGCCTAGAAAAACTGCATTTAAAGTGAGAAAACAAATAGAACGCGTCCTCCTACGCTTTTTATAATAGAAATGTGAGGTGGATAGTAGGAACCCCCCCCCCCCCCCCATCCAGTCACATTTAAAACCTATAGATGAGTTTTTGCAGAGTACATGGATGTTGTATCAGGTGACTCAGTGTCTGAGGTGAGCTGAGAACATGCTTTGTCACCATGTTATAGCGGATGGCTGACTTGAATAGAGTTGTGATCATGGATTCCAGGAAGAGACAAGCCACAGCACATCTTTGTCAGGAACCCATTATCCTTCTTGCTGGCACACAGTCATACAGGTGAGCAAGCACAACAATGCACCGGGGACATTTCTCAGCACCCACAGTTACCTTTAAATCCTGCCGTGGCATGCCATATATCTCACTTTAATACAATCTCAGCCAACCCGAGTCATGTACAGGCACCTCAGAAAAACGAAGGAATTCACATGGCAGAACAGAGCTTTCTCCTTGTCTTTGTTCTGTTACAACAGGCTGGTATTGTTAGCAAAACAACAAAGATCTCGCCATAGACATACAGGATGCACCCATCTTCCTTATTAACCGCTACATGACTAAAGCTGGCCATACATACATTTCAGGCGGTTACTGAGGAACAATGATCCTCTCGGGCCATCTAGGCTCACACTTTTTTTGACAGATCTGAGAGAGGCTGATCACAGCCTACACGTATAACATTTAAACCTCATGCACACTGGGCTCAGATCCCTGAACGCCTTTTTTCCTTCCAGGAGAAAAGCAATTTTAAGAAATGCGCCTAAAGCCTCATTTTGCACACACGTTTAGGCACATGCATTCCATTGACCAGAATATTCATTTATTCTGCTCACTGGAATGAACAAAGGCTAAATGCATTTGGCACTTAAGCACATTTAGATTCATTTGCACGTGTTTAGGTGCGTCGAGTATTTTTTCCTTCCCAAAAGCTCCTCTCGTCAAGATCAGTGTATCCAGATAAATAGGCAGCTGAAACTATATGAGGTGGGTCTAAAAAGTTTGATGAATGCACATGGCTACCCAGAGACGCATCAAGAAGCGCCACCTAGCGTGGAGTACACGTGATCAGCAGGGCAGGTCAAACGGCCAGTCAAAACGTAGTCAGTGAGAGGTAGGGTCACAGTGCAATGGAGCAAAGAGTGAACATCAAGTTTTGAAGCAGTTGCTAGGACGCATCCGCCATGTTAGGCCAGAGTTGCACAGGACTGAACAGTGGATGTTGCTGCATGACAGTGCGCACAGTCCGCGTGTGTCAATTCTTGGCTCAGCGCATCGTACTTGTTCTCGATCATCCACTGTACTCCCCTGATCGGCACCTGTGGACTTTTCTGTTTCCCCGTCTGAAGAGCGGTGGCAATCCCAGAATCTGTGATTGTTTCCTAAAGAGGCTGACAGTTTCCAGAAGCTTTAAGAATGTTGTCAAAAAACTGTGTTGTGAAAAATGGAGATTATTTTGAAGGCCAGCAAAGGTAATTTGTTTGTATTGTTTATTTTGTTTTCGGATACCATTCACCGATTTGTTTTTTTTATATAGACACACCTCTACTTGCCCTACTCCTTTGTCTTTCCCAGGACTCTCTATTGCTGATGGGCACCCCATACCAGTGATGGGCATCCTCAAAAGGAAAGTAATAAGATAAATAGAATGCGGTGGGAAGGGCAAGACCAACCTCAATTTTCCTGGGAACAGTACATAGGACGTCAGCCCCATAGATCTCAGAATTTATGAAAACATTTGACTTTCAGATTTTGTTTCCGATAGCCTCATTTTATGCATGTTTTTACTATACATTTATTCTGAATTATCCAGATTTGTGACGGGCTTACGAGAAGTACAAAACAAACAAAAAAAAAAAAGTACCTAGGTGCTCCTAGAAAGCATCAACAAAAATTCCATTGTACTGTCTTCATAACTTCCATTTTTCAGGACCTGTCACAACTTATTGCTTTCATCAGGAATTTTCAAAAAAGGATCCAATAAAATATTCAAAAATCTAAATTATTATTATTATTAAATGTGTTGATTTTTGGAAAATAAAATGAAGTGATCAACCTTGGCTTTCGCTCTATCTATACACCTGTGTAACCATATATGATGACATATACAATTCTACAGACCACACACGGAGGCGGCAGTAATCAGCTGCTCAGATTTCAGCAATTGTGTTAGACCATCCTCATTTTTACACTTTTTGTTGTCATACACACAGCACCACTGAATTTGCAAAATTGCCAGTGCAAGCTCAATCAATATAATACAACGGAGGAAGATAAATTAAGCTAGACACAAAAAAGTGTCAGTGTTTGTCAAAGTAACCAATCTCATTTCATTTCACTTGTGCATGGAAGGGAATTCAAGATGCAAGAGAGCTAAAAGCAGCATTCAATGCAAGGAATATTACGGATGTAAGTTTCAGATCTCCTATGGTCTTCCACCAGCCTTTGCCAATCTGTAGTGGTTAGTTATACAGAAGCAAGAAAGGCTTGATTTATAAATGACTAATCCTGCCTTAAAGCTGAACACCAGGTATGATTTTTCTAACATAGATAGGTCCAAGTTGGAGCAATGCGAGTATGTATATACTATACCTGTGGGACAGGTGCAGAAGAGGAGAAGCAGTGTAGTAATCACTGCTACTACAGCAATCCTCATTGTCTTCTGGATCCTGTGCTGTGCAGCTGTAATGCTGCATTTTAACCACAGGGGTCACTCACTCTGCCAGGGTGCCATTCACAGAACGCCTTTCATTTTTCTCAATAAGTGCAAAGCATTCTATGCTTAAATAAGGTGGAGATAATGGCATCACCACCTGCCTTTCCACCTTGTCCAATCAGAGACCACCTTGCATTCTGTAAAAAAAAAAAATGCAAGGAGTTCTGCGAGTGGCACATGTGCTCACTAGGAAGCAGGGCAGCTGCTTGGCATCCTGACCACAGCAGTGATCACTGTAGTAGTAGTGCTCACTACAGTGATTCACTGCTTCGACAGAGATCCCACAGGTATGGCATATGCATTTGTACATTAGTCTAATGCAGGGGTCTTCAAACTTTCTAAATAAAGGGCCACTTTACTGTCCTTCAGACTAAAAGGGGGCTGGACTAGGGCCAGTGGGTGTAGAAAATGTCCTGGTAAACAGTGCCCTATTCTGGTGTCAGTGGAGGAATAGTGCCCCATCGTTGGTGATAAATAATGGAAGGAATTCTGCCCCATTGTTGGCGCCCGTGGGAGGAAGTGTCCCACTGTTGGTGTCAGCGACAGGAATTATGTCCCATTGCTGGTGTCAGTGGATGGAATAGTGCCCCAAGGGCCGAATAAAGGCAAGCAAAATGGAAACAGTTTGGTCAAATGTTATAAAATCATACCTGGAGTTCAGCTTTAAACAAGACTCAAAATTCACCTAGCCAAGTTGTTGGCCTCACACACACTCTTCTGAATGCCTTTCTCCTGGCACCAAAAGCCACATTTTTCAAAAGTGTTTAGACCAGTTTAGGCATGTCAAGCCTTTTGGTGATTATTCAATTCATTGGCAAGAACACCAATTTATCTTGCCCATTGAAATGACTGATGACAATGAAACGCTAAATGAACCTAACGTTTAGGCGCGTTGGGAGGTTTTTCGGCCCAAACGCTCCTCTCCTGAACAGGCAAATTATGGGTTATTTGATGACTTAATGCTCCAGCCTGTAAACACCCATGTGTACAAAGACACAGAGGCGTTTAGAGGCAGAAAAACGTCAGTGGCCTTTAGCGCCCAGTGTGCATGAGGCCTGTATATAAAGCCCTCTATGCTTTGCAGAGCACCAATTAATCCTCACTTCTATACTAGAGAAGGACTTACATGTAAGGAGATAGTCTATCAGTTGTCATCCAGCAATCTCTGCAGCTAGAGACGCGGTCACCAGACTCCAGTATGGACAGTAGAGGGGTGTGCATTCTGGAATGAGGAGGGACTCCCCCCCCCCCCCCCCCCCCCCCCCCCCCCCCCCCAAGCTCTGATCACTCATCAGAATCTTTATGTATGGTAGTTCTAGCAATAAATGAATCACACTTATCTTCAGTTTTCAGGAGGTTGTGATACTTTGCATGTCGACAGGACAAAGTTGCTGAGTCTAGCTGCAGTGCAATTATCAGGTGACCACACAAAAGGGATAATCATGCAATTTCTAGAAAGTGATGTCATGTCTGAAGATGCTTTCAACTAAAACAGTTCCTCAATTCAGCATAAAGGGAAACTAATGGATTTTTGTCAATTACATTCTACTAACAGCAAGAGGAAAATATAAAATATTCATTACACAATGGAATAAATCATGTATACCTGACAAAAAACATTTTTTTTTGCTTAAATTTTATTGATAAATATAAAAGGAATAAACATAAAAGTGTGACAGATTTCTTGGAATTGTTTTCCACTGTATTTGAGTTAGCTAATACAACCATAGTCAGACCAGCGTAACAGCCTGCGTTAGGGGCATTGGCACCTGATAATGACATCAGTCGGGACAATTCTGAGATCATTCGGAATTCTTCGATAGGGGCATCTGACCCGCAGTTAACCTCCTTCAAGCTGGTTATATGCATTCCCATAGACTTGTATAGGGACAGAAGGACAAACAAAAGCCGAATCAGCACAGTCCCTTAGGGTAGATTTAGACATGTGCCTACTGTTTATCTGTAGAGCCATCCACGTTCGGCCTGCTTTTAAAGCAGAGTTCCAGCTTTTTTTTTTTTTTTTTTACACCTACATACATAAACTGTATTAATATGTAATGTCTGTTTTCTAAATGAAATGTTTTTTTTTTTTTTTTTTTTTTTTAACTAACCCTGCTGCTTCTTTTGAGTGTGCTCCCATCTTTATTGTGGGCATGTGAAGCCCACTAGTATCTACTTCCGGCATACAGCGCTGCTGGCTACCCAGCATGCACCTTCCAATCTCGCACATGCGCATTAACTACAAAGCGCTGCGCACTCGTTGCCTTGCATCGCGTCATTTCCTGTTTGGAAAGAACGCAATGCTACCAGGTGAGGATGCCCATTGACTCCTGGGACTGATAAAACCCTTATCCCAGGAGTCAACGAACATCCGGAAATGACATACCTTGCCGTGGGGAGGTACACTGAAAGAGAAGCAATTAGCCTGCAGAAATAAGGTATATAGACTAAAAAAAAAAAAAAGGCCAATGTGGATTTTTAAAGCTATAATGAACGTGAAAGCAGAGAGTTCACAAAGTGAGTGGAACGCCACTTTAAGTGATGTTTGACAGGCAGTCTCCTCAGCCTCCTTACCGCCTGTTTTAGTTCCATTTTTGTCAACAAATGCAGTTGCGGGGCTTTTGCAGTTCCCCATTTGCTTGAATAAGTTGTGCTTAGTGGGCTTGGACAGGGCGCATTCAGTGGTAGTTTTTGCCGCTGGTGTGAAACAAAGCATTGCAACCATGTCCAATGCCATTTGCAGTTTAAGGAGGGCATTGGGGGACGACTCTACCACGCATTTTTATTGTTCCCCAACCGTCTAAACGAGGCCTTTCAAATTCTTCTGTAAGGAAAGTCCAGAATTATCTAAATTAAAAAGTGATCTAAACTCACATTTCTTCTTGTGTTGCTAGCATATTTGAAAAACCCCAGGACAAAACAGCGTACTCTGCAATGTAAGTATATGCATGGTCGATGGAGAAAAAATTAAATAAAAAAAAATGGCTGCAAACTGGTGTCTGTGTTTGGATGTTTAATTTGTACCTAAAACATGATTGTAAAGGGCTCATTCACACAGGCATATGAAAATTACACAGGATCTTGCTGGAAGAAATTGGCAGCAAAATCCTGCATAAAAAGTTGTTTGTATGCTTGTAACATTTACATACATACAGCATAAATGGACCCCATTGATCACCGCCGATATGCCATGGCTGATCACACACACTATGTTGGTGCATGAATGAGTCATTCAATATGGTGGCAGTGAATGTGCAGGATGATCTTGGTCAAGTATGAATCACTGAAGATCAAGATCATTCTGCACATTTACTGCCACCACATGAATGACTCATTCGGGACCAACATGTAAACAGCAATAGTGTGCGATCAGGGATGGCGGCCCCACTGGCTGCACATTGTTGATATTTACAGGTCGGTCCGAGCAGGGACAGGGACTAACATGGTCCATGTACAGTCTACACATGACTACATTTCCAGCAGCGGTACAGTGACTTCCCACCCTGTTCCAGAAACAAAAATTGAGTCTTGCCGAGTGCTGTTCAGCCATTCACAGAAGTCTTGTACTTTATCCATGAATACAAGGCTTCCTCTCAATAGCTGTTGGATTGCCGGCCACATTCATTGGCTGGGTTGATATGACATCACTCAGCTTCAGTCGGCTTCAACATTGCCAAATTGTGCAAGCGCAGCTTACTTTACAGGAGCAGACAGGATGGTAGGTAACTTTAAAAAGGAGAGGTACAGCTAAAGCTCATTTGGGTGTACTTCTCCTGTGGATCACAGGAGTTCAGTTCGTTCTGCACTCCTGTGACCCATTTTCAGCAGACAACTGGCTGAAGTCCCATCGTCAGAAAGCCGGTCCAGGCTCGGGCAAGTTTGCGACATAGGAGTCGGGATCCGCCCACATGCCTAGACCAGCACCCAGCTAAGCTTCTCAGCGAGGCCATGAGACCCTGAGCTGGCCGCTCCCGCCCCCTTCACAGCCCAGCGCTCCAGTGGGTGCAGATGGGCAGAGAAAATAGCTGCTGACTGACAGACAGACACCAGCTCTCTGCACGGGGAGCTGCGAGAACTGAGCAATATGCAGTGTTAGATCGCTCGGCTCTCAGACTTAGGAAACAGACTTAGGGGGCAGATGCAGCATCCACCTAGGTATGCATGATTATTAAATAAAAATAAACTTTTCTTTTAATGCAGAAGAGACAAAGCATGTCCCTTCTGCAGTAGAAATCCTGCCTGTTAGCCCTTTAATTTTTACATAAAGTTCCATTTTAAAAGTGGTTGTACACCTACATGGAAAAAAAAATGCATAGCATACTAGCTCATTATGTAATACACAGCTGAGATCGAAGCCCCTGCTACGGTGCCCGTACACAGCACCGGTCGGCAACATTTCTCCCTGAAGTTACTTCCGGGTATTGTGGCTCCGGCACTGTGATTGGCCGGAGCCGTGATGACGTCACTCCCATGCATGTGCACAGGAGCCGCCGGTAACGGCGCACTCACTGAAGCAAACGGTACGTACGTGCCATTGCTTCAGTGAGCATATGCCAATGACGTCGGCACATGCAGATACAAGGGATATCGCCTAAACCGTGCAGGAGATATCCGGGGTAGCTACAGGTAAGCCTCATTATAGGCTTACCTGTAGCAAAAAGTGGATTGTAAGGGTTTACAACCACTTTAAAGTGATAGCAAAGCTGAAGTTAGGCTTTAATACAGGATTAGTTATGGTTACATTTTGGGCATTTAAGTGGATCAAAAGGAATCTTAAAACCCCTTATTTTACAGTTAATTACAGCACATGTTAGAACTTATGTGGCCACTGAGAGGAAGGCAAAATGGTAGTCCCTACACCTCTCCCATCTGCAGGCTACGGTAGAGTAGCTCTCCACCTTCAGTGGCAGCAACAACTGCTATTTCAGCATGTTCGGAAGGTGTAGGAAAGCCATTGGCTGCTACAGCAGAGCTGTACATACGTAAAATGAGAATAAAGTGTTTACTAGCTTATGATCCCTCTTAAAAAAGTCCTATGACCCAGGACTTTCTGACATGAGGACAACTGTGACACAAGTCAAGCATAGCATAACCTAAGCTACTACCAAGTCTTCAAACTACCCAACCTAGAACATTCTGCCATGCTCAGGATAAATACAATGCATATTTAGCTTCTAAAACCATACAATTCTTACCCTTGTGTATTGTGATTGAGCTGTGGCTTGTGCACTTGTATTTTATGAGTACTTCCCTAGCAGTAAATTATCCAAGTTTCAGGATGCAACTTATTATGTGTGTCTGGCTGGACTCCAGCCCAAGTTTTCACTGTTTCCTCAGCTTCCTCCTGTAACTGATGTCTTATTTAATTCGGATTTAAACGCATTTCATCTTGTAGTGATATTAAGATGCTTTTGGCAACCTCTGATGTGAATGACATCATACAAGGCCATTTCCTGAGGGACAAAGGGCGAAAAAGGAAAACGTATGACCCTAGGTCATTGCTTTACATGATGAAAGGATGCAGACAAAATTACTGGATAATGTACAGAAAACAGAGATTTCTAAGTTTGTGTGAATGGTAAAAAATAAAGAAAAATGTAGCCTGAACATTATTATATACGATTTATATAGCGCCAACAGTTTATGCAGCGCTTTACAATGTAGAGGGGGGACAGCACAATTACAGTACAGTTCAACACAGAAGGGACAGGAGGGCCCTGCTGGCAGAGCTTACATTCTAAAGGGACGGGGTGGTGGTACAAAAGGTAATAGCTGCAGAGAATGATTTGATATGGGTGGCTCAGGGACAGTGGAAGGAGGAAATATAACAAGCTCAGTTTTAGAAAGATTGAGTTTGAGAAAGTGGTGTGACATCCATACCGATGTGTCATTCAGAAAGTTTAAGATCCGTGAGGAGATCAAGGGCGTGAGTTGAGGAGTGGAGAGATAGATCTGGGTGTAGAGGTGGTACTGGAAGCCATGGGAGGTTATCAACTGATCTAGGGAAAAGGTTTAGAGCAAGAATAGGAGGGACCCAAGGACGGAGCATTGGGGTATCCCAACAGAGAGAGGAAGAGGAGCGGAGGAGATGGAGTTGCAAGTGACCCTGAAAGTGCGCAGCGATAGGTAGGAGGAGAACCAGGATGAAGCAGAATCAGAGGCCAAGGGAGTGTAGTTTTCTAAGGCGGAGCTGGTGGCAATAGGTAATTTTGCTTTTGAAATGGTTGGCAATCTGTTGAGCGGTAAGCAAGTTGGTGGGTGGGGGCAGTGGGGGGGTGAAGTAAGGAATTAAGGGTAGAAAAGAGTTGACGAGGTTTGGATGAGAGGGTTTTGATGAGTGTTGTAGTAGTTTTTTTTTTTTTTAGCAGTGTGGAGGCAGGAGTTGTATTTCAGAAGGGCAGATTTGTAGAGGGTAAAGTCTTGCAGTGATATAGATTTATGCCAGGCTCGCCCAAGAGCACGGCTGCGTCTCGAGACTTCTGGCGTTGTCTGTTTGCTAGGGTTGTGGCAGATGGGGCCTGGTTCTGCCTGTAGAAAGAGGAGCAAGTAGGTCTAGGGAGGATGACAACGTGTTGTAGATGAAAGTGGTTAGGTCTGGGAAGAATAGGGGTGCAATTTTGTCGTAAAGGCCATCAGTAGCAGAATGAAGAAGGGAAGGGTTGAGGTTGCGAAGGTTTCTGCGGGTAGTGGTTTGTGGGTTGGCAGCACGGGAGGTAGGAGACAAGAGTGTGAAACGGATAAGACTGTGATCAGAGAGAGGAAAGGGGGTGTTAGAGAGGTTGCAGGGAGTGCAACGATGGGAGAATACGAGGTCGTGAGTATTGCCGTTGGAGTGAGTGGTGGTTTGTTTCCATTGTGTTAGGTTGAGTAGTAGCAGTATGCAGGGAACATGGACAAAAAGAAAAACATGACCACTTTTCGGCCACTGGTTTAGAGGAGATATACGATTATGAGCAATCGAAATAGGTTTTGCCTATAAACAAATCAATGCATAGTAAACAGTGCATGAAGACACACATCAAGGCTGGCCATACATGGCCAAATTTCAAAAGAATTTTCTTTTGAAAATTTTTGCGTTTTGTGATCCAATGGTGCCACCATTGATTTCGAAATTCGACCAACCAAGCCTTCATTGTTGCTACAGATAATCATTTTCGTGTCTGGGAATTTTATTTTCTTGCCCATGCGCATTTCTTTTTCGATTACATTTCTCACACGATTCTCCCATCATTGATTCAAAAATCGTTTGTCTTTACTCAAATTCGATGGCCGCAGAAAAATTGTCTGTTGCTGCAGCAAACTAATGGTGCGAAATACAAAACGAAAATTCTTTAGATAAGATTTTCGAAAGAAAATTCTTTTAAAATTTGACCTATGAATGGCCTACCTAAGGCCAGAGCAGTGTGCAAAACTTCAGCAGTTTTCTCGCACTGCTCTGCAGGTGACTGCTGCAGGGAAGTGTGAACGGGGAAACATAGAAAACCATTCTTTTTTTTATGTGCCCTTGCAGAGAAAAATCGCAGCTCTCTGCTATAGTGTGAATGGGCACTAAAAACAAATGCAGAGTTGAAGGGAAAGTCTAGTTTCAACTTTTTTTTCTACCGAACACAATAGAACCGCAGGGGAGATAGCTGTATTAAAATCAGATGGTTAGTACATCGGCTTCTCCTGCGCTGTCAGTTTTTCTTTTTTGTTCACCTAGCGTGTACTAGGCTTAAGCTCGAACAGCCCAACATGCTATCATACCACTAGTGGCTAGCCTGCCAATCTGTATACTGTAAGAAACAGAAAAGAGAATGCATATACAATTATGGAAGTCAAAGTGGGGTTCCTAGCACTAAGTGGCCACGAGATACGGGGCCCCAAAGTCGGTTCAGAAACTTAAATTCTCTGCTGCAGAAAAGTGCTCGACTTGGATATGTTGTAGTGCTAGTTCCACTGGGTTTGCACACCAAATTTGGCACTAGCACTAAGTAGCCTCGAGAAACGGGCCCCCAAAGTCAGTCAACTGTGTCCATCTGCAGCAATGTCATTTCGGGACTCTTTGGGTCCAGAAACCCCAAATTTTGGCTGCAGCTAGGGGGCATCTAGGAACCCTTAACTACCAAGTTTGACGCTCGGGGGACCTATGGCTGCAAATGGGCACAATGAGGCATGCAAATGGGCGCAGTGAGGCTGCAAATGGGTATTGTTGACCATCTTTTCCACTTACAGTAGCTGCGCATTTCTCACCCTAGGCTTATACTCGAGTCAATACGTTTTCCCAGTTTTTTGTGGTAAAATTGGGTGCCTCGGCTTATATGGTACTTTCTCTTCTCATGTTTTAGCACTTGGAAGAGTGACGCGTGGCCAAGAACGTACATAAACACGGTAGCTGATTATTTAAGAATATCCCCACCATAGTGTAAAGTTCAGATTACACCACACAAAGGATCATATACTGTGTAATGTTATACGACAGGATGCAGGCACACCTACAAGTAAAGCAAATACCATCTGGTTATCATAAAAAGTATAATAGAATTGTATTAGTGGTAGCACTGCTCGACTCCAGGGATTTGTTAATATCTGCATTAGGAAGACAAATTTATAAAACTGAATAATGTAATTATATACTAATGTATTTTGAGCAGAGGCACTAATTCCTTTATGATCCAGATGTTATATACATTAGATTAGCCATGTACAAGGTGACTCTGGCTAGATCAGCGTCCTCTACAAACCTCCATCTGATGACTTTACTGCATTACATAACACAACAAGCATACAAAAAACAGTCAGCAAATTGGATCAGAATTGTCAGCTTAGGCCATAAAAAGACTTAGAAATGCAAGTCATGCTCCCCGATAACTGGAAGCTTTACTTAATCTATTCCTCTCTTTTCAGAATAATAACAAAACATTTTCATTGAAATGACATGCACTGCGTCTAATGCAGAAAGTGCTTGTGAGAAGGGTCTGTCTTCGTAAGCCCATAACAACCAGGGCCTGGCAGTTTTCTAGTGCAGATTAGAAAATGAGGATTACCATTGGCAGCTCAAACAGTTCTTGCAGAGCTCATAGACACAGCGATAGCTTTCAACACACAAAGAAATCCAATCATTGAAAAACAGATCTTAAATATCACTGCAGGCAAAAATAAAGGAGAACTCCAGACAGCACTGTATTCAATCATTTATCATTAAAGTAGAACTAAAAAGACGACAAAAAAATGTTTCTTCCCATTTTGGATAAAGTACGGTTGGCCATAGACAGAGTGATTTTCTTTCCTGCAACCACGGGTTGCAGGAAAGAAAATTGCTTGATTCCCTTATCAACACAGACAGTTGATAGAGGAATCCCTCCCGCCGAGACATTGTGTTCTCCTAGCGGGAGCTCGGGGAAAGCCACCCCTCCCCGGAGAACAGAGCAATTACTGCTAGCAACTATATTCCTGCTGAACCAGCTATTCTAGGGCCAGCTTAAGGAAGATATCAAACCCCTTTCAGCTTTTTTTGCCAACTGTGTCCCATTTGGGAGATTTACCTTCCCTCCCTGTCCCATAGCCAAACAGGAAGTGAAAGGAAATCCATGCAAATTAAGGGGATCTCTTGGAGCCCAAGGGTCACCAGAACTAATGTTCCCATTGGAAGATTTCCCCTCTATTACTTTTCTGGGGAAAACCCAAACATTTGTTGTCGGAAAATCCTATCGTGTGTACAGGGCATTAGGCTGGCCATACATGGTCGAATTTCGAAAAGAAAAAAAAAAAAAAAAAAAAAAAAAAAAAAAAAATCAGAAGATTTGGGAGTTTTGTGATCCAATGGTGCCACCATTGATTTTGAAATCCGGCCAACCAAGCCTTCCCTTTCACCTCATGTTGCTACAGAAAAGAATTTGTGGCTGGGAATCGTTTCTTTCCAGGAATTCTCTTGGAAGATTTCCCCTCTATTACTTTTCTGGGGAAAACTCAAAATGTGGGATTTTCTTTTACTTTCAATGATAATAGTAAAACTGGATAAAGGGAGAGGGTGAATCTCCCCAACGACAACAAAACCGTGGATTTTTCTCCCCCCGAAGGATGTTGGCTCAAACTTATCTTGCATACACACGGTCACACAAATGTTGTCTGAAATTCCAAAGGTCAAGAACACGTTGATGTACAAGACGTATGACGAGCCGAGAAAAATTAAGTTCAATAGCCAGTGCTGCTCTTCTGCTTGATTCCGAGCATGAGTGAACTTTTGTGCGTCGGACTCACACATGATCGGAATTTCCGACAAGTTTTGCGGTCGGAAAATTTGAGAACCTGCTCGCAAACATTTGTTGGCAGAAATTCAGACAACGAATGTTCTATGGAGCATACACATGGTCGGACTTTCCGACAACAAGCTCACAGCCAACATTTGTTGTTGGAAAATCCAATTGTGTGCACAGGGCATTAGGCTGGCCATACATGGTTGAATTTCGAAAAAAATATATTTTGGAAATCAGAAAATTTGTGCGTTGTGATCCAATGGTGTCGCCATTGATTTTGAAATTCGGCCAACCAAGCCTTCAATTTCACCTCATGATGCTACAGAAAATAATTTGTGGCTGGGAATCTTTTCTTTCCAGGAATTTTCTTTTCTTGCACATTTCCTTTTCGATTTAATTTCTCGCAAGATTCTCCCTTCATTGAATTTCAAAAGATTTCCAACATGCCCGATTAAATTCGATGGCCACACGAAAATCGGCTGTTGCTGCGGCCCACTAATAATGCAAAATTTGAACGAAAATTCTTAGATAAGATTTTCGAAATCTTATCTAAGAATTTCGAAATCTTATCTAAGAATTTCGAAATCTTATCTAAGAATTTTCATTCGAATTTTGCACCATTAGTGGGCCGCAGCAACAGCCGATTTTCGTGTGGCCATCGAATTTGAGTAATCGGGCATGTTGGAAATTTTCTAAATTCTTATGAAATTTGACCAATATAGTTATACTTTAGATACATTCCACACAGGCAGTGTCAGTTCCTGAATTTGACTTGGCCACAGCATTTATGCAGCTCCTGTACAGCATATCTCAGGAGAGAGAAAAAAGCAGTGGCCAATCAGATGTGTTGCAGTGTAAGAAGCATGCTGATAGGAGTAGAGCGTAAAGTCGCCCAGGGATGAGCTCATACGCATGCTGCTTTGTATTTCCTTGTCCATCACAGGATAGGGGGTGGGGAGGAGACCTGTAAGTGAAAAGGAAACTGCAGCAGAGAAAGGCCACTTCTCTTCCCCTGCCAGGCAAGACTGTGCTGTGTGGAAAAACTGTTAATCTCAGGACTGGAAACAGAATCCTTCAGCAGGTAAAACAGCTGTCATATGCATTTATGTGCCTTTAGCTGTTTGTCTGGAATTCAGTTTAAGTTTTCAAAAGATTAATTAAATTAAAAATGAAATCCCTTGTGATTCCATTTCCCTATCTGGAGGTCCGGTATGAGGCCAGCTATTCAAGTGGCTCATCCCCAACCATTTTTGGCACCCCAAAACTGCGTTGCAATTCCCTTTCGATCTGTGACTATTGGTAATTTTGCTTTCCATGTCTGTAGTGAGTGTCTAGTGTGCCTCAATAAACAAGGCACATCAATAACTGAAAATGCATCTCACCAGTTCAGCGAGGGAAACCCGAAACTTGTAATTAGATTTCTCCAGCACATGGAAAATAAATATACGAGACTGCAAATCACTTCAGACCGGAGTTTGTAGAATTAACACTGCATGAAAATTCCATCAAAATGGCAAACAACTAAAAATAAAAAAAATTTGTAACTGATTTTTAGCCAACGTTTACCTGACACCATATAAATCATTTGACTTCTGCTGACACAAAAATGATACTCTTGGCTTCTGTAAGAGGCAGAGGTATGCTTTTTCTACTCATGAAGACTGAATACCATTTAGATCAGTTCTGCTGCATCTATAGGCTTCCATACACTGCACAAATTTCATCCGATTCCTGTTGAATCAGCCAAAATTCATGCCATTGGTCAGTACCCCCTAGCATGAATTAAAGCCATTGCGTTTTTTTTTATTGACTTTTGCCCAAGGAATCAGGTGTAAAGTTGTCTGCTGAACATTGACAACAGATGCAGTCTGGGTATTCTGACAGCTACAAGTGCCGGCTGTCAGAATAGAGTAGCCGGTGGGGGGGATATTCCGTCACCCACTCTGTTTAGAGTGAATGGAGGAGTCTGTTAGAAATCTACAATATACAGGTATGGTAACTTTAAGGCTGGTGTCACATATATATGCAAATTTGATGCAGGTTTCCCTGCATCCAAAATCTCGTGACATGCGAGTATGTCTGGCTCTCAGAGCCGAGCCACACAGGTCCGTGGTGGCCCGTGGAGCGGATTGCAAAAGGGTCCTGTGGGTGTTTGGGTCCGGTTGAGGTGCGAATTCAGGAAAAAATTCGGACCCAATTCGAATCTGAACCAGGGAACAAATAGAGGAGTGCATTTCTCCCATGGTTATTAGAAGCAGGATCTTTCATTCTATGAATAGTGTAGGACCCACTGATAATGGGGTATGGGATAATGCAGTAGTGGGCTTAAGCACTATATGGCCATATGGTGTGAAACTGGGGCGGTGCGCTTGCGTGACATTAGAAAAAGTCTTTGGGGCGGTTTGGGAGCGCTGTATACAGCACTCCCAAAACGCCCCTGCCCATTGCAATGAATGGGCAGCGCTTCCGAACCGCCTAAAAAGTGCTTCGGAAGCGTTGCAAGTGCAACATGGGCATTTTTAACCCCTTCTTCGGCTGCTAGTGGGGGTTAAAAGCGTCCCGCTAGCGGGCGAAACGCGCCTGGTTAAACAGCGGTAAAGCGCTGCTAAAACGAGTTGCGCTTTACTGCTAACGCACACACGCGCATGTGAAAGGGGTCTAAAGTGCCAGTGCCCGGCCGTTAACGCTAAAGAGCTGCTCATTTTTGGCGGCGCCTTTTGGGGCACTAGCCGGGAGCTTTTAACACCAAAGAAGGGGTTTTGAGCGCCCATGTTGCAGCGCTTTCAATGCACTGCCCATTCATCTCAATGGGCAGGGCGTTTTGGGAGTGCTGTATACAGCGTAGGGATCGACCGATTATCAGTGCGGCCGATTTTCACTTTTTTTAGAAGTAAAAAAAAAAAAAAACTGACCAATATTGCTTCAAGGGGTTTTACCGGGGTGATGCTTGCATCACTCCAGTAGCGTTCTTTAGAGCAGACGGACAGCTTTATGTAATAACTGATGCGGCTCAGCAGCCGCTTGGCTGTTATTAGAAGCAGCGGGAGGGGACATCCCCTCCCTCCCGCCGCCATTTCCACCGGCTGGCAGAAGACCCAAACGTTCGGGTCCCGGATTTAATAATCCAGAAGCAATGTCATGACATCACTTACCAGATTACTGACATCTTACAGGCGCCAGTTTTAAAAAATAAAGTATTCAAAAATCTTGACGTTTTGAATACTTTGAAGTGCAGAGGAGGGGGTTTGTGGGTCTTGCAGACCCCCAATCTTTCCATAGAGTACCTCTCATATGCCTATTACTGTCACAAGGGATGTTTACATTCCTTGCAACAGCAACAGTAATAAAAAATAAATATTTAAAATAAAACATTTTTAAAATGTACAAAATATTGGCAACAAATATTAGCTATCGGCAGGAGAGGTGGCCGAAAGAGTGTTTTTTCGGTGCCTATAATCGGTCGATCCCTAATACAGCAATCCCAAAGATGCTGCTTGCAGGACTTTGCCTAACGTCACGCAAGCGCACCGCCAAGTGCGAAAAGTCACACTGAAATGAATGGGAAGTTTTCAAGCGTTGTTTAGAGGCCATTTCTAGAGCTAAAACGCCTCAAAACTGCCCCAGTGTGAAACTGGCCTAGGGACAGATGAGTGGATTGAAGCAACTGTGCTTCAGAGACATTCATCTGTCCCTAGCCACATGTATAGGGCTACTTAAAATTACATATGAACAGCAGTGAACGTGTCAGACTTCCAGACTTCCAGCCCGCAGCAGACTCTACAATGAAGCAAAGGTTTCTGATGCTGCACTGTACGTTCAATTTAAAAGTGACAAAGCACAACCAATCAAGAACTTTACCAAACCATTTTCCAAGTCAACCCATCCAGCTAAATCAAAAACCTCTACACCGAGCGCCAGGCAGAACTTGGAACATGTCAAAAACTTGATATCCACACTTCTATGGACAAAGCCTCAGATATGTTGCTGCTGGCATGATTGAGATAAGTAGTATTGTTGGTGTATTTATTATAAACTTGAACTGCAGCAATCATGGCATTCTCATTATAAAAACTGGTAAATTATGCACCTACTTGGCATCTCTGACTAAAAATGCTCACCTTGCTTCCAGACAGAAACAGTCAGCTGAAAAGCTGTAGGTACGCCTTGCCCTTGCATGACGCCAACAGGCACTCTATGACACGCATTTTAAACCCTTTTAAATTAGAGGGCTTAAAAAGGATAAGCCTTTCATCATATATGTGTTTTACTTAGTAACCAAACTCTGGCCAGTTTTGTACACGTTTTGCAAGAATGAGGTCTTCAGATAAGTTGATGCCCGTGCTATACATAAACCTGTAACTACTGAAATAAGGGACCACATCGTACCTGATAGCAGAGAAAGGTTTAAACCTAATAAAAATCTCTAGATTTTTTCTTGAACCCCACAGCAGATCATCAGCTCCAACACAATATCTGAAAAAATACCAAATTCTGAACTTTCATAGCGGCCACAGATTTGTATGCCCAACAATCTTTCAGAAAAATTCCAGGTAATGCAGATGTCAGATGATGATCACACCACCGGCGTAAAAGGGTGTAGATTACAAGAGAAAGATAGATATGTTCAGATCCCCTTAACCTGAACAAAAGCCTGCCCATATGTAGAGGTGGTACAATCCTCACCTCCTCAAATACAGCCAACTCTGAAAGATGTGGTGACCTCTTGCCACATGACAAGAACATATACAAGTGCCCATTTACACAGGCCTTTCACCAGTATGATGAATTGGAGCATTCTAGCTAACTGAAATGGATTAGCACTCACTATACCAATGTTTACTTCTTTACAGTAGAGTTTAACATCCCTGTGTTGGCATTTATAAGCATTCATGGGAAGACTGTCGGCTTACTCTACCAAGTTCAAGTCAAAGAAATGTTTGTCTTCCTGACTCAAACTCTGGAGCTGATTTACTGAAAAACTGGCAGTTGCTCCAGAGCTTAGTAAATGAAGTAAAGCTTCACTACTTCAAAGAATACCCAATCACACGATGAGAAAAAATGCGCACAGGGGATTCTCGGCTGAAAGCCCGGCAGACGCCAGACTTTGCCGGAAAGCGGTCTCTTGCGCGCATGCGCGGGAGTGACATCGTGGCTCCAGCCACTCACAGTGCTGGAGCTGCAATACCCGGAAGACACGCCAAGGCAACATGTCAGCTCCCTCGGCGTGGACCAGGTGAGTTACCAACACCTCGTTCTAAGGTAAGTATTTCATAATGAGCTAGTATGTGGTGCATACTAGCTCATTATGCCTTTTGCCTTACAAGTGTATAAAAAAATTTTTTTAGGGGGTATACAACCGCTTTAAAAGTGGTTACAAAAAGGCAGAATTTTTATTAACTTAATACATTCACGGCATTAAAGTAAAAAAACCTTTCAATAGCTTCCTCCTCCCCCCCAAGCCCGATCTCAATCAAGCACATCTGCGGAAGCTCTTCTCACTGGAGACTCTGCCATTGGCTTCTGCTGCTGTCAGTCAAATTCTGTGAGGAGCAAGCAGTGACTGAGCTGCCCAATTCTGGAACGTGCCTGTATGAGTGCCCCCAAAAGAAGGGGCTTGCCATGGGGGCAATCGGAGAAGAGGAGGAGCCAAAATCTCCAGAAAAGGAGGATCGGGCCACTCTTTGCAAAACCAATACACAGAGCATGCAAGTATAACATGTTTGTTATTTTCAGAAAAAAGAACCTTTACAAGGACTAACTTTTAGCCTAGGTTCACACTATTGCGAACACAGACATCGATGTGATTCGCTCCGCATTTCTGTGCAGATCAGATGCAACGTCTGTGTGATGCAAATTCAGCCATACAGCATTGCATTCACATGAAAATGCTGCAGGAACCTTTTTTTCCCCCTGCACTGGAATCGTATCGCATGGGTGTTCACACCTATAAAATCCGATTCCTGTCCGAATTCAAAATTCGCACTGCAATCTGCGAACCGATCTGAGGGTGTAATTAACTTTGTATTGACACCCGCAGAGAGCAGTGGGAACTGCCTGTGAGGAAGATGCGATGTGGGAACCCGCACTGGAATCCGGTTGCAGCATTGCAATAGTGTGAACTGGGGCTTAAGGTTTTCTCTAGTTGTCAATGGGGTGGCTCCTAAAAAAGAAAAACCTACTGGCTACTGAATTCAATATTAAAATACAGAAAGGCAAACTCATGTCATGTAGTATAAATTTAGAAAAAAGCCTAAATTGTTTTATACTTTTTTTTTAAACAGATTAAAAGTTACTTTTTTGCAAAGTTTATTTCCTTCCAAACCAGTATGCGTTGTTGGTGATTATCAGCTACCAGAAGGCAGTGTCATTAGTTACACTGGCCACAAAACCCCATCATTTTCCATGTAAACACCTGGATTTAAAAAGATCAAAGAGGGGAAAAAAACAACAAATGTGGTAATGTGCACTTTGTTAACACCAATGTACTGCAGAGATAACACAGGAAAGAAACCCCCAACAGCCAGATGCTTTTTTCCAGCCCTCATAAACTGCACAACATAAAAGGATAAAAGGATCCGACTATTTCCATTGTATGCCAGGATCAGTGTTTTATCAAACTAATAAGTACAGCCAATAAACATTTACACGTGTTGCTGCAATCGTAATATAAAAAAAAAAAAATAATAATTTGAACTATACATAAACCTTTTCATAGCTAGCCAGCCATACACTTGTAGAATTTGACCCCACTAACGATTTGTTCAATTTTCGAATCGTTAGCGGGGTCAAATCGTTCATTTTCAACTGCAGTGACGAGAAAATTCGAAGGAGCAGAATTAACACTTTTCTCCAAGGAATGAATTTATAAAACAGTGAATGTGGTTTTTATTCTGTGAAGTTTATTCACTCCAAACATCGAATGTTTAAAGCAAATTACATTTTGAAGTGCTTTCGAACAACATTCATCAACTTTCGAAGGAATTTTCATTGGAAAGTTTGATATTTGCTGAATGGAAACCTCATTCACAATAATGTTTCATTCATTCAGATAAGAAACAACATTTTCCCAACATTCTCCTTCCATTTTCCTGTCACCACATTAACCATTATAAGATCAAAAGAACGTTTGGACAAAGCCATCAATTTTTTTGGCGTGTTTTGCACATTTCAGATACTCGCCCATCCAGCATATCAAGCGTTGTCCCGCTGAGATCCTCTGGTCTTCTGCCACTGTTTGGTCCCGTGCCGCCATGTTGCTTGTGATGCATCAAGAGGTCGGCTGGCGTCAAGCATGAACCCTCCTCCTTTCTGAATAAAGCGCTATGCCTCCTGAGATATGTGACGTGTATAACCAGGGAGGCGCAACAAACCCTGTGCAAGTGGCCACACATTTTCATAAAAAATAGACTATTCATGTAGTGGATACAGCATAGAAGGGTTAGATCCCCCGTTATTTTTTTATTGCTGTACCCCCTCATGGGAGATTTAATTTTGCTCTAGCTACCACTGTCATTGAAAGAGAAAAGTTATGGGAATGTCCTCCGATGGGGACATCTGTTCTGGTGGCAACGAACGCCAACCATATGCAGGCTGAATGAGAAATCAATCAATTCCCCCAACTATGCTAAACAGCATGGACAGAGGAATGTCCACTGCAGGCTATTGTATTGTGTGTGAAAAGCGTGCTCATAAAACAGTCTCTCTGCCTGTAGCAACCAACCAGCTTTCAATTCTACAGGTCACCTTTGAAAATTAAACATGGATTCTGATTGGAGACTTATATATAACAATTGTGCTAAGAGCATTGCTTGCTGCCCAGTAACCAATGAAGTCTGCAGGCCAATGCTAGACATACATGGCTAAATCGAGTCTAATCTGCACTGCCAGCATTTGTATTCAGATAGCCCCAACAAATGTGGCTGCCTGGGTACCCAAAAAGGGACTACATCAGATAGGATTCAGGTCACTGTTTATTTTCCACCTGGATCAGCCAACATCTGTCAAGCCAGGTCTTGCTTGCAGGGTCCCCCATGACTTGAATTTCAGGCAATTGGACATATTTTAAGCCATCTATAGTGAGCAATTCCTCTATTTTTGTAGTGATGCCCTTCCACTTAGGCCCCTTTCACACATTAGATCAGTTCAGTCACGTTTTTTTATCATCAGTTGTTGTCAGTAAACATCAGTTTTCATCCATTTTCATTTCCGTTTTTCATCCGATTACGTAAGTTTTTCATCAGTTTTTTATCCGTTTATGTCCGTTTAAAAATTAAAAAAATAAATAAAACAGTTTTTCATGAATTATGAGAATTTTTTTAATGAAAAACGGATGTCAGCGGATCGGATGTGAACGGATCGTCCGCTAACGTCCGTTTTTCTACGGAAGACAAAATAGGGTGTTCTTCCGTTCAGAAAAACGGACCTTAACGGAGACGGATGTTAACGGACGTTAGCGGATGATCATCCGCTAACGTCCGCTATCCCATAGACAAGCATTAATGTCCGTTTTCATCCGTAAACGGACGTATGAAAAAACGGACAAACGGTCCGCATGTGTGAAAGGGGCCTTATGGTTGAGTTTTTGGGACAAAAAGTGAACCCAGTAGGACATAGTGCCCTGACCACTTTGTCTTTGTTTTTAATACTAGGGGCTATGCAAATTGTAAATGCCTATAACAGATCAATCGGTTGCCTGTGCCCACCCAAAATATGGTGTATATACAGGGCTGCTGTTAGAAAACACGGGACCCCATCACAGCCTAACAGGGCCCCCCCTTCTCCTGGAAAGTGACTGAGGACAGATTTATCAGTCATTCTCTGTAGCCTCAGTTGCACAGATGAATGAATAGGAAGCACTCCGGGGCTTCCTGCTCATTCTCAAACTGAAGCATAGTAAACACTGTGCCAAATGAACACATGAGTTAATGGTATTGATTAAGCACAGTGTTCATTCAAGGATGGAAGGGACCAGTAAATTACATATTTACCAGCCCCTTCGACCTCTCTCCATCCTGAAACATCCCCCTGTGTGCCCGCAGCAGCTTCCGGCAGGAGAGGAGGGAAGCGACGCGGGGGAAAGGGGCACACAGGGGGGCCCAGACAGCATATGGAAGTGGTGCATGTGGTAGAACCACTTTCCCTGCATAGCAGTTGGAGGGAGAAATAAGGAGAAGCTGGCAGCACTGCAAGGGTAAGCAAACAGAGGATTGGGGTCCGCAATAAGATAGTACAGCCGGACCTCCTGATCAGCAGGTGCCCAGGCCCCCCCCCCCCCCCTTTTGAACTGATGGGGTCTGGGCCCAGTACAGGACGGCTGGCTGTACTGCCTTATCAGTGGCCCTGTGTAATATATACCAGTATATTTATTTATGTTTACCTAACCATATGATGATTTGCCGAACAAGCAGCTAAGGATATGGCTGACCAGAATACATTTATTTACAGATGACCTTTATGAAATATTCAGAGCTTGCTACAGCATAGGTTAAAACCAAAGCCCTGGGAACTCACAGATAGAACATCAACCACATCCACCTGAGTCTATCTATAGAAAATACACAGAACCCTAATTTGTTCAGTGATGTCACTTTTTGAAAGTATGTAAAATTTCAAGGCACCTAAAATGGGGTCCCCAGTCACATCAAAATCCCTTCTTTCACATCAGGGTCCCCACTTTTACCCCCCCCCCCCTTTCTTACATCAGAGTCCTTAGCTTCCCCCCACCCTTTTCCCACATCAGAGTCCTCAGCAACCTGTCTCTTTTTCACATCCGAGTCCTCAGATTTACCCCCCCCCCCCCTTCCTTTTCACATCAAAGTTCTCAGTCCCACCACCCCCTGCCCTTCACATTACAGTCTTCCGCCCCCACTTTTTCACAAGTCCTACCTTCTGATCTTCACCACAGCAGGTCTAAAACAGAGGTGGACTTCCATTCCCTTCTAAAGAGCTGCCCTGAATGCTACCCTCAGATTCACGTCATGCATTTGCTACTGGCCGGCCCGCCTGCACCATAGAAACAGGTGATGCCCTGCAAAAGTAATGGGCACAGCGTGACACCCTTGACAACCCCACACAGCACACTAGGAGGCACCCCAGTTGAGAAACGCTGATTTACACAGCCAAGTCATCACTCTGCAAGTGTATAATTTTTAGCTTTAGACCCCTTTCACACAACGCTCTGCTCAGGTCCACCTGTCAGATTTTCAGGCAAACCTAAAGGGATGGTCCATTCATCCTTATGTACAAGCGGGTGTAAATGGACTTGTGTCCGTTTACACGCACTTACCACCAATCTGATCCAGTCCACTAAAGAAAAAAAAAAAGAAGAAAAATAAGATCTGTCCTTCTCTGTCTAGGCAGATCGGATGTCTAAATGGACAGCCTTATGTGCGAAGACGGATACAAGCCTGGGCAATGGAAATGTGACCATTCATAGAATGAAACAAAATTAAGTAGTTGTTGATCACAGCAGTACCAGTTGGCAGCTTTCATTCTCTAACACCAGCAAGTTTGGAATCTTACCACGTGTCCACAGCGCCACTTTTCACAGCGCCACTTTCTACACATCAGCGCCAACAATGCTACCTGTAAAAGCACTTGACAAACCAGATCATGTCCTACAAGACTTTTATATAAAATCAAACAGCGAGTCTTGATACCAATGAGTGTCAGATGTGATATGGAAGCAGGACAAATCCAGAAATAGAACTTGTCTAGGAATACTATGTGCAACAAGGTCCTGGGCTATCAATGCTGCAAAAACCTTCAACGAGTAGAAAAACAGCTAACGTGCTGCAGTGTAACAAAAGTACTCTATGTGACCTTCTCTACAGTATTCATTCAAATCACCTGACATTTACAAGAAGGCTTGTCCTGCCAGGAGAACAACTAGGATTGCATAGAAACATTCAGGGAGGGGAATTCAAAAAACAGTACTAAAAGACAGTTTTCTGGTGGTAGTTCCCCTAAGGCCCCTTTCACACGGGACGGATCCGTAATGATCCGCCCCGTGAAGATCCGCTGAGCCGGCGGATGACAGGGCTGTCCCTGCACACTGTGCAGGGACCACCCTGTCAGATCTCCGCTCTCCCCTATGGGGGATGGGATGAACACGGACCGTCTGTCCGTGTTAATCCGATCTGCAGACGGATGGAAAAATAGGGTTTTCCTCCGTCTGCAGAATCGGACCACAGCGGAGGCGGACGATATCGGATGTCAGCTGACACCCGCTATCCCATAGGCATGCATGTATGTCCGTATTTCATCCGAAAACGGATGGATGAAATACGGACATACGGTCCGCTCGTGTGAAAGAGCCCTAAGAACGATCTGCGTCAAAATTCAGGCAAGCATTTTCACCAGTGTTGGTAACATGACCGAAACCTGCAGCAAATTCAGGTGCTTCATACCTCCGCCAGTTCCTGCACAGTACTATATCCCTGACCCCATTTTGCTGTTGGCTTGGAGATTACCGGGTTGAAAGCTAAATGTAAACAAAAAGGGACCCAACCCCCCCCCCCCCAGGTGATGTCTTGGCAATGCCCATATTTGGGAATTGACTGGTCACTGGATGGATGGATGGTGTCTGCTGAGGAACTAAGGGAATAGTTCCCCATCAGGTCCACTTTACTTCTGAATGGCAGAGCACAACATTGGGCGGACTTGCAAGCCACTACTGAACTGAACGGTGGCTATTGATCCACCCATTGATTGCAGTGCAATGTCAATCAAAAGTTAGGAGGGCCTGTAGGGGAACTAGTTTCTCAGCTCCCCATCAGGCTCTTGCCAGTCTTAGTACAAAAAAACGTAATCGACCATGTGGCCGGGTTGGGCAGCAGAGCACCGAGGAAGGAGTGCTCAGTATCAACACCTTGACCCCAGCGTGGGCACCAACAGATCCATGTACACGTCTGACAGGTACATGAATTGGGCACAGACACACACAATTTCTGTGCTGCATCCCAAAGGAATACTAAAGAATGTCTATGACACACTATGGAGGTCCCCAGAAGATTTTCAAGCATAAGGTTACTTTCACACTGAGGCGCTGGCGGTAAAGCGGCGCTAGCGGGCGAAAAATGGTTAAAACCGCCCGCAAAGCGTCGCTTTGCAGGCGGGTTTGGAGCGCTGCCCCATTGTTTTTCAAATGTTTGCAGGACATTTTTCAGCGGCGAGAGATAGCACTGGAGAGATAGCAGCGGCTGTTTGAGGGCGCTTTGCAGGCGCTATTTTTAGAACTTTAGCGCCTCAGTGTGAAAGGGGCCTTAAAGTTCCAAAGCTTTGGATTTCGTCTCCCTTTCAGTCTCAATGACAGAAGTCACCTAGACTAATAGAAAAAAAAAAAAAAGCAGATAGGGGTAATAATAAAAAAAAAATAAATAAATAAAAAAAAAAAAAAAAAAAAAAAAGGGATCCAACTTTAGGTACACACAGGTTTAATAGGCTTAACACACACACACACACACACACATAAAATAAATTGTTATACATTTCCTATAACAGAGGAGCAAACAAAATCCCCCCTGGGGACTTTAATCCCTTGCTTACTAGGCACTTATACCCCCTTCCTGCCCAGGCCAATTTTCAGCTTTTTAGCCCTGTCACACTGGACCCATATGACATTTTTATCTTTTTTTTTCACAGAAATAGAGCTTTATTTTGGTGGCAATCACCACTGCGGTTTTTTTTTTTTTTTTTGTTTAGCAAAAAAATAAGACAATTTTGAAAAAGAATAAAAAACTGTTTTCATAGTATGCTATAAAATTTTGCAAACAGGTAGATTTTCTCCTTTATTGATGTGCGCTGATGAGGTGGCACTGATGAGGCAGCACCGATAGGTGGCACTGAGGAGCAATGAGAGGCGGCACTGATAGGCACAGTAGGTGGCACTGGTTAGCAGCAGTAGCGGTCAGTGTATGGGACCGATGTCCCTTTTACACAAGCCGGTAATCAGCTTTTTTTTTCCCTCTTCAGGCTGACAGCGTGAGGAAAAAAAAAAGGCCATTATCGTCTTCTGTTTACATCATGTGATCAGCTGTCACTGGCTGACAGCTGTTCACGTGGTAAAGGGCCGGGATCAGCCTTTTACTCCTAGCAGAGGAGTACCCGACAAGCTTCAGACTTTTTCTTTCTTCAGGGGTGTAGTGCAGAGAAAAAACGAAAAGTCATAACATATGACGAGTCCAATAGATGCGGTCACTGAGTAGGTCAGCTAGGTGTAATAACCTATGCTGGAGGGTCAATCTCATGCTGATGCGGCTGGCGTTTTCACGCTGTAGGCTCCAGTTCTGGAGATCTTCGTTTCTGTATTTTGATACTTACCTTGTGATCGATCTCTTGGGAGTAACTATCCTTGTTGTTTTTACAAACGATAGTGATTTCAGGCATTTTGTCCTCATTTCTCTGCTGTTTGGGAATGTGATATTTGCTGAGTGGGCCCTTTTGTTGTCCCAGCCTCCTTGACCCTCCAGCATAGGCGATTACACCCATCTGATCTACTCAGTGACAACATCTATTAGACTCTTAATATGTTATAGGTTTTCGTTATTTCTACGCATATGCTTTTTATGCTTCTCTGCACTACCCTTTGTCAGCAATGGTATTGTTCAAATCGGTGCGACTCCAATTTTTTTTGCGATTTCAGGTTTGACTTGCATAGACAATGACATCTGTGCAGGAAGGTGCACGTATGTCAGGCAAGTCGCACCTAAAATTGCACTGACCTGCAGCTTAAAAATCGTGCTACTTCAAGTGAATTAACATGATTTTGAAGTCGCATTCAGTGTGAAACAGAGCGAAAGCTGCTTGATTTATTGAAATCTGCCGAACAAGACAAAATCAGCTGTTGAAGTACAATACAGTGGCAGTGCCATACAGTACGCACACCTGATAGGACACATCATTTTGCGCCCAGCTCAGTCGTGACACAGGAATCAGACACTCTCCAAAGTGTTGAATGCTGAATACTCTGATGGAGGCTGCAGTGTAGGAACAAGAAATAGGAGATTTGGGACACCCGTGATCTGAGCGCAAGAATTCTTCTATTGCAGAGAACGTCCATTTAGAATTATGCTGGTGATGAATGAGGTTCAAGTGGTTGTAAACCCTTACATAAACCCAGTAAAAGCCACTGCCCTCAGGTGATACACAGAGATGAATCAAATCCTCCTACATAAAATTATACCTGTCTATCTGCAGTCTTCTCTACAGTCGTTCAAAGTGCTGAATTTTACAGCTTTTCTGAGAGTTTAGAAAAAAGGGGACAGAGAGCTGAATTTACACTCTGCAGAGCTCAGTGAGGAGAATGCTGGCAGCTGATTGGAAAAGAAGGGACACACCCCCTTCACACAGGAACAGAGCTGAGGCTGTCAATCAGCTGGAGCTCCCTCCCCTGTCACCATTTTTCTCTTGGTGTCAGCAAAACTTGTCAGAAGTGGTTCATGCTGATAGAGGAATGAAGCAGCACACAGAAATGACACTTAGTGCTCTGGATTGAGACTAGTGCACACTATAGAGGGATATGCTTTGTTCATATTTCATGTCTGAGGTTTACAACCACTTTAAGGACACTAAACAATAACATAATCATTAAAGGTTTTTTTAATCTTAAGGCATTCTATGTAATAGAAGGGAAATCTTCCAATGGGGACACTAGTTCTTGGGTCCCCAAGGAAATCCATATATATATATAAAAAACAGAATTTAGTGTCACTTGTGTGAGGTATGGTATGTCTAGAAGCAGCATACGAGTTTGCCCGCTATAGGAAAAAAATCCTGCCGCCCCTTTCCCACAATATGTAAAGAGGCTCCTTTTTATTTCACAAGCCTTTATTGACATTTTTCCTCCACATTTACATGCAGGCCAAGCTGTCCAACAAAAGTGACAGGGGCATGGGACAAACCATAACACTGCCAGGGGGGCTCCAGCAGCCAATGTTCTCTTTTAAAGACTTTACCATGATCGCCTTTTATTCTCATAGGTTAGCACCCCTGGCAGTGTTACACTTTGTCCCTCCCTCGTCACTTTTGCTGAGCAGCTCAGTGTGCAGGAAGAAATAAATAAAAAGCATGTAAAATAAAAAAAAGGAATGCATATACTAAAACAAGGCGTGCGGCAATAAAAACAGATTTTTACAGGACAAAGTAAACAACCACTACAGCCCTTATGAAAAAATAAAAAAAATAAAAAAAATAAAAATAAAAAAAATCACGAGCGCGGTAGTAGAACTGATCACTATGTACTCTTTCAAGTGTCAGGACTGCGCTATACAACGGGGCTAAATTTAGTATGCATGTTACAATAGTGTATATGTTTAGGCAGCTTTCTCTTCCTTGTATCCTATATCATCCAAGGCAAATGCCCCCAGGAATTGAAGCATCGTCAGGTTACACTATTAACAATGGAGGAACTGTATAGTCATGCAAAAGCCAGTAATGTTTCTCCAACAATTGCCCTTCAAGAGCAGCTCATTACGTATGTACAGGAATCCATCATAAAGACTGTGTGCACCATTTATAGAAGAAATATAGATTACAACTCTAAGCAACTTATACCAGAACCCACCCTTAGTGAAAATAGACACGATATTGTCAAAAGTATTGGGATGCATGCCTTTACATACATTTTAATGGCGTCTTACTCCATAGGGTTCAATATTGAGTTGGCCCACCCTTTCCTGCTATAACAGCTTCATCTCTTCTGGGAAGGCTGTCCACAAGGTTTAGGAGTGTGTCTATGGGGATGTTTGACCATTGTTCTAGAAGAGCATTTGTGAGATCAGGCACTGATGTTGGACGAGAAGACCTGGCTCACAGTCTCCTCTCCAATTCATCCCAAAGGTGTTCTATCATGTTGTGCAGGCCAGTCAAGTTCCTTCACCCCGAACTCGCTCATCCATGTCTTTATGGACCTTGCTTTATGCACTGGTCCAAATCATTTGGTGGAGGGGGGATTTTGGTGTGGGGTTTTGCAGAGGTTGGCCTACTGTGACACAGTAGTGCCTACACACAGGGCGTAGTGAATACCGGTCACAGAATTAAATGCGTGGGGATCTTCACAACGCAAGATTACTTTACAGGGCTGAATGAGAGTAATCGTAACGTGTATGGCTAACCTTATTCCCCCACCCATGGTGATCATTATTATTATATTTTGCTGGTACCTACCACCCTAGATAGCAAGAGGAAAAATATAAATAAATATGTGAGGTTTCAAAGCTCATCAGATAAGTAAGAATACGTTTGGTTAGGTCATTTCAGCTCTGGAATGTGCAGTAGGACAGTTAAACAAATCCACTATTGTGTCGGTCTGGGCTGAAATCTACAAATCAACTTGATGGGAGCGCCCTAAAAACGCTATCTCTTTTACAGAGTTCACGGGTTAAATTACAACCAAAGCAGAGCCCAATCCATTCTCTAGTGATAATAGAATAGCTGAGGACAAACAGTCCTGACATGTTTACAATGGCACAGGACCAAAAGGCTAAACTCTGCTGGACATCTAACAGGTGCAGCTTTTAGAACTGCAATTTTCACTTTATTACCAGATCCAAACCACACATACTTCACAAAAACACCTTTCTATCATCTACCGCAAGAAACATTTATCACTACATTTCTCCCAATTATTTTCTCTTTAATAACCTACCACATTTAATAAAAATGTCTGAATATTTTGTTTGGTAACCTATCAAGTTATGTTTATTTTCGCTAAATACTTTCTAATTTATTTATTTTAAATGAAAATTTCAGGATTTTTTTTCTTTTGTAATTTATCAAGTTACATTTTTTTTGCTAAATATTTCTCTCTCTCTTTCTTTTATATATATAATTTTTTTTGCTAAATATTTCCCAATTTACTTGTATAATCCATCACATTAAATATTTTGTGCTAAATATTTCCTAATTTCTTTTCATATTTTGATCTAGTCTTTTCCTATTTATTTTTTTCTAATCATTTTTTTTTTTTTTTTTTTATAAAAAAGTATGATTAGGAAAAAAAAAAAAAAATAGGAAAAGGACTTTAATGTGATTATAAAAAAAAAAAAAAGAAAAAATTTTTTTTTTTTATATAATCACATTAAAGATTTTTCCTTAAGTATTTCCCACTGTTTTCTTATAACCTATTATATAATATTTTTTCTTATTATATACCTTTTTTTGTGTAATCGTCCACATTAAATATGTTCTAATTATTTTTGAAAATCGCATTAAATATTTCCCTTTTTTTTTTGTATGATCAATCACATTTAATAATTTCTCTTTTATTATTTCCCAATAATTTTCAAAAACACAAAAAAAAAAAAAAAAAAGGGTGTTTCCCATAAAAAGCAGACCTGTTTTTACATGTGTATCCTGCGCTGAATAACACACGACTGCCATGAACAAGCCATCTATTGATCTTTCACCAGCTCTGCGATATTATAGTATTAATCCAACGCTGACATACAGTAGGGGAATCCATAACAGTAATCACCTATATACTGTAAGACAGGGAGTCTGGGAGGAAGTAGAAAAAACAATCTGCTGAGCGTCATTATTAAATTATGGCATTTACGTTAAACCAATTTGCTGTCAAAAAAGGGAAGCAAAATACGCTGGCAGGGAGGTCAGCTCTGCAGTCATCATATTTAATGCTGGTAGTAATAAATAGTAAGCACTGGGTGTAAACATAGTAGCGTCCTCCTACACAACATGCATGTCACACATGGCTCGCTGTCACTGCACAGAACCAAGCACTTTCACTGGTGCCTTGCCGTGAAGTGCCATCACATAGAGGAGGAGGGGGGGGGGGGGGGGCTCTTCCCCAGGAGGGGGAGGGGGTGATCACATCTAAAAAGATAAGCTAATGAATCAGGTGGGTGAGGAAGGGGGGTCCTGCTGTCCTACTGGCTCATTTAAAATGAAGGAGGGGGCACTGAACTGGAAAAAGCTCACCCACATGATTTCTCTTTGACGCAAAAATACGCATTATTTAGGGGCCCATTCACACTACTGTGATTTAATGCGCACTCGCGATGTGGTTCCCTGTAATAAAAACAGTGTCTGCGCCCAGCTCAGTGCTGCAGTGCATTTTTTTTTTTTTTTTTTTTTTAAATACCTGTCTTTTTTTTGTGCATTGGAAAGCCCATAGTAGGCACTGGCAGCCCATCAAAATGCCCATAACAAGCGTTTTTGATGCGTTGGCAACAGGTTTTAATGCAGAAATAAACTCCTGCCTCTCAGTAATCAGATGTCCTCACTCACACCAACTGGGTATGAGGTCTTTAGCTATCTTGATGGGCCATCGTAAGCTGGCGCAGCTCCTGCGCATGCGTGGGTCGTTGATCCTTACACATGGGTACCATGCAGGGAATGTACCGTACTTTGGCGTAGATGCAGCTCAGTGTACATTTTAAAGGAAGACTGCATACAAGCGAGCAATTTTATTTGACTTCAGAAGAGAGATAACATAATAAATATCAGGCCTATTTGTATTCGTTTTTCTTGTAGGTTTAGTTCCACTTTAACCCCCTACCAATGGTGTAATAATATGTGGTGGGTTTAAACGCCAGCCTCTGTGTGTAAGCTCTAAGGATCAGGGCCCTCTGATTCCTACTCTATTAAAGTGTATTGTATTTGCACTGTCTACCTCCAAGTTGTAAAACGCTACGTAAACGGTTGGCGCCGTATAAATTCTATATAATAATAATAATAATAATAATAATAATATTATTATTATGATTAATGTGCCCATGGCAGCATGCGGTTAGCATACTTAGATTGTAAGCTCTAAGGAGCAGGGCCCTCTGATTCCTCTTGTACCAAATAACTGTACTGTAACTGTACTGTCTGCCCCCCCATGTTGTAAAGTGCAGCGGAAACTGTTGGCACTATATAAATCCTGTATAATAATAATAGTCCATGGCAGCATGAGGTTAGTATGCTTAGATTGTAAGCTCTAAAGATCAGGGCCCTCTGATTCCTCTTGTACCAAATTGTACTGCAACTGTACTGTCTGCCCTCATGTTGTAATGCGCCACGGAAACTGTTGGCGCTATATAAATAATGTCACCGCCCTCTCTGTCAAGGCTTCGGATCTGAAGTCAGCATGACGGGATCCCTCTTAGATTGTAAGCTCTAACGAGCAGGGCCCTCTGATCCCTCCTGTATTGCAAGTGTACTGTCTGCCCTCATGTTGTAAAGCGCTGCGCAAACTGTTGGCGCTATACAAATCCTGAATAATAATAATAATAATAATAATAATAATAATTCATGTGACTGCTATGCAAGCCAATCATAATAAAGAAGCTGCGCTTGAAAGCCCACTTACGCCCCCGTTCACGTTCGTGCGATTTCTCCTGCGACAATAGAAATCACACTATTCTCTATGTTGCCTGTTCACATCAATGCAACACGGTGCAGTACCAAAAAAAAAAAAAAAAAAAAAGGAGCTTCTTTTGGCGCAGCGTAGTGTTTTTTGCCCTATAGACTTCAATGGGAGCACATGAAAAAGAAACGTACACAGGGTTTTGTGTTTAAAAAACAGTCTTATCTTTCTGCATAAAAATGCATCAAAAACACACAAAAAAAAAAATAAAAAATGCATGATTTTGCAGAAGCACTAGCGTGAACCTAGGCTATAGAGCCGCCAGGAGACAGCGCAGCTTCTGTACCATGTGACCGCTGCGATTGCTCTCACATTGGTCACATGATCAGGATCCTGTCCCGCTGGTTCCCGATCAGTCGCCTTGACCAAGAGCTGTCAGTGCGCTGGGAGTGCGCAGTAAAGCCCACCTTTCTTGCTGCTACGTCTACATGCATTACTCGATTCACACTGGTGCGTGCAGAACACACCGCATGCGACTCGTACAGGAATCGCACCGCATTCCTGTGTACATCGCATGCAACGTCTGTGCGGTGCAATTTCAGCCATACAAATCGCATCCGCACCAACAAAAAAAAAAAAGGGTGCAGGACCCTTTTTTTTGTTCCTGCACGAAATCTGCCAATCGCACTGCGTTTGGCAAACTGTTTCGGGGGCGTGGTTAATCTAACATTGACACCCGCAGCAGATCGCATTGGACACCCTGCGGGGGAAACCGCAGTGAATCTTGCGCTTTTCCTGCATCGAATCAGTATTAACCAGGGCTAAGGGGTTAATAAAACGTAATCAGTGGCTGTTAACCCTAGCCACTCCAAAAAGAAAAGAAATGCACATTGATGCACCTGCCTAAAGCCACAACGGATGGAAATGGGTACATAGGTGTGCAAAACCCTTTCAAAACATTCTAATGCAATGTGATCAAGTGTCAATAGTGTGTATAAAGAGCTTAGATAAATCTGAGAGGGGGAGGGGGGGTAATGGAATCCAAGAGAAGAGGGCAGTATCCCATAGTAACCAATCTCCTCTGATAAGTGATACGCTGGTTGCCATGGGCAACAGCAAGCCCTCAGGCTCTCATCACTATGGACACACATAGCCCTGCCATGGGCAACAGCAAGCCTGAGCCCCAGCTCTCATCCCTATGGACACACATAGTCCTGCCATGGGCACCAGCAAGCCTGAGCCCCAGCTCTCATCCCTATGGACACACATAGTCCTGCCATGGGGTCCCCAGAGCCATTGAGTGACTGGGAGCAATGTGCACAGATAGTAGAAGGCAGGGAGTGTCCCCACATAGAGGAAGTGAGGAGTTTCCGTAGGCGGACACTTACCTGCTGTACAGAGTGCTCCGGTGTCCGGGAAGTTAGCTCCGTCCTGTGCAGTATGGCGGAGTGACATAGACCCCGCTCAGCACCAAGTCTGCTCAATAGAGGAGCGCAGCCTGGCAGGAGGAGGAGGAGGCGGGGGATGGGGGAGGGGATGTCACTGCAGGAGGAGGAGGAGGAGGAGGATGGGAGACAAGGAACCTGGGCAGCACTTTAATAATACAAAGCAATGATAAACCTTCGCTTTCCGCCAGGTTCAATGATATTGGAATGCTGCTCCCCCGGGAATGCATTTCTATGGGCAATTATTCAGCCATTGGGCTATATTGACTGACACGCCTTGTGCCTATCACATGTTGATTTGGGTGCTAAGAGTCTCCATTTATATGCTAATGGTTCATTGTGACTTGTAAACGACAGGTAGGACTCCATCACAAAGTCATGTTTTCTATACACTTGGGTTCAGGTGGAATGTATTGTTTGCTTGGGCTGGGCAGGGGCATTGCATTTGTAGAGAATGTGGGGGGCATGGGCTGCAGAAATATGGAGGAATGTGGGGACTTATAGGAGGAAGAAATAGACAAACATTACAGAAACATGGGGGGGGGGGGCACAAATGAATAAAAATAGACACAAACAATACAGAAACGGGGGGGGGGAAGTACACAAAAAAAATAGAGACACAAGCAATACAGAAACATGGGGGACACAAAAAATAGAGACACAAGCAATACAGAAACATGGGGGACACAAAAAAATAGGGACACAAACGGGGGGGGGCACAAAAAACAGAGACACAAACAATACAGAAACATGGGGGGGGCACAAATGAAGAAAAAATAGAGACACAAACATTACATTAATCTTCTACCGCTTCCATCAACTCATTCCCCACAGTTACAACCTTTTGTACCACCTGTCCCACCCTATTAGATTGTAAGCTCTTCTGAGCAGGGCCCTCTTAATCCTCTTGTATTTTATTGTATTATAACTGCATTGTCTCCTTTTTATATTGTAAAGCGCTGTGTAAACTGTTATACAGCGCTATATAAATCCCAAATGAAGAAAAAATAGAGACACAAACAATACAGAAACGTGAGGGGGGGGCACATATGAAGAAAAAATAAAGACACAAACAATACAGAAACATGGGGGGGGGGTTCAAAAATGACGAAAAATAGAGACAAACAATACAGAAACATGGAGGGGGGTCACAAATGAAGAAAAAATAGAAACACAAACATCACAGAAACATGGGGGGGGGGTCACAAATGAAGAAAAATAGAGACACAAACAATACAGAAACATGGGGTCAAAAATGAAGAAAAAATAGAGACACAAAAATTACAGAAACATGGGAGGGGTCACAAATTAAGAAAATAGAGACACAAACAATACATAAACATGGGGGGTGCAAAAATGAAGAAAAAATAGAGACACAAACAATACAGAAACATAGGGGGGGTTCGCAAATGAAGAAAAATAGAGACACAAACAATACAGAAGCATGGAGGGGGCACATATGAAGAAAAAATAGAGACACAAACAATACAGAAACATGGGGGGTTCAAAAATGAAGAAAAAATAGAGACAGAAACATGGGGGGGTTCAAAAATTAAGAAAAAATAGAGACACAAACAATACAGAAACACGGGGGGGTTCGCAAATGAAGAAAAATAGAGACACAAACAATACAGAAACATGGGGGGGGGGTTCGCAAATGAAGAAAAATAGAGACACAAACAATACAGAAACATGGGGGGGGGTCGCAAATGAAGAAAAATAGAGACACAAACAATACAGAAGCATGGGGGGGCACATATGAAGAAAAAATAGAGACACAAACAATACAGAAGCATGGGGGGGCACATATGAAGAAAAAATAGAGACACAAACAATACAGAAACATGGGGGGGGGGGGGTTCGCAAATGAAGAAAAATAGAGACACAAACAAAACAGAAACATGGGGGGGGTTCGCAAATGAAGAAAAATAGAGACACAAACAATACAGAAACATGGGGGGTTCGCAAATGAAGAAAAATAGAGACACAAACAATACAGAAGCATGGGGGGGGGCACATATGAAGAAAAAATAGAGACACAAACAATACAGAAACATGGGGGGGGTTCGCAAATGAAGAAAAATAGAGACACAAACAATACAGAAACATGGGGGGGTCACAAATGAAGAAAAATAGAGACACAAACAATACAGAAACATGGGGGGGGGGTCACAAATGAAGAAAAATAGAGACACAAACAATACAGAAACATGGGGGGGGTCACAAATGAAGAAAAATAGAGACACAAACAATACAGAAGCATGGGGGGGCACATATGAAGAAAAAATAGAGACACAAACAATACAGAAGCATGGGGGGGCACATATGAAGAAAAAATGGAGACACAAACAATACAGAAGCATGGGGGGGGCACATATGAAGAAAAAATAGAGACACAAACAATACAGAAACATGGGGGGGGAGGTTCGCAAATGAAGAAAAATAGAGACACAAACAATACAGAAACATGGGGGGGGGGTCACAAATGAAGAAAAATAGAGACACAAACAATACAGAAACATGGGGGGGGGTCACAAATGAAGAAAAATAGAGACACAAACAATACAGAAACATGGGGGGGTCACAAATGAAGAAAAATAGAGACACAAACAATACAGAAACATGGGGGGGGGTCACAAATGAAGAAAAAATAGAGACACAAACAATACAGAAACATGGGGGGGGGCACATATGAAGAAAAAATAGAGACACAAACAATACAGAAACATGGGGGGGAGGTTCGCAAATGAAGAAAAATAGAGACACAAACAATACAGAAACATGGGGGGGGGTCACAAATGAAGAAAAATAGAGACACAAACAATACAGAAACATGGGGGGGTCACAAATGAAGAAAAATAGAGACACAAACAATACAGAAACATGGGGGGGGTCACAAATGAAGAAAAAATAGAGACACAAACAATACAGAAACATGGGGGGGGCACATATGAAGAAAAAATAGAGACACAAACAATACAGAAACATGGGGGGGAGGTTCGCAAATGAAGAAAAATAGAGACACAAACAATACAGAAACATGGGGGGGGGGTCACAAATGAAGAAAAATAGAGACACAAACAATACAGAAACATGGGGGGGGGTCACAAATGAAGAAAAATAGAGACACAAACAATACAGAAACATGGGGGGGTCACAAATGAAGAAAAATAGAGACACAAACAATACAGAAACATGGGGGGGGTCACAAATGAAGAAAAATAGAGACACAAACAATACAGAAACATGGGGGGGGGGTCACAAATGAAGAAAAAATAGAGACACAAACAATACAGAAACATGGGGGGGGCACATATGAAGAAAAAATAGAGACACAAACAATACAGAAACATGGGGGGGAGGTTCGCAAATGAAGAAAAATAGAGACACAAACAATACAGAAACATGGGGGGGGGGTCACAAATGAAGAAAAATAGAGACACAAAAAAAACAGAAACATGGGGGGGTCACAAATGAAGAAAAATAGAGACACAAACAATACAGAAACATGGGGGGGGTCACAAATGAAGAAAAAATAGAGACACAAACAATACAGAAACATGGGGGGGGGCACATATGAAGAAAAAATAGAGACACAAACAATACAGAAACATGGGGGGGAGGTTCGCAAATGAAGAAAAATAGAGACACAAACAATACAGAAACATGGGGGGGGGGTCACAAATGAAGAAAAATAGAGACACAAACAATACAGAAACATGGGGGGGGGTCACAAATGAAGAAAAATATAGACACAAACAAAACAGAAACATGGGGGGGTCACAAATGAAGAAAAATAGAGACACAAACAATACAGAAACATGGGGGGGGTCACAAATGAAGAAAAATAGAGACACAAACAATACAGAAACATGGGGGGGGGGGGGTCACAAATGAAGAAAAATAGAGACACAAACAATACAGAAGCATGGGGGGGGCACATATGAAGAAAAAATAGAGACACAAACAATACAGAAGCATGGGGGGGGCACATATGAAGAAAAAATGGAGACACAAACAATACAGAAACATGGGGGGGGGTTCGCAAATGAAGAAAAATAGAGACACAAACAAAACAGAAACATGGGGGGGGTTCGCAAATGAAGAAAAATAGAGACACAAACAATACAGAAACATGGGGGGTTCGCAAATGAAGAAAAATAGAGACACAAACAATACAGAAGCATGGGGGGGCACATATGAAGAAAAAATAGAGACACAAACAATACAGAAACATGGGGGGGGAGGTTCGCAAATGAAGAAAAATAGAGACACAAACAATACAGAAACATGGGGGGGGTCACAAATGAAGAAAAATAGAGACACAAACAATACAGAAACATGGGGGGGGTCACAAATGAAGAAAAATAGAGACACAAACAATACAGAAACATGGGGGGGGGGGTCACAAATGAAGAAAAATAGAGACACAAACAATACAGAAACATGGGGGGGGGTCACAAATGAAGAAAAAATAGAGACACAAACAATACAGAAACATGGGGGGGGGCACATATGAAGAAAAAATAGAGACACAAAAAATACAGAAACATGGGGGGGAGGTTCGCAAATGAAGAAAAATAGAGACACAAACAATACAGAAACATGGGGGGGGGTCACAAATGAAGAAAAATAGAGACACAAACAATACAGAAACATGGGGGGGGGTCACAAATGAAGAAAAATAGAGACACAAACAATACAGAAACATGGGGGGGGGGGGGTCACAAATGAAGAAAAATAGAGACACAAACAATACAGAAACATGGGGGGTTCTAGAGTCACATATGAAGAAAATACAGTAAAACCTTGGATTGAGAGTAACTTGGTCTGAGAGTGTTTTGCAAGACAAGCAAAATGTTTTTTATAAAAATTGTGACTTGATAAACGAGCGATGTCTTGATATACTGTGAGGGGAAAAAGTATTTGATCCCCTGCTGATTTTGTACATCTGCCCACTGACAAATGCTCAGCCTATAATTTTATTGGTAGGTTTATTTTAACAGTGAGAGAGAGAATAACAAAAAAAAAAATCCAGAAACACGCATTTCAAATGTTATAAATTGATTTGCATTTTAATGAGTGAAATAAGTATTTGATCCCTTCACAAAACATGACTTAGTATTTGGTGGCAAAACCCTTGTTGGCAATCACAGAGGTCAGACATTTCTTGTAGTTGGCCACCAGGTTTGCACACATCTCAGGAGGGATTTTGTCCCACTCCTCTTTGTAGATTCTCTCCAAGTCATTAACTACTTACGTCTGGGTGGGAGCCGTCTACTTCTGATAGGACGTTCCTGAACGTCCTTCAGAAGTAGGGGGATTGCGCGCGTGCGTGCCTGCGCAGCGGCGTGATCCCGATGCGCTCGTGTCACCCGGACACGGCACATCTCAGATCGGCAGGAGGGCTCTGTGATTGGCCCTCCTGATCACATGACGGCCGTGTCCAATCACAGCCGTCATGTGATGTAAGCAAACAGCCGGTTGCTAGGCAATCGGCTCTCCTCTCCTCACACGGAAGTCGTCGGTGAGGAGAGGAGAGCGGATCGCTGCAGCCGGCTGGTGATCAGTGAGTATTAGCTGTTTTTTACAGCTTTTTACTCACTGATCACCAGTCTAGTGTAAACACACATGTCCCCACACATGTCCCCAAAACACACATGTCCCCAAATAATAAAAACACATGTCCCCCACATATGTCCCAGTAAAATCACATGTGCCAATGATTATCTGCACACATATGTCCGTGATCACCTGCACACATCTGTACATGATCATTTGCGTACATATGTCCGTGATCACGCAAACCAATTATTATACACTTAACGGAATTTTTTTTACTAAAAAACATGTAGCAGAATACATTTTGGCTTAAATTTATGTCAAAATTTGATTTTATTGGATTTCTTTTAAAAAAGAAAGGAGAAAATATTGTTTTTTTTTCAAAATTTCCGCTATTTTTTCGCTTATATCGCTAAAAATAAAAAACGGAGTCGTGAATAAATACCACCAAACTAAAGCTCTATTTGTGCAAACAAAATGATAAAAATTTCATTTGGGTATAGCATTGCATGACCGCGCAATTGTCATTGAAAGTGCGAGAGTGCTGAAAGCTGAAAATTGGTCTGGGAAGGAAGGGGGCAAAAGTGCCCCGTATTGTAGTGGATAACCACTTCCCGACCGCCCCATGTACATATACGTCAGCAGAATGGCACGTACAGGCAAAACCACGTACCCGTACGTGCCATTCTTCCGGCGGGTGGGGAGGTCCAATCGGAGGAGCGATCCGAGATGAGGGGATGGCCAGTGGTTTCTGGCCACCCCCTCGCGATCGCTCCTGGCGAATGAAATGCTTCCCCTTCCTGTCTATTGTATAGACAGGAAGGCGGAAGTGATGTCACGCTCGGTGCGTCGGTCTATCTGACCGGGACGCCGAGCTGTGAACATGTAAAGGTTAGTGCACAATTTAAAAGCAATCATTAGAGGTTTCTCTGCTAGAAGCAAATCTCCTCTTGGGGGTTCAATAAGTCACCCCTCCCTTTGACACCACGTCTCACCTGGTTTTAAGATATGTGTTAGTTATTTTATCTCAAGCTCAGTTTGGCTCGTTTTGTCTTGCCTTTCCTTACTACTGTAACATGTACGATAATGAGCGATTTTCTCTGTATGCCTGGGTTATGTATATTCTGTTAAAAATTTAATAAAAACTTATTGAAAGAGAAAGGTTAGTGCACAAACAGTACACTGACACCAGTACACATAGGCTCACAAAAACCCCCCTGTCACCCCCAGATCACCCCCAGATCACCCCCTCCCCCCCCAGTCACAGTGTCACTAATTGCAGTGATCATTTATTTACTGATCACTGCATTTAGTGTCAGTGTGACTGTAATAACTGTCAGGGCAGTTAGTTTTAGGTCCAAGGTAGCCCCCTACCCCCCCCCCCCTAATAAAGGTTTAACCCCTTGATTGCCCCTAGTTAACCCTTTCACCCCCTTTTGCCAGTGTCACTAAGCGATAGTTTTTCTGATCGCTGCATTAGTGTCACTGGTGTCGCTAGGTAACCAGTTTTTTTTTAGGTTAACCGCCATGTTTATATAAGTTCATAAATAGGTTTATAGGTCAGGTACCCCCATATTACAACCTAAATAAAGGTTTTAACCCCTGATTGCCCCTAGAGTCAACCCTTTCACCAGTGATCACCATATAAGTGTCACTGGTGACGCTGGTTAGCCAGTTAGTTATTTCGTTATTTTGGTTCCCCGTCAGGTTTTTATATAGCGTCAGGTACCCCCATATATTACCTAATAAAGGTTTAACCCCCTGATTGCCCCTAGTTAACCCTTTCACCAGTGATCACCGTATAACTGTTACGGGTGACGCTGGTTAGATAGTTTGTTTTTTATACTGTCAGGGCACCCGCCATTTATTACCCAATAACGGTTTAACCCCCGGATCGCCCGGCGGGTGATATCAATTAGGTTTTAGGGTCAAATAAGGTCTGCGTCGCCCCAGGTTAGTGCCAGTACCGCAAACACCCACACGCAAAGCATACACCTCCCTTAGTGGTACAGTATCTGAACAGATCAATATCTGATCTGATCAGATCTATACTAGCGTACCAGCAGTTTATGGTTCCAAAACACGCATTGTTAGCGGCATCGGCCCAGATACCTGCTAGCACCTGTGTTTTCCCCCTCCGCCCAGCCCACCCAAGTGCAGTATCGATCGATCACTGTCACTTACAAAACACTAAGCACACATAACTGCAGCATTCGCAGAGTCAGGCCTGATCCCTGCGATCGATAACATTTTTTTTGTGGTAGCGTTTTGATTCAGTCGCTAACAGTCAGGAGCTTTTTTACCTGTAAATCTCAAAAAAATAAAAAAATAGTTGTCGTTTTATTGTTCTCTCTCTCTCTCTCTCTCTATTGTTGCTCTTTTTTTACTCCATTCTATTCTGCAATGTTTTATTATGTTTTATCATGCTTGCTTTTCAGGTATGTAATTTTGTTTACTGTGTTTTATTGTTAACCATTTTTTTGTTTTCAGGTGCGCCATTCAGTTGCAGCGCGGATTTATTTATCTTGACAGCAACAGCGTTTGCTCCCACGATACATAAAGCCGCGACTCCAACGCTGTAGGAGGTGATTTCACCACCACAGTTAAAAAAAAGAGGATATGTGCCGAAGCATGGGGGCAGCAGGGGGGGAGGAGCGATTGGCTCCTAATGCCGCGTACATACGGTCGAAATTCCGACGGAGCCTTGCCCCGTGGAAAAGTGCGACCGTGTGTACATGGCATAACTTTTGTGGGAGGATGCCCCCATGCTTCGGCATATATAAATGGTGCATGTATGCCCATCATTAGAAGTGGGTGAATGAAGGGAGGTATTCTAATGGTGGGCATACCCACCAATCAATCTCTTTTTTTCGTTCAGCCAAGAGGCTGCATGAAAAAAAAAGATTACAATATATGTCCAGTATGTTGCTGGACTTTGAATGGTTATACCAGAATGATGCCTGCAGGTTTAGGTATCATCTTGGTATCATTCTTTTCAGCCAGTGATCGGCTTTCATGTAAAAGCAATTCTAGCGGGTAATTAGCCTCTAGACTGCTTTTACAAGCAGTGGTAGGGAATGTCCCCCCTCCCGGATATAAACCGCGCCATTGGGAAATTGGGAAAGCGTTTTATCACACCGATCTTGGTGTGGTCAGATGCTTTGAGGGCAGAGGAAAGATCTAGGGTCTAATAGACCCCAATTTTTTCAAAAAAAGAGTACCTGTCACTGCCTATTGCTATCATAGGGGATATTTACATTCCCTGAGATAACAATAAAAATGATAACAAAGAAAAAAAAATGTAAGGAACAGTTTAAAAAAAAATAAAAAAGCTAAATAAATAAAAAAAAGCACCCCTGCCCCCCCCCCCTTCTCTTGCGCAAAGGCGAACACAAGCGTTGGTCTGGCGTCATATGTAAACAGCAATTGCACCATGCATGTGAGGTATCACCGCGAAGGTCAGATCGAGGGCAGTAATTTTAGCAGTAGACCTCCTCCGTGAATCTAATGTGGTATCATGTAGAGGCTTTTAAAGGCTTTTAAAAATGTATGTAGTTTGTCGCCACTGCGTGTTTGTGCGCAATTTCAAAGCATGTCGTGTTTGGTATCCATGTACTCGGCCTAAGATCATATTTTTTATTTCATCAAAAATTTGAGCAATGTAGTGTGTTTTAGTGCATTAAAATAAAAAAAAGTGTATTTTTTCCACAAAAAATGAGTTTGAAAAATCGCTGCGCAAATACTGTGTGGAAAAAAAATGCAACACCCACCATTTTAATCTGTAGGGCCTTTGCTTTAACAATATATATAGTGTTTGGGGGTTCAACGTAATTTTCTTGCAAAAAAAAAATATGTTTTCATGTAAACAAAAAGTGTCAGAAAAGGCTTTGTCTACAAGTGGTTAGAAGAGTGGGTGATGTGTGACATAGGCTTCTAAATGTTGTGCAAAAAAGGCCAGGACAGTTCAAACCCCCCCCCCCAAATGACCCCATTTTGGAAAGTAGACACCCCAAGCTATTTGCTGAGAGCAATGTTGAGCCCATTAAATTTTTTTTTTTTTTGTCCCAAGAGATTGAATAATGAAAAAAAAAATAAAAAATTTAGTTTTTTACAAAAAGTTGTCACTAAATGATATATTGCTCAAACATGTCATGGGCATATGTGGAAATACACCCCAAAATACATTCTGTTGCTTCTCCTGAGTACGGGGATACCACATGTGTGGGAATTTTTGGGAGCCTAGCCGCGTACGGGACCCCAAAAACCAATCACCACCTTCAAGATTTCTAAGGGTGTAATTTTTTTATTTCACTTCTCACTGCCAATCACAGTTTCGGAGGCCATGGAATGCCCAGATGGCATAAAACCCCCCAAAATGACCCCATTTTGGAAAGTAGACACCCCAAGTTATTTGCTGAGAGGTATGGTGAGTATTTTGCAGATCTCGCTTTTTGTTTTGAAAATTGAAAAAAGAAAAAAAATATTTTTTTTTCTTTACTTTCTTAATTTTCAAAAACAAATGAGAGCTGTAAAATACTCACCATGCCTCTCAACAAATAGCTTGGGGTGTCTACTTTCCAAAATGGGGTCATTTGGGGGGGTTTTGTGCTATTTTGGCATTTTATGGCCTTCGAAACTGTGATAGGTAGTGAGGAGTGAAATCAAAAATTTGCACCCTTAGAAATCCTGAAGGCGGTGCTTGGTTTTCGGGGCCCCGTACGCGGCTAGGCTCCCAAAAAGTCCCACACATGTGGTATCCCCATACTCAGGAGAAGCAGCAAAATGTATTTTGGGGTGAAATTCCACATATAACTATGGCATGTGTGAGCAATATATCATTTAGTGACAACTTTTTGAAATTTTTTTTTTTTTTTTTTGTCTTTATTCAATCACTTGGGACTAAAAAAAAAAAATATTCAATGGGCTCAACATGCCTCTCAGCAAATAGCTTGGGGTGTCTACTTTCCAAAATGGGGTCATTTGGGGGGGTTTTGTACTTCTCTGCCATTTTAGCACCTCAAGAAATGAGATAGGCAGTCATAAATTAAAAGCGGTGTAAATTCCAGAAAATGTACTCTAGTTTGTAGACGCTATAACTTTTGCGCAAACCAATAAATATACGCTTATTGGCATTTTTTTTTTACTAAAGACATGTGGCTGAATACATTTTGGCCCAAATGTTTGACTAAAATTGAGTTTATTAGATTTTTCTTATAACAAAAAGTAGAAAATATCTTTTTTTTTCAAAATTTGCGGTCTTTTTCCATTTATAGCGCAAAAAATAAAAATCACAGAGGCAATCAAATACCATCAAAAGAAAGCTCTATTTGTGGGAAGAAAAGGACGCAAATTTCGTTTGGTTACAACATTGCATGACCGCGCAATTACCAGTTAAAGCAGTGCAGTGCGAAATTGAAAAAAGACCTCTGGTCCTTTGGCTGCCAATTGGTCCGGGGCTGAAGTGGTTAAAGGATAAGTTCACCTTTGTTCACATTTTTTTTTTTTTTTCGAAATTCCAGCCCCCCATGTACCAATATAACATTAATGTACTTATTTTGCAAAAATATCAAAGCTTTCCATTAAATCTACAGACACTTACTTCACTTGTCCTCATCCATGTTTCCAAACGTATCCATTAGTAATGTCTTACTTCCTGGACAGACTAGAGGTCATGACACAGGAAGGAGTTGACCAGCTGATCTCATTAGCATACACCTTGCATCATCCACCCTCCTACCTACCCACCCATTCCCAGCTGCACTTATTTTAAATGAAATGCGATCAATCAGTGATCACCCTTCTCACTAAATACACAATATACAATCAGATTGCATAGTGTATGGTCATCTTTATGCAAGTACATAGGAGCGAGTGGACAGACACATTCAGCTGTCAAGCGCAGTTCACATCTCTGCAGAGCGGGAACTCGCATTTCCACATGCTTTTTTTTTTTTGTTTTTAGCGCAACAATCATCCCAAATAAGCTTTTTTTTTAGAGCGGAGCATTTTGAAATGCAAGGAAACACACAGATGTGAATGGAGCCTCGTTATTCTTGTGTAAACGCTCCAATTTCACTTTCAGTCCCTATTCACATCTAGCATAGTGGGAGCGCACATTTTATGGCTCTATTTTAGCTTTTTTTTTTGTATACAAATAAAAAAGTTTTATTGAGGTAAAAACATATATCTCGAGCCAGTACATCCAATCAAGAAAACTGCATGTTAAGCATAAACACATATCAATATTAACAGCTCCATACCCAAAACTGGTTACAAAGTTGAACTCTCCCAAACATATGCTTTTTCCAGTCCATTACGCATATTAAAACACTTTATCAAGATAACCCATTCAGTTACATTTTACCTCATTCTCAACTGGCATTCATGCCAAGTAACCTGTCCATAACCAGATCCGCCAGGGGAAGCCCAGGCACATCCAGCCATGGACCCCAGAGTTTTTCAAATTTTCCCGTGCGACCCTTGTGTTGATAGATCACTTTCTCCATCCGGAGCGCATTACCCACAGCATTGATCCATTTCGCGACTGTCGGGGGATTCTCTGGCTTCCAATGTGTCATTATTAACTTACGAGCCAAGATTAAGGTTCTACCAATTGCAACTCTAGTACACTCTTACCATTCAAATTCCTCCAAACAGATTGAGCAAGCAGGGTTTAGAATCTAGAGGGATAGAGATCTGAAATATCCTGTTAAGAGTGTACACCACCCCCTTCCAATAGGAATGTAATTCCTCCATGATCCCGTTTACATCTATTGCGTGTCGGTGTAGACAAGAGCCCCATAGTATGCAGTCTGTGTGGGGTATAATATACCCTCAAAAGGATATATAATTGTGTTAATCTTTGGGAAACATTCAGAGAGCAGATCGGTACCGACTGGAGAGCTTCCTCCCATTGATCCCCATCCATCTGACCAACATCCCTCTGCCATTCATCTCTAAGGGCTCTTTCACACGAGCAGACCCTATATCCGTATTTCATCTATCCGTTTTCGGATGAAATACGGACATGCATCTTTATGGGATAGCGGGTGCCAGCGGATGAACATCCGCTGACACCGGATATCGTCCGCCTCCGCTGTGGTCCTGTCATCCGCCGGCTCAGCGGGGATCAGCGGATCTTCACGGGGCGGATCATTACGGATCCGTCCCGTGTGAAAGGGGCCTTATTCGTAAAGGGTGTTTTTTCAGAAAGTTCTGCAGTAGCATATTATAACATTCCGATATAATCCCCTTGGAGGTAGAGGCCCTCTTGATCAAGTTAAATAGAGGTGTAGGAGACTGAGACTACTCCGAAGATCTACTCTGAGCTATTATGGCAGGCCTTAAAGTGGTTGTAAACCCCCCCAAAAAAACCTGCAAGACAAAGGCATAATGAGCTAGTATGCATAGCATTACCTTAGATTGAAGCCCCCGCATCGGTCCTCGTTCACCGCTCAGGCCGGCGACATCACTCCCAGAGTTACTTCCGGGAGCTGCCAATAACGGCACAGTCTAACTGAAGCATGTACATGCCATTGCTTCAGTTTGCTTCAGTGCGCATGAGCCGATGACGTCGGCACATGCAAATACAGGGGATATCTTCTAAACCGTTCAGGTTTAGGAGAGATATCCAGGGTAGCTACAGGTAAGCCTTATTATAGGCTTACCTGTAGCAAAAAGTGTGTTGTAAGGGTTTACAACCACTTTAATTGTATGTAATAGAAATGTATAGATAGTGGTAGACCAAACTTCTCTCGTAAAACTTCAAATTACATCAATACACCATTTTGGAAGATTTGTCTGATGTACAGCACCCCATATCTTTTCCATAACGCCCCATGTTTCAGCTTGGCGAGTTCCATGTAAGTACCATTCTACAAAATTGGGCTGAACTCAGTAATCCCTGTCACTCCCGGCAAATATCTAGTGCCACCGGAACTGTCCCTCTCCCTACTGTGCCTCAAGTGCCACCAAAACTTTCCCTCTCCCTACTATGTGCAGCATCACACCTTCAGAAGAGGTGCGGTTGGCGCTCTCCTGTTCTGCATCCACATTCAACGTACCTATTAAATGCTGTGGCTGAGCAGCCAGATAGTACAGCCAGGGATTTGGCAAGGCTATGCCGCCATATCTTTAGGGCGCTGCAGATGTTCGAGTTTTACTCTAGGAATAGCGATTTTTCCAAATGAAGGTGTGAAATAATAAATTAACTATCCTAAAGGTTTTAAGAGGAACCATAACTGGGGAGTTGTGCAGGACATACAATAACTGGGGCATAAGAATCATCTTAATTAAGTTGACCCTACCAGCCACCAACAGGTGGAGGGAGTTCCATTTTTAATGCGATCCCGAATTTTTGTAACTGTGGGGAAATATTAAGTCCCCCATACTCCCAGATATAGGGTGTCATCTGGACTCCCAGATATCGGAATGAGGTAGCAATTGGTATGGAGCATGCACCCTGAGGTGCACCACCCGCATCTAAGGGCATAAGGGCGGATTTTGTCCAATTTACCTGGAGCCCCGAGTAGTTACTAAACTTCATTATGGTGTGGTGGACATAGTTTCTTTAAGAGAGCCTTCCACAACCCCTAGCAGGATCATCGTATCATCCACATAAAACATCACTTTTTCCTGTCTATCCCCATAACAGAAACCAGTAATGCCCAGATTATCTCCAATCTGGATTGCCAATGGTTCAATGGCCAGTGCGAAGAGCAAGGGTGACAAAGGGTGCGAAAGTATGAGACCTGCTGTCTGATGCCTGAATAGCAGCCTGCGGGTGACAGTATAGTAAGCAGACCCAGGAGATATGTTTCACCAAAGCCAAACTTCTGGAGAACCCCCCACAGATACATCCACTCAATGCTATTGAAGGCCTTCATAGCATCCAGTGAAAGCAGAGCCCTGTGTCGTACATTGTCAGCTGGGGATTGCATATTTAAGAAGAGTCTCCTTAGGTTGACCACAGTGGACTTATTGAGCACAAATCCAGCTTGGTCTGAGTGCATAATAGATGTAATTACTCCGTCAGTCTAAGTGCCAGGATTTTTGCTAGAATCTTAATGTCACTCTGTAGTAATGATATGGGTCTATTTGAGCTCGGATCCACCGGATCCTTGCCAGGCTTTAAAATCAACAGGATGTTGGCCTTGGACATGGATGGAAGTAGGGCTCACCACTTCTTAGCTGCATTAAAAACTCTTAGCAGTAGAGGAAGGAGTACTCCCTCATACTGTTTTTAAATTTCCATGGGTAGACCGTCCTCACCCGGGGCCATACAATTAGGAAACTCAGAAAGCACATCCTCTAAAGTGAGTGGAGCATCCAAGGCTCCCTGCTGCTCATCTGTGAGCCGTGAGAAGTTGATGCCATTTAAGTAATCTGCCAGGTCATCAGGGGTATACTCAGTGGTAGAGAGATACAGTTGTGTATAGAAAAATGCTAATTCCTGCAGGATTTGATCCGGAGAATGCACAAGTTTGCCCGCTGGAATCTTAATAGCTCCAATGGCAGGAGAACGTTGCTGGGAATTAGCTATCTTAGCCAGAAGGTGCCCCGTGCTCTCCCCCTCCTCAAAAAATGCCAATCTGGAGAAGAACCTATTTTTCTCCGCCGAGGAGGAGAGCAGCCGCACATAAGCAGATTGAACAGATTGCCATGCCTCTCTGGCCGAATCAGTAGGATCCTGCACATACTGCGTTTCCAAGGCTTGCACCTGGTTCTCTAGCTCCTCCCTCAGCCCAGAAGAATTTGGCTTAACTTTGTTAATTTCTGCAATAAGTAGACCCCTCAGGTAGGCCTTAAATGCATCCCACTGGGCCAGGGTGGAGTCAGCAGAATCCTGAGCAGTAAAGAACTTCCACATACTCCGCTATATCCCCTCATGAGATAGAAATAACTTCACCCAAAAGGCATTACATATCCAGGGTGCCCTAGGCAGCCTAGAGAGTAAGGACACAATTAGGCATATCACCACATGGGAATGATCTCACACACAGCGGGGTTTGTATATGACCTCTGAGACGGATGAGAGCATGGCCGAGTTGCCCACCACCAGGTCTATTCTGGACAAGGTACCATGTGTTTTGGAAAAGCATAAAAACTGCTAGTCCAAAGTCCAATAAAATCCTTGTCCAAAGGATTCCTTTGTCTTCACATGTCTACCCAGCCCACCTCCTCAAGCAACCGTAGCAGCGGGGATCTCTTCGATGTGACAGAAGTCCCTAAAACAGGGTGTCTGTCCATGGAGGGGCTCAACCAGCAATTGAAGTCGCCCACAATCAGTAACGGTAAATCCGGCCTGCCCTCCAAATATGACAGCAGGATGTGGAGTACCGTTACCACAAAAGGGAGGTACAGTATCCCACAAAAGTGAGTACACCCCTCACAGTTTTGTAAATATTTTATTATATCTTTTTATGTGACAACACTGACTAAATTAGTTATTTTGAGGGGACAGCAAATTTACACTGTTATACAAGCTGTACACTCGCTGTCATTTCTTCAGTATTGTCAAAATATATAATAAAAAAATTAAAAAAATGTGAGAACTTTTGTGAGATACTGTGTATATATATATATATATACATGCAAGTACACATTGCAGTAACCCAATGCGACCTTTAGAGTCTATACACACATCAAATTCTTGGAAATCTATTGAGCTATGTACCAGGACACTCACACCTCTAAAGAACGGGGTGTGCGTGGAATAGTACGCCCTTCCCACCCAAGAATATCTAAGACAAATCTGAGTTTCTGTATTCAAATTAGTCTCTTGGAAACATAGGATGGCTGGATAGAATTGTTTCAAACATGTAGCTATCATCATATGTTTAAGAGGGTAACTTAGACCCTTGACGTTCCACGAAATTACAGGAATCTCAGCCATTGGGGAAATTTAGAGATGGATAAACACATCAACACATTGTCTGTGGTATAATGGTACAATTCCGCTCAGATCTCAAGGGCACAGGAACTGGCATAACTGGTTAATCCTCAATCAGGCAAACTTGTAGGGAAATCCTTCCAACTTCTCCTCCCCAATAAAAGGTCTGTTAGCACAAACTGAAAATAACACGGCACAACAGTGCCAACTCTTGCATAGTGGTAGGTCCAGGCTCATCTTCCCACCCGACGAAGCCTGCATTGTAGGAAAAGTAGGTACAAAAAACAAGGCCATCAACAGGACAGAACATTCAGAACAAATAAAGAATCCTGTTCTTTGATTTTGTAGAAATAGTGCACATTTGTTGTTAGATCACAATATAGTTTAAAGCGGAAGTAAACCCATCAATTTACCGGGTTCAAAAAAAAGTTGCGTTCCCGGCATGCCGTAGAATGCTAGCTGTCACATTGGTTGTCCTCTCAACCAAACTGTCAAACCATCCAATGGCTGGAGTCATAACTGATCACATGTGCAGCATCATGGCAGTTGAAGATTAGACAGAGACCAAGATGGCAGCTTCCTTGGCTGAAAATTATAGGAGGGTTTACTTCCGCTTTAAGATTCGATAACCATATGAAGTCTCCCAGCAGAACAAGAACTTGTACCAACAAATTGCATACAGAGCTAATGGAGAGCTCTAAGCAAATGAGAACCATGCTCCTCAATGGTTAAGTGCTGATCCCGGATCAATCACCCTACTCCTCCTCTCTGCAATGGTGTAGGGCCTGTTCATTCCAGTCAAGCCATGTAGCAGCATCCTGGGCCGATTCAAAGAAGTGGGCTTGTCGGTGTCACGTACCTGGCTGTAATGAGCCTGAATTGCAGAGATAGACCTCCCCTACGGCTCCCACTCACGGCCCTCTGGAATGGGAACAGAAGGCACAGGAGTAAGGAGTGGTATGGGTGCCTGGCAGGATCCGCAGTCAGTATCAAAAGTCCAGGAACTACTGGCAGAAGAAGGAGACTGGAACCGGAGTGCTGGACAGGAACCAAGGATAGCATTAGGCAGGCAGACTGCAACTGGATGCTGGACTGGAACCAGGAATCAGCAGCTGGCAGGATCACCCAGAGAGGTAAGGCAGGCCAGTAGTCAGGTATCAGGCGGGCAGCAGAGATACCAGGGATCAGGCAGGAGAATAGTCAGACAGGCTGGTGGTCAGGTATTAGGCAGACAGCAGAGGTACCAGGGGTCAGGCAGGAGAGTAGTCAGGCAGGCCGGTGGTCAGGTATCAGGCAGACAGCAGAGGTACCAGGGATCAGGCAGGAGAGTAGTCAGGCAGGCCGATAGTCAGATGCAGGCGGAAGGCAGGAAGGGTCAGACAGGTAGCCGGGTCTTTCAACAGGAATACACAGGACAGATCAGGTTAGGGCACACGGAACCCTGTAGAGCAGACAGCAGGGACCGTCTGTGACAGACAGGCTTAAATAGCCTGTCTGGCGCCAACAGCGGTGCGCACGTTCCCGAGAATTCACGCACCTGAGGGCCTGGAAAGCAGATTTCTGGCAGGATCTTCATGACAGTCGGTTAGCCGTAACCCGTAGCTTTGCAGGAAACATTGCGTAAGGTAATTGCAGATTCCTCAACCGCCTCTTCACATCTGCAAACTTGGCCCGGTGTCTCTGCACCTCCGCAGAGAAGTCTGGATAAAAGTATAGCATGGTGCCATTGAACTGCACATTGGCACACTCCCATGCACATCTCAGCACTGCTTCCCTGTCCCTGTAATGGAGGAGCCGGGCTGGTCTTGGGGGGGCACCAGGTGGCAATGAGCGGCCCAGAGTACGATGAGCCCTTTAAACTGTGAAAAGGGGGAGAAAGCATCCTTGCCAAATAGATTAATAAGCCAGATGAATGCGGTTGGATCTTTTCCCTCAGTTTTTTTCCGGCAGGCCCACTATGTGAATGTTGTTACGCCGTAGGCAATTTTCCATATCATCCGCTCTGTTACTGACATCTTTAGCTAGCTGGTGTGCGGCATAAGCTTCTCTAGTAATCGGCGGCAGTTTATCTTCAATATCACAAACTCTGCTCTTCACAGCAGTCGTCCATTCCCAGATTGTTTGAAGGTCTTGTCTAAGTAGTGCCACATCCTCCCTCAGACCCCCAAACTGATCTTTAAGTGTGTTGACTGACGCCGTACATACATGGACTGCTCTCAGTATTTCATCCAAAGTTGGTTGCTCCAGCTCTTCTATATCAGGAGCTAAAGGCAGAGAAGGCAGCAGCTCTGCATTGCTGTCAGCCTCAGAATCACATACATTGTTTGGAGACTGCTCCTGTGTCTCAGGTGCTGACAAGTGAGAGATCCCTGCAGCCCCTCCCGTGGCATTCTCCATGTGTCTCCCCAGTTTTTGGGCATAGTAGTGCATGTCCCTCAGTGTTCCTTTCCCTGTTTTTTCAAAGTTTTTTTGCTGCTGCCCTCCTTAGCCTTCTACGCAGCCCACGGTGTGTGCTGTGTCACCGCCATCTTGGATTTCCATGCCCGCAAATTCTTCATTTATTTTGTTGTTCCATGGGTGCAGAGGGCTGGCAGGTGGACCGGGAGGGGGACCAGGTCAGTAGCCAGCTGGAAAGCTTGAAATCGCCGCTGTATCGGAATTTTCGGAATCTGGATGTCCTGTGTACTGCGCATGCGCAGTACACAGCGGACACTTTGTGATGGGGGACACACTTCCTCTCACATGCCAATCCTGGCCACGCCCCCTACTCCTTTTTCCTTTGACATACATAGGGCAGCCCATTGATTTCAATTGGATGCACTACACGTAGATTATGGAACATTTTTGTGTTTTGTGGGTTGCATGTTTTTTACTGTGCATTTTGTAGCATTTGCTACTCGTTTTTTATCATGGTAAAATGTGTGTTTGCTTCTTTGTTTGGTGTGCCGTTAACAATTAATGGCACTGAAAGTGCAACTAGTAGTTTTAGGTGTATAAAGATGGCCATACACTATACTATCTGATTGTACAATCTCCTTTAGATCTACCATCAACTATGTAGTGCAAGAGCCTGTAGTGTTGAGGGCATGTGGCCTGGTATGGTTCAGGAGGGGGGTGCTCACGCGCCCCCCCCCCCCCCCCCCTTTTCCTGACCTACCAGGCTGCATGCTGACAGGTGATGAGTCATCGATTGTTAAGGACACGGTGGCCGGCTTCATGGCCAACTGCTTAGCAACCAGCGCAATGCAGTAAATTACTGCATTAACTAATGCAATAATTACGGCTATAAAGAACAAATACTGCATGCGGTATTTAACTACAAATTCTCTTGGACAACTTGTTACACCTAGAGGCAACGTTTGCTTTTCGTTCACCATTGTTGAACTCATTGGGATCCAGCTGCTATGAGATCTGAGCGATCACTTTTCACTGCGGTCAACGCAGAGTTCCGTAGAAGCTCCCCTTCATTGGTGTGGGTACACCTTCAGCTCGATTGGCTCATTGGGTATATGCTTTGTTGAGCCCATATGTTCTGGTAAGCCTTCACCTTATCAGTGGTGGATATCTCTTACTTCATGTGATTATCTGTGCCGGTGTTCTGTCACGAACAGTCCGGCTATAAGCAAGTGTCCGTTGTGTACTGCGCATGCGCAGCGCATGTTCAGTACGGAGCATAAAGTTTTTCGGAAATTCTCGGAAGATGAACGACACTTTGTGATGGGGGACACCTAATGATAGTACACCGGCATTGGGATTTACCTTTCCTCCTTGGATCACTATCTGAACTTTTTTTTTTTTTTTTCATGTTAATTTATTTTATCTTTTTTCTTCACCAATATTATTTTTCTCCTTTTTGTATTTTTTTGCACATTGCACTTATTGCTGTTTTTTGGACACTTTATGCATTTACTGTTGTTTATACATGTGTATGCACTATATTTGAAGTGTATCATTGCTCATTTGTATGAGATATTACTTTTGCACTAGACACTTTTCATTTTAAAATTTTTGTATTTCTGCTGCAAAGCAGTCTATACATTTCCCATTTGCCCTCCATACACTTATACCAATACGTGTTTTACCATCAGCCCAGGGCTTTCCTTAGCAGTACCATGTTCATTCCATATGCACATTGTTTCCTCACCAGCGCTGCGCCTAGAGATCATTGACAAGATTCTCCTGTGTAGTTCTGGGCTGATCCCTCACTGTTCTCATAATCATTGAAACTCCATGAGGTGAGATGTTGCATGGAGCCCCAGACCAAGGGAGATTGACAGTTATTTTGTGTTTCTTCCATTTGCGAATAATCGCACCAACTGTTGTCACCCTCACATCAAGCTGCTTGGCGATGGTCTTGTAGTCCATTCCAGCCTTGTGTAGGTCTACAGTCTTGTCCCTGACATCCTTGGACAGCTCTTTGGTCTTGGCTATGGTGGAAAGATTGGAATCTGATTGATTGCTTCTGTGAACAGGTGTCTTTTATACAGGTAACCATCTTAGATTAGGAGCACTCCCTTTAAGAGAGTGTTCCTAATCTCAGCTGGTTACCTGTATAGAAGACACCTGGGAGCCAGAAATCTTGCTAATTGATAGGGGATCAAATACTTATTTCACACATTAAAATGCAAATCCATTTATAACTTTTTTGAAATGTGTTTTTCTGAATATTTTTGTTGTTATTCTGCCTCTCTCTGTTAAAATAAACCTACCATTAAAATTATAGACTGAAACATACAAAATCAGCAGGGGATCAAATACTTTTTTTCCCTCACTGTACAAGCAGCGTCATGTCACAACTGAGTATAAAAGAGATGAGAAGCACCACTAAGTGTAGCAATATGGTTACTTTTAATGAAGGTACAACATTTAGCAACTCATATGGTTGATGATTAACCGCTTCAACAGCGGGCCATTTTACACCATACCTTACCAGAGCACTTTTTGCGATTCGGCACTGCGTCGTTTTAACTGACAATTGCGCGGTCGTGCGACGTTACACCCAAACAAAATTTACGTCCTTTTTTTCCCACAAATAGAGCTTTCTTTTGGTGGTATTTGATCGCCCCTGCGGTTTTTATTTTTTGCGCTATAAACAAAAGAAGAGCGACAATTTTGAAAAAAAAACAATATTTTTTACTTTTTGCTATAATAAATATCCAATTTTTTTTTAAAAAAACTATTTTTTTACTCAGTTTAGGCCGATACGTATTCTTCTACATATTTTTGGTAAAAAAAATCGCAATAAGCGTATATTGATCGGTTTGCGCAAAAGTTATAGCGTCTACAAAATAGGGGATAGATTTATTGCATTTTTTTTTTTTTTTTCGTGACTGCGACATTGCGGTGGACACTTCGGACACTTTTGACACATTTTTGGGACCATTCACATTTACACAGCGATCGTTGCTATAAAATTGCATTGATTACTGTGTAAATGTCACTGGCAGGGAAGGGGTTAACACTAGGGGGCGCTGCAGGGGTTAATGTATTCCCTATATGTGTGATTCTAACTGTGGGGGGAGGGGACTCAAGGGGAGGAGACCGATCATGTGTTCCTCTGTACTGGGATCACATGATCGGTCTCTTCTCCACTGACAGGACGTCGAGCTGTGTGTTTACACACACAGCTCCACGGTCCCGCACGGTCCCGGTGTTTTAACGGGCAATCGCGGGTGCCCGGCGGACATCGCGGCCACCGGGCACTCGCACCGGGTCCTGAGCGACGCCGCGGGCGTGCGCGCGCCCCCAGGCGGCCGGGAATGGGAGGACGTCATATGACGCCCACCCAGGATGGGAGATCCACCTTGTGGGCGTCATATGACTATGGGCGGGTAGTGAAGGGGTTAAAACAGGCACATCTAAGTATGCAGACATCCGGGCGAAAAGCTGTTCACATAGACCATCCTCCACACCGCCATTTACGTCATCCCTTCCATGCTGCGCTCCACGAGCGCTTCAAGCCTCACTTTTAGATCGCTCTACTGCAGGATAGTATTCACAGACACGATTGCAGACTGACAGCGGTGAGAGCCGGCGGTGCGGAGGACAGTGTATGTGGACAGCATTACCCCAGATGCCTGCATACTTAGATGTGCCTCTGTTAATCATCAACCATGTACGTTGCTAAATGTTGTGTACCTTCAGTAAATGTAACCATATTGCTACACTTAGAGGCGCCTCTCTTCTCTTTTATACTCTGGAGCTCCTGCTGGATTTGGCTTCTAGTCCCCTTGTGGAGGCTTCTATTTGTGGATGGACATTTTATGGTCATACAACTTATCACTTTGCTATAATCTTGTTATATGGACTATAGACTGATGGACTTATGAATAAATGTTTGTGGAACAAATCATCTGAGTTTCCATTATTTCTTATGGGGAAATTCGCTTTGATATAGTGCTTTGGATTACAAGCATGTTTCCTGGCACAAATTATGCTTGCAATCCAATGTTTTCTGTACTATATTACAGAAACAGCATATGGGATCACATATGAAAAATTATAGACCCAAACAATACATAAACAATACAGAAACATGGGAGGTTTGGGGTCACAAATTAAGAAAATATATAAACATCAACAATACAGAATTATGGGGGTTCTAGAGTCACATACAGTATTCATACCCCTTGAAATATTCCACATTTTGTCATGTTACAACCAAAAACATAAATTTATTGGGATTGTATGTGATAGACCAACACAAAGTGGCACATAATTGTGAAGTGGAAGGAAAATGATAAATGTTTTTCAATTTTTTTTTTTTAAATAAATATGTGAAAAGTGTGGCATGCATTTGTATTCAGCCCCCCCCCCCGAGTCTATACCTTGTTGAACCATCTTTTACTGCAATTACAGCTGCAAAAGTCTTTTTGGGGATGTCTCTACCAGCTTTGCACATCTAGAGAGTGACATTTTTGCCATTTCATTCTTCTTTGCAAATTAGCTCAAGCTCTGTCAGATTGGATGGAGAGCGTCTGTAAACAGCAATTTTCAAGTTTTGTTACAGATTCTCAATTGGATTTAGGTCTGGGCTTTGACAGGGCCTTTCTAACACATGAATATGCTTTGATCTGAACCATTCCAGTGTAGCTCTGGCTGTATGTTTAGTGTCTTTTTTCCTGCTGGAAGTTGAACCTCTGCCACAGTCTCAAGTCTTTTTCAAACTCTAACAGGTTTTATTCTAAGATTGCCCTGTATTTGGCTCCATCCCCCTTCCCATCAACTTTGACAAGCTTCCCTGTCCCTGTTGAAGAAAAGCATCCCACAACATGATGCTTCCACCACCATGTTTCACGATGGGGATGGTGTGTTTAGGGTGATGTGCAGTGTTAGTTTTCTGCCACATATAGCGTTTTGTTTTTAGGCCAAAAAGTTAGATTTTGGTCTCATCTGACCAGAGCACCTTCTTCCACATGTTTGCTTTGTCCTCCACATGGCTTCTCACAAACTGCAAACAGGACTTCTAGAAAATATAGACCCATCTGTACAGAAACCTGGAGGGATTAAGGGGGACATATGAAGAAAATATAAATCTTTTTTTCACCTTGTGATCCTAGCAGTAATGCATTTTCTATCCTAGAGTGAGAATGCAGCATTGCCATCCTAAGACAAGAAGTGTGTTAGGACTACAGGATATCTTCCCCTTCTCCTCATCTCCATAACATAGGGTTTTGTAGTCCAAAAAAGGAAACACTATTAACTGATAACAGTGCAACAGAGACAGACCAGTTGCACAGGTTCAACAACACACTTTCAATGGATTTTCAGCCTGTGAAATACTGTAATTATGTGTAGTGGTACCCTCGTAGGGGCTGCTGGTAATTGTGGTCCATCTCCAACCCTGCACAGCCAGGCACACAAATTTCCAGACACAGTCCTTGTACTTTGTTTTGTTTTTGTTTTATTAGGGGAATTGAACTTGGATGAGTATAGGGTGCATATGGGATGCCCACTTGATTGAAGAAATATATAGGGACTGAACTATATACACTCTGGTATATACAACCTCTGCTCCTTCACCTCCAGCACATACACAGGACCAGCCAGCACTGTTGTAAAGAGTCTGACACTGGCTCAGCCAGACCCAAAGCAAATGCCCTTTTCATGCAGGGAGAGTGGGCCCATATGGTGTAGTAAAAATAGGTAGTCCTTAGTGCTATAAAATGAGTGTTGATTTCGCGCTAATATGCACCAAATAAATATAATGCAAAAATACAGTCAATCAATGTGTATATAGTGCACCAAGTGCTAAAAACAATAGTGATATTCAATAAATATCAAAAATAGTGTATATACATCATACTTATAAAACAGATAATGAATAAAGTGCTCAATGTGCTGGTTATCATAAGTGACTGAAATAAACCACACTATGGTCTAAAATTGGAAACACAGTGGTCCTGGTAAATATCAAAAAGGTGGGTGACAGATAAAAGTGCAAGCAATAAAGATGTAGTCCATATAATGTTAAAAAAAAAGAGAGAAATATAAATATTAAAAATAAAAATTAAAAATAGAGTCCATATAGTGAAGGATAATTAATTAAATAGTACAGTTCAAATGGTAATACACAAGGGAAATATGGAGGAGGTATCAGAGATGACCGTGATCTTCTATCTCAAAAGTGAGGGATGGTGGGTTCGTGAGGACCTAATCCTGAATTGTGCTCTCTAGCCTCTCACCTGTAAATAGAATTAAACGGGCATCCAAAAGGCACAGGGGTCTATTTCACTTCCACTCGCTCCTTCCACTGACTCCAAGGTTCCTGCTTCCAAAGTCAGTGGAAGGAGCGAGTGGAAGTGAAATACACTATTTTTGATATTTATTGAATATCACTATTGTTTTTAGCACTTGGTGCACTATATACACATTGATTGACTGTATTTTTGCATTATATTTAGTTGGTGCATATATACTGCTCCATCCCAGTCCTTTTAGGCGTACCTCCCAGTCCTTCTGACTGTGTGTCACTCAACAGCCTTCCTGGCTGTTCCTGTTGCTCCTGGAGACTTGCCCAGCAGTGTTCTCCCGCTGTCCTCTCCTTCCTCCCAGGACACCTCCGTGTGTCATGAGAGGGTCCTGTCTGCACCCAAGCCCAGGACCAAGGTCACCCCCCAGACTGGGTAGCTCCCTCAGGGGCCACGACAGCCTAACACTCCATCTCCATCTTCCACCCAAACAACTCCTCTCCAGCTGGGCTGACCCAGAGTATTTGAGGGGATCTGCCCTGTGCCAATCCAAGTTGGGGATTGGTCAGTGCCCTCAGAATACTCCAGGCAACTCCACCTTACCTCACCTCCCATTCTTCTAGAAGGTTCCAGAACATTCAAGAAGTAGGGGGGGGGGTCTCAGTGATGCTGCCTGTGAGTCATCCAACTCTCCCTGGATTTCTGCCCAACCCAGGACAAAAAACACAGGCAAAAATTTACCTACACTATCACAAAAAATAAACTATGTACACTTATAGCACTATAGGGTGCTACATATAATTGGCAACTTTAACCACTTCAGGACCGCTTGTCCACATTGTACTCCTACAGGCGCCGCCTCCTGCTGTGAACACAGTGGGATTTTGTCAGCAGGTCCTGGCCAATGATTCATGGCTGAGACCTGCACATCGGCTGTGTCCAATCACAGCCCAGAGCCCTCTGTTGACAAACAACACAGGGCTCTGTACAGAGGGAACAATCTTTTTATTTCTTCTCCCTGCAAGCAAGGAGAAGGAACCAGGGCCGGTACAAGGCAGGGGCGGAAGGGGCAAGTGCCCTGGGCGGTACCATTTGCTATAGGAGGGGGGGCGCAGGTGAAATTCTGCCACGGCCGCCAGTGTGTACAAGTACACCTGTGTCATAGCCAGCAGCACTGTACAAATTATGTGTGCCGAGTGCGCTCCTGCATCTGTCACCTCCCTTCCCTGTCAGCTTCACTGTTTACTCCCCCTACGGAGGAGTCTCGTAGTCCCTGCCAGCGGCGTGACATCACTCACGGCCGGAGGTGGGAGGACTCAGAGGAGCGCAGGGAGCTGTGCATGTGCTGTGACCCAGAGGAGCTGAGGAGCCTGGCTCTAGCTGGTAGCTAGAAGATGTGGAAACTGGAAAGCATACAGACAGTGTGCTACAGACTGAACTTGTGCAAAGTAAGCAGAAGAGCAGCAGATTAATAAATGGCTGGATTGGGGGAGGGGAGGAGGCTGAGGTGAGGTTAATGACCACTGCTGTTTAATTTGTGTAATATACAGCATGTAATATTGCGTAATATACAGCATGGACAGCATGTAATGTTTAATATACAGTATGTAATGTGTAATATACAGCATGGACAGCATGTAATATTGTGTAATATACAGCATGGACAGCATGTAATATTGTGTAATATACAGCATGGACAGCATGTAATATTGTGTAGTATACAGCATGGACAGCATGTAATATTGTGTAGTATACAGCATGGACAGCATGTAATATTGTGTAGTATACAGCATGGACACCATGTAATATTGTGTAGTATACAGCATGGACAGCATGTAATATTGTGTAGTATACAGCATGGACAGCATGTAATATTATGTAGTATACAGCATGGACACCATGTAATATTGTGTAGTATACAACATGGACAGCATGTAATATTGTGTAGTATACAGCATGGACAGCATGTAATATTGTGTAGTATACAGCATGGACACCATGTAATATTGTGTAGTATACAACATGGACAGCATGTAATATTGTGTAGTATACAGCATGGACAGCATGTAATATTGTGTAGTATACAGCATGGACAGCATGTAATATTGTGTAATATACAGCATGGACAGGGGTCAGCAAGGTGTCCCCACACGGACACTGGTCCGTGTGCGGTCCTTGCAATGTCCACTGCCACCACTGACTTTTTACAATTTTTTTTATAAAGCTTCTTTCACACTGGGGTGGCGGGTCCATTAGTGGTAAAGCGCTGCCAGTTTTAGCGGCACTTTACCACTATTTAATTTATTTGGTACTTTTCGGCCACTAGCAGGGAACTTTTAACCCCTAAGAAGGGGTTAAAAGCGCCCATGTTGCTAGCCCGAGGTGGCTGAGGGAAGGTTAATTACAATGGTATTTAATTTCTGTAATATACGTGCATTAGTGACTAGTGGCAGTTAATTAAACCCTTTGTGCTGCATTGGTGGCACCAGTGTTAGTGTTAATGCATCTGTGACCAATGGCAATACATTAACCCCTCTTCCTCCATGCTGTATATTACAAATTGGGTCAAACACCAGTAATAAAAACAAAGTCCCAATGTGATAAAAATGTTCTTTGGTAACATCCTCCATCTTCATTTGAGTGATCCTGTAAAAGTCACCTCCACCATCGATAAGGTGACCAGATTGCATGGACCTTCTATCACATGTGATCACATTAGGATCAAAACAAGCCAGCTGTCTAATCGCAGCTACCTGTCGTTCTAGGTTTCGAGAAGCGCAGTGACGTCAGGTAATGGAGCGACGTGCTGACATCATTGCGCTTCTCAAATCCCGAAAGGATAGGTAGCTGCGATTAGCCAGCCAGCTTGTTTGTTTTACATGTTTTTGCTGTAATAGCAATATTTTATACCTTTAAATAAAGTTTTTAAAGAATTTTACAGTAAGGCTAGCAAGCCTTTTGTATTTTGGGGACTATCTGTGATATCGTTTCCTGGTATGGTGGGTCCACTTACCACAAGGGGTTCCTGGGACGGTTAAAGGCCCTGGCTGGGTTTAGAGGCACAAGTGTCACTGACCTTCCTTGATAGGAGGTCTGTGCAATCTGGTAAGCAAGCACTTTATTTATGTTGGAGGCGACGTCACAGGATCACTCAATTGAAGGTGGTGGATTTTGCGGAGAAGAGGAGGATCTAGGATGCTCTGTATAAAACCCTTGCAAAGAGCAGGTAAGTATAACATGTTTGTTATTTTTATTTAAAATATGTTTTTACAACCCCTTTAAGGTTAGTTGGTTAGCCCATTTTGCACTTAAGGCGGACCTTCATAAAAATACCTATATTTAGAATGTGTGAGTGAACTCTGTTTCTATCTGTTTCTTTAAGTATATTTTGATTCTTTCTTAAAAATGGGGGGGGGGGGGGGGGGGGGGGCGGTGCATGCCATCTTCGCCCTGGGCACCAAATGTCCTCGTCCCAGCACTGGAAGGAACAGATAGATTTTTTGTATAAATGAGCACACATTACACATTGTTAGACACACACCTAACCCCCCCCCCCCCCCATTGCCCCGAGATGTAAACCCCTTACCAGCCAGTGTCATTAATACAGTGACAGTGTACAGTATTATCACTGATCACTGTATTAGTGTAACTGGTGATGTCAGTTTCAGTTAGTCAAGTCCCACTCAGCATCAGTTAAGGTCAGATTGCTGGCCACACTATCATAGTTTCACTATGAGTCACTCACCACCGTCATTACAAGTATACAAAAGTAAATAAATAAAAATTCCAGTATACGTATGTACCATAAATTGTAGACCTTATAACTTTCACACAAACCAATTAAAGTGGTTGTAAACCCACTTTTTGGACTTTTACCTATAGGTAAGCCTAGAATAAGGCTTACCTATAGGTAGTGGAAAAATCTTCTAAACGTGCGCCGTTTAGGAGATATTTTACTTGTAGTCCGCCTGAAATTGCTACGGCGCATGCGCAGGGAAGAGACAAAATTAAAGGCCGTTTCTTCCCTAGCATATGCCGCAGGTCTCGGCTCCCGTGCGCATGCTCGGGAGTGACGTCACGCGGCTCCGGCAAATCACAGAGCCGAAGTCTGCGGCCCCGAAGGAAGAGGGCAAGAAGAAGGACGCTGCCCACACAGGGGACGTCGCTGGATTCTTTTGCAGGTTAGTGGTACATAATGGGCTAGTATGCGATGCATACTAGCCCATTATGCTTTTCATTTGCAGGCTATACAGAGAGCAAAAGAGGAAGTAAAACCCATCTGGGTTTACTTCCCCTTTAATATACACTTATTGGGATTTTTTTTACCAAAGATATGTATCAGAATACATTTTGGCCTAAATTTATGAAGATTACATTTTTTTTTATTGGATAAGTTTTATAGCAGAAAGTAAAAATATATATTTTTTCAAGATTTTCGGTCTTTTATTGTTTATATAATAAAAAAAATAAAAAAAACAGTGGTGATCACGTACCACTAAAAGAAAGCTCTATTTGTGTGGAAAAAATTATATAAATGTAATTTGCGTACAGCGTTGCATGACCATGCAATTACCAGTTAAATTAGTACAGTGCTAAATAGCAAAAGATGGCCTGGTCATGAAGGAGGTAAAACCTTCTGCAGCTGAAGTGGCTAATTTTCTCAAAGCTCAATCATTCTGATATTAATGCTATTTTGTTCCATGAATTCACTATAGTGTTGCCACCATGTGAACCCTTTAGAATGGCCTCCTGAGGGTAAAGAAAAGCGGCTCCTACCTAACCAGGTTTGGTGTGGCTGCAGATCTGAGCTCTAGCTTGGCTACTGACAAGAGTACTGTCACCAGGGCCGATCCCAGGCGGGTGCTCGGGGTGCAGTGCACCTGGGTGCCAGAGAGGTGGGGGCACTATAGCGCCAGAGTGCTTCCCTCCCTCCTCCTCCTCCTCCTCCTCTCCATGTCCAGAGGCGGCTCTCACCGCCGATCATCGTCGCGGCGTCACCGCCGCTGTGTTTACTTTCCTGAAGCCCGTCCCCCCTCCCTCCTTTCAGAGAAGGAGATCAGCCTGAGATTGTAGCGCATGCTCTTTGTGTGGAGAGAGACCAACCACGCACTGACGTCGCTGTGGGGGGGGGCGCACGCTCCGTGCCTGACACATTGTTCTCCTCCTCCTCTCTGTATCTCTCTCGATCTGTTCGGGTGTTTTTATGTACAGTAGCGGAGGGGGGGTTGTCCTGGGGGGTCTGTACTAATGGAGGGGGGTTTATCCTGGGGGGTCTGTACTAATGGAGAGGGATTTGTCCTGAGGGGGTCTGTACTAATGGAGGGGGGGTTGTCCTGGGGGGTCTGTACTAATGGAGGGGGGGTCTGTACTAATGGAGGGGGGTTTGTCCTGGGGGGGGTCTGTACTAATGGAGAGGGATTTGTCCTGAGGGGGTCTGCACTAATGGAGGGGGGGTTGTCCTGGGGGGTCTGTACTAATGGAGGGGGGGTCTGTACTAATGGAGGGGGGTTTGTCCTGGGGGGGTCTGTACTAATGGAAGGGGGTTTGTCCTGGGGGGGTCTGTACTAATGGAGGGGGGTTTGTCCTGGGGGGATCTGTACTAATGGAGGGGGGCGGTTTGTCCTGGGGGGGTCTGTACTTATGGAGGGGGGTTTGTCCTGGGGGGGTCTGTACTAATGGGGGGGGTTTGTCCTGGGGGGGTCTGTACTAATGGAGGGGGGGGGGTTTGTCCTGGGGGGTCTGTACTAATCAGTGTTGGTCATCTTACTTTAAAAAAGTATTTAGTTAAGTTACAAATTACTTCTCCCAAAAAGTAATTGCATTAGTAACTCAGTTACTACATTGGAAAAGTAATTAGTTACGCAGCAAAGTAACTGACTTTTTTTTTTATATTCTATACGTGTAACTAAGGGGCGGGTCTAGTATTACTGTAACCAAGGGGCAGATCTGTTATAGAGTGTAAGCAAGGGGCGGGTCTATTATTATTATATAGTGTAAGGGGCGGATGGCTACAGAAGAGGGCGAATGTTAAATTAATGGGCAGAGCTCGATATATAACAATAATAATAAATGTGCCCCTTGGTTACAGTAATACTAGACCCGCCCCTTAGTTACACGATAGACGACCCTTGCAGAGTAGCATGGGCATCGGGAGCGTGCGGCATCGCCTTGTACAATTACATGTTAACTGCGCCTGCGGGAGGCGGGGGTGGTTTGTCCTGGTGGGGGGTGTACTAATGGAGGGGGTGGTTTGTCCTGGTGAGGGGGTCTGTACTAATGGAGGGGGGTGGTTTGTCCTGGGAGGTCTGTACTAATGGAGGGGGTGGTTTGTTCTGGTTGGGGGTCTGTACTAATGGAGGGGGGTGATTTGTCCTGGGGGTCTGTACTAATGGAGGGGGGTGGTTTGTCCTCGGGGTCTGTACTAATGGAGGGGAGTTTGTCCTGGTGGAGGGGTCTGTACTAATGGAGGGGGGTGGTTTGTCCTGGGGGGTCTGTACTAATAGAGGGGAGTGGTTTGTCCTGGGGGGTCTATACTGATGAAGGGTGGTCTGTACTGAGGGAGAGGTTTATACTTCGTGGGGGGTCTGCACTGATGGAGAGGGGTCTATACTTAGTGGAGGGGGGTCTGTACTGAGGGGTGACTATAGTTGGTGGAAGGGGGGGTGACACCATGTTATACCGCACCTGGTGACACCAACCCTAGTGACGCCACTGCAGCTGCAGGATCTTCTTTTCCCCCCTCCCTCTCCCTCTCCTTCTCACATGCACTGCTGTACTAGTAAGTGGCGCTGGCCAGCACAGCTGCCCACTATGTTTCTTCCCCCGCCTTCATATCAGCCAGGGAAGAAATAGAATAGAAAAAGGAGCAGAGAAGAGGATTGTGGGACATGTAGTCCCAAGGACTGGCAGCCCCACTGTAACACAGAAACTGCAGCCCACACAGCATGCTCAGCTGAATGGGAGAGAGAGAGAGAGCCAGGAGCCCGGGAAAGCTTTCAGGGAAGTACACCCAGGACTCCAGAGGGAGAGGACAGTGCTGAAAGAACACCATCAGAGAGAGAACCCCGCTGCCCTGCGCCACCAGAGGAAAAGCCACACAGCCTGGCGCCATCCCTGGTGGAGAAAGGAATGGAGTCATTGCCAGAATACAGATCTGGGTGCTACCCAGCGGAGTCGCCACGGGCAATTTCAGAGTGAGCTGACTCCTGATCAGAGGAACCGTTGCTGTATCGCTGGGTCAGGTGAGAGGGCCGATCTGCCATTATCTACTAATGTCCATAGGAACTGCAGTCTCTGACCATCTCCTGTATTATATCTGCAGTCTCTGACCATCTCCTGTATTATATCTGCAGTCCCTGACCATCTTCTGTATTATATCTGCAGTCTCTGAACATCTCCTGTATTATGTCTGCAGTCTCTGACCATCTCCTCTACCATGATTGCAGTCTCTGACCGTCCCTTGTATCATGTCTGAAGTCTCTGATCATCTCTTGTATCATGTCTGCAGTCTCTGATCATCTCCTGTATCATGTCTGCAGTCTCTGATCATCTCCTGTATTATGTCTGCAGTCTCTGGTCATCTCCTGTATTATGTCTGCAGTCTCTGATCATCTCCTGTATTATGTCTGGGGGACCTTTCTAACAGAAGCCCCCTCTGTGTGCATCAGAGAGACTCCCCTCCAGGTCTCATTAGTGTACGCTCTTCCTGTATTTTCTTTATGGTTAAGAGATCATGGGAGGATCCCAAGGTAACGAAGACTTCTTAGGGGAGCATCTCTGTGTTTGAGTCGTTGCCATAGAAACATTTGTAAAGGGGAGGAGTTGGTAAGATGACCACGCCCATGTGGGGGCGCCAGAAATATTTCTGCACCCAGGCGTCTGTGACCCTAGGATCGGCCCTGACTGTCACCATTGAGATATCATTTTCAGCCAAATCAGTGGCCAAGCAGAGATAACACTCACATGAGGACTACCATAAGACAGTTTCCTATTGAATATCTACAACACTTTTTGTGAATTTCACAGTATGTCTGCTATACCTTTGCTTCATTGAATGGTTTGAACTATGCAAAAAAAAAAAAAAGTAAAACAACAAACCCTTTACCAGAGTAATAAATAATGCTAGGTACACACAGGGAGTTTTCTTTTCTTCAACCCAGAAGCCTGATCGAAAAAAAAAAAAACAGACAGATCGCTGTACTAACACAAGCAATGTTAGTACAGTGATCTCCCCCATTGAGCGATTGAGTTGTGACAGGGGGACGGCCAACCCCGCCAGAACACATCAGTCAGTGCTCTTAGCTATTGGCTTCAAGCGCTGATTAGACTCTAGTTTTCCAGCATGCCCGTTCAATAAAAGCCAGACCTTAAACCAGCATTTGTCAGACAGGCTGCTCTACACCTGGTCCAAATGTTGGCCAGGTTCTGTTAAACCGTCCGATACTGACTGATATCTGTCCAATATTTGGCACGTATGTACCAGCCTTAGGACACTTAGGTGCAGATAGAAAAGTCTGCTTGTTTAACCACTTAAGGACTGCCCCACGTACATATACTGCAGCAGGACGGCCCTTAAGTGCAAAATCACGTACCTGTACGTGATTTTTTTTTTCTTCGGGTCTGGGGCACGTGCCACCAACGACCCGCTCCCGCTGTAACTGGACACAGTGGTAGCCAATCAGCGGGTCTGGCATGTCCGCTGAGAACCCGGCGATCGTTCCAAGAGAGGCAGACCGCCATTCTACTGGTACGGAAGACAGAGATCTTGGGTTTCTGCAGGATCTCTGTCTTCCTACAGTTAAACCATCCCCCACACAGTAAGAAAAAACTTACAGGGAACACAGTTAACCATTTGATCGCCCCTGATGTTAACCCCTTCCCTGCCAGTATCATTAGAACAGTGACTGCATTTTTTTTCGCACTGATCACTGTATTGGTGTCACTGGTCCCCAAAAAGTGTCATTTAGTGTCAGATTTGTCCGCCGCAATGGCACAGTCCCACTAAAAATCGCTGATTGGCATTATTACTAGTAAAAAAAATTCTAAAGATTCCATAAATATATCCCAAAGTTTTTAGACTCTATAACTTTTGCGCAAACCAATCAATGTACGCTTATTGGGATTTTTTTACCAAAAACATGTAGCAGAATACATATTGGCCTAAATTTATAAAGAAATTTGATTTTTCAAACTTTTTATACGCTGTGTTTTACAGCAGAAAGTAAAAAATATTGTATATCTTTTTTTGTTTATAGCGCAAAAAATAAAAACCGCAGAGGTGATTAAAGCGGAGGCCCACACAAATTTCAAAGTTTAGCTCCATCGCATTATTGCATTGCTTACATTTTTAAATAGAAGATTTTTTTTTTTTTTAAAAGAGGGTGTACCTGTATATTTGATCTTTCTTCTACGTTTCCTGTCTATGACCCCCGTGGGTATGGGTGGGTATGATCGTAATATCACAACGGGGCGGGAACTTCCGACGCTGCCGCCCTGTTGTGATGGCAACGTGGAAGTTTATGGCGCTCTGCGCTGTACAAACTGAGCATACGCAGGAACAAGCAGTGAATGCTGGTAGCTCAGCATTCACCGCATCCAGGAACATGCCCACAAGCAAGATGAAACCTGCCAGCAACAAATTTTAAAACTAAATTTTTGCTACCAAACGAACGTGTGAGTGTAACAATGACAATATGTAAGGGTCTAAACTGTTTAAAAAAATAAAAATAAAAAAATTATATTGTCGGCGGACCTCAGCTTTAAATACCACCAAAAGAAAGCTCTATTTGTGGGAAAAAAAGGACATCAATTTTATTTTGGATCAGTGTCGCAGGGCCGCGCAATTGTCAGTTAAAGCAACGCAGTGCTGTATCGTAAAAAAAATGGACTGGTCATGAAGGGGATTAAACCTCCTGCACTTTCAGGTAGGAGGAAGCATGAGGGGGTTCTGTTTGTGACTTTAGGACTGATCTAAAGCCAAAGGATTAGCAAAACAGGCAGGCAAATTACATTCTGAAAATTAAGTCCGTAACGGCCTATAACATGTTTCCTTTTATGACAGGTTTCCTTTAAAACAGGGTTTTATTTGCTAGTATCAGCAGACTGGCAGTAAGTGCTGACAGGGTTCTTTCACACTGGCAGTCGGGGCTGGCCACCTGGCCATCCACCAGAATTCTATTACAGCCTGACAGGGCTGTACACATGACAGGGTTGCAATCCTTTCACTTTGCAGCCGCAGTCATTTTAACCTGGGCTGCAGAGTTTGACATGCAGCACCTCCTGCCAAGCTCAGCCATTGAGATCAATGGACCGCAAATATGCCAAAAATAATTTGTCAGTTAAAAAAAAGTAAGAAAAAAATAAATAAAACAGGAGTCAGCTGTTATATTCACCAGCTTTGTTCAATGGTTTAAAAATCTCACAATGGTTCTAACCTCTCACCAATCTATCCAAAGCTAAAAAAATAAAAAATTACACAGCACTTTACAGATACTGTATATTGTACATTCACATCAGTCCCTACCCTCAAGGAGTTTACAATCTAAGGTCCCTAACTCACATTCATATATACACATACTAGGGTCAATTTAGACAGGAGCTAATTAACCTATTAGCATGTCTTTGAAGTATGGGAGGAAACCCACGCTGGCACATTGAGAACATGCAAACTCCAGGCAGGTAGTGTCATGGTTGGGATTTGAACCAACGGCCCTAGTGCTGCTAGGCAGAAGTGCTAACCACTTAGACACTGTGCTGCTTTATTAGTCTAGTACTTTAACCACTTGGCGCCCGCGCTATAGCCGAAAGACGGCTTCAGCGCGGACGCTCCCTGCTGGGAGGACGTCCCTGGACGTCCTCTTGTTTACTTCCGCAATGCGCGCTCCTGAGAGCATGCTTCGGGGAAGTTCTGTGCTGGCCATGTCCCTCTGACACAGCCAGTCACAGATCGCTGTAAACGACCAATCACAGCGGCCGTTTACAGTGCGATCGGCGTGTCCAATGAGAGATGATCTCATATGTAAACATATGAGATCATCTCTCAGTGCCGCTCTCCCTCCTCACACAGAGACAGCGCGTGAGGAGGGAGAGATGAACGGCTGCAGCGGCCGTGAGTTAAAAAAAAAAAAAATACGAAAATAAATGTGCCATCTATCCCCGCTGCCATCTGTCCCCATTTCCATCAGTCCCCACTGCCACCTGTCCCCACTGCCATCTGTCCCCAGTGCCATCTGTCCCCAGTGCCATCTGTCAGTGCCATTTGTCCCCAGTGCCACCTGTCCCCAGTGCCATTTGTCCCCAGTGCCACCTGTCCCCAGTGCCATGTATAAGTGCCATCTGTCATCAGTGCCATGTCAGTGCCACGTGTCATCATTGCCACATCCACATAGTGCCATCTGTCATCAGTGCCATATCAGTGTCACGTGTCATCAGTGCCACATATTAGTGCCATCTCTCATCAGTGCCACGTATCAGTGCCATCGGTCATCAGTGCCATGTATTAGTGCCACATGATATCAGTGCCACGTATAAGTGCCATCTGTCAGTGTCACATGTCATCTGTTATCAGTGTCACGTGTCATCAATGCCACGTATCAGTGCCATCTGTCATCAGTGTCACGTGTCATCAGTGCCACTTATTAGTGCCATCTGTCATCAGTGCCACGTATTAGTGCCATCTCTCATCAGTGCCATGTATTAGTGCCACATGATATCAGTGCCACGTATAAGTGCCATCTGTCATCAGTGCCACATATTAGTGCCATCTGTCATCAGTGTCACGTGTCATCAGTGCCCCGTATTAGTGGCATCTGCCATCAGTGCCACATCAGTGTCACGTGTCACCAGTGCCACGTATCAGTGCCACGTCAGTGTCACGTGTCATTGTCCTGGTGCTCCAGGGCCTTCAAAAGTGTAATAGGTAGTCAACAAGTTAGATGTGTAATTTATGCTCCTAGAACACCTGATGGCGCTCCCTGCATGTTGGGCCTCTCTAAGTGGCCAGGCTCTGGAAAAGTCCCACACATGTGGTATCGTAATACTCAGGAGGAGTAGCAGAATTTGTTTTGGGGTGTCATTTGTGGTATACACATGCTATGTGAGAGATGACAACATCAAAACCTCACCATGCCTCTTACTAAATACCTTGGAATGTCTACTTTCAAAAAAGGGGTCATTTGGGGGGTATTTGTACTTTCCTGGCTTGTTCGGGTGGCAAGAAATGAGATAGGTCACCAGTACATCAGATGTGATCAATTTTGTATGATTTGCACCACAGCTTGTAGACTCGCTAACTTTCACAAAGACCAAATAATATCCACTAATTTGGGTTATTTTTACCAAAGATATGTAGCAGTATAAATTGTGGCCAAAATGTATGAAGAAAAATTTATAATTTGCGAATTTTTATCACAGAAACAAAGAAAAATGCGTTTTTTTTCAAAATTTTCGGTCTTTTTTCATTTATAGCGCAAAAAATAAAAAACCCAGAGGTGATCAAATACCACCAAAAGAAAGCTCTATTTGTGGGAAAAAAAGGACAAACAATTCATTTTGGTACAGTGTTGCGTGACTGAGTAATTGTCATTCAAATTGTGAGAGCACCGAAAGCTGAAAGTTGGTCTGGGCAGGAAGGGTGTTTAAGTGCCCAGTAAGCAATTGGTTAAAATGAACTGAACTCTGTGCCCTAAAAAACAAGTAGTGAGCAAAGGACTAGTTACCAATACTGCCCATGTTCTCCTTGCAGCTGATCTTTTCCCATTAATAGCTTGCCATGCTTTGTTCTGCACTTTGTCTCTATGTGGAGTATATTGGGTCCCCTGTTCACTTCTGAGCCCTGGGTGAGGCACGACCCCTGCGGGCACCACCGTAAAACTGTAACCAAATGTAACTTGGGATATCACATGAAGGATAAACACACCACTTTTGATGGAGAAAATATTTGGTTTATGTAAAATTTAGATAGGGAGTAATATCAGTACAAAATCAACATTTGATTGTAGACAAAGAGAGTCACATATTACAAAGCAAGCAATAAAACACAGCAGTGCCACTTTAAATAGTCCCAATTGTCCTGCAGGACTCAGAGTTTAAACGTAATCCTCCTACTAAGAGAGAATTCATACAATGTAGGAAAACTCTTCTGCCGGCTTGATGGAGCTCTTTACATTGGTGCACATTGGAGGCGTAGTCCCTATGCCTCCAGAGATGATGGCACGGCAGGTAAAGTTCCCCTTTATATAAGGGGAACTTAATAAAGGTGACAAGCTGGGAAGTCACTTGTCAAAAAGTTACAAAAATGTTATTAAAGCTGAGGAGGGATGGGAGAAGAATTTAGCAGAAGGGGGTCCTTTTGTCTACAAACTTGGCTTGTGAGACCTGTTCCTTCTTTGGGATGAGTAAGCCTGAGGTAATATGCAGTTACAGTTCCTGCGTATCAGGCGAGTAGGAAGTATGGCAAGTATAGATAGGCCACAGCACCAGTGGCGTCTCCAGCTTTCATATTTAGGGGGGGCACATGGGGGGACAGGGACAAAAGTAGGGGGGCAACTATAAAATGCAATTTTACTACGATCCCCAGGGTGGCAGAAAACAAGGGATATATGTCACCAGCATACCAAGAAAATATAAGGGTCCAAAGCAGTGGGAGAACTATCAGGGTTGCAAAGGTTGTCTTGCCACCGGGCCTTGGTGTTCTGCCACTGTGGTGTTCCCCAGCCTCCTCTTGCTGTCCTGCCCCTGCTATTGACAGTGCTGGTCTTGCATCTGTGTCATTGGCAGTGGCAGCAGTCTATTAGGACCTAGTGCTGGTGACATTATGGGTGCATGCAGGGGAAGGCTGGCACTATTGGTTGTAGAGAGCCGAGTCCCCAGCTGGTCACCTAGCAGCAGTAATGTTGTATAACCTTCTCTGTTGACATGCTGATCGGGATGTGATCCAGGTGATGCTCCCAGTCAGATCTAATAAACACAGTATTTATTAGCATCAAGAGTACAACCACATCCACTGTATGTTCAGCCGCCATGTGGGCTCTATGCCTGTAAGGTGTGGGCTTTGATCAATAAAATCACTATGATATTTAACACTAGGATTTGACTAGGAGCATCACCTGGATTGCATCACGATCAGCATGTCAGAGAAAGCTGCACTGCTGCTAAGCAACCTGCAGGGAGGTCAACTGTCTACTCTACAACCATTAGACATGGGCTCGGGTGTGTTTGAAATCCCACTTGCCCGATCCCGCCAGGAAGCCGACACTGCACACGGCTAATCACAGGCAGTGAGACATTCCTGATCTGTGCAACTGCGGACCAGGAAATGTCTCACTGCTTGTGATTAGCGCTGTGCAGTGTGGGCTTCCTGACGGGCTCGGGCATGTGGGATTTTGAACATGCCCTGCCCATCTCTAACAACAAATTGTGCTGGCTCTCCTGTACATTAGCCCCATAAAGTAACCAGCACTGGGTTCCAATGTGCCACTGCTGCCATGGAGACAGAGACCAGCGCTGTGAATAGCCAGGACAGCAACCCTGGTAGTTCCACCACTGGTCCACACTGCAAGGATTCCCCCATCCACCTATAATGTGTAGATGGGAGAATTGGATCATTTCTTTTTTTTTCATGCAACCTACTAGTTAAATGAAAAAAGTGATCAATGTATGGGCTGCCTAAGTGCTAAGACCAGCCATAGGCAGTTTAAATCTCAGCTGGTTGAGGTTTGAACCATTAATGAGCAGGCTGAATGTACCAAGTTGATCGATCAAATTGGGAACAACCAGCCTGACAGATACTCTTATGATTATCACTAGTGGTTGCTATAGCCACTAGTGATAATGACTGTTTGTTGGGAGAATACAATTGCTGGGCAGGAAGGATATTCCTCTGTCACCACTGTCTGTGTTAATGGGGGAATTATGCAAGTTTCTTTCCTGCACTCTGTGGATGCAGGAAAGAAATTTGCATAGTCTATTACCTACCTAACTGAAAGTGAAAGTAAGTTGTGAAGGTCTTGAAAGAACAGGAGAGGGGGAGTGACAGATGGGGGAGAGAAGGGATGGAGATAATGCAGTTCAGTGATTACAGTGTACTGCAGTGCACACACTTACCCATGCGTCCAGGCTAGAAGAATACTCCCCCTCTCAATAGAGACTGTGTTACTCCAGCGGCAGCCTGAGTAAGATGTGGCGCATCCGCTACGGATGCAAACAAAAAGACATTGCCTTTTTGTAAAAAAAAATAATTTTTTGGGGGGGTCAGGGCCCCCTCTGCCCCCCCCCCTAGGGACGCCATTGCACAGCACTGATTGGGCAACAGAGTCTGTGTTTCTATGTGGCAGTCTGTGTTGAAAGAATCCTGGATTTGAGTTACTGGCAACAGCAACAAACGAGCTTGTAACGTGTCAGTGTGATATTGGTTAAGAACCCTCTGACCCATCCCTTTACTTCAGCAGTGTGAAGTGATTGCCTTGTTACTGGGGGCCCCCTCTCTTGAAGTCCTCCCGCAGATCTAGTGGTGCCGATGGTGATGTCCGATCTGTCTGGCTGCAGGATCGGCTATCAGTACTAACAGTGATCTGGTAATCCACTTTCAGGCTCAGTCCAATTCGGCCTGTGGTCTCCTAGATCAGCCTCCAACCTTCCACAGGTCCTGTGTCCTTCTCCTCTCCTCCCCCTACGTTCCCGGGCTTTCCTTTTTATAGGCTTTTGCTTCCAACATTCTTAGCATGTCTGTACCAGTTCCTGTGCCAACTAAATTGCAGACCACTGCTATCTTGTGGCTATTTTATAATTTGCAATCAGTAACAATGCAGTGTGTTACACTGGTTCCTTAGGACGCACAGGTATCTGCGTCTGACTTGGCCCTCGAAACCACTGAAGTCCCCAGGAATCCCCTCCACTTAAGTAAAGGGACGGGGATAGCAGTATTGGTCAATGATGTCACCACCATCCTTGTCTTTTCCATATTATAGCTGAGGAAAGCTGGGGGAGCTTTCATTTGGCTCTCCACAATGTATCCCCATCTCCGCCCAGAATCATCCATCCATCTCCACAATGTATCCCCATCCCCGCCCAACATTATCTGCATCCTTCTCCACAATGTATCCCCATTCCCGCCCAGCATCATCCATCCCTCTGCACAATGTATTATCCATCCATCTCCACAATGTATCCCCATCCCCGCCCAACATTATCTGCATCCCTCTCCACAATGTATGCCCATCCCCGCCCAGCATCATCCATCCTTCTCCACAATGTATCCCCATCCCTGCATCATCCATCCCTCTCCACAATGTATCCCCATCCCCACCCAACATTATCTGCATCCTTCTCCACAATGTATCCCCATCCCCGCCCAGCATCATCCATACCTCTCCACAATGTATCATCCATCCCTCTCCACAATGTATCCCCATCCCCGCCCAGCATCTTCCATCCATCTCCACAATGTATCATCCATCCCTCTCCACAATGTATCCCCATCCCCGCCCAGCATCATCCATACCTCTCCACAATGTATCATCCATCCCTCTCCACAATGTATCCCCATCCCGCCCAGCATCATCCATCCATCTCCACAATGTATCCCCATCTCCGCCCAGAATCATCCATCCATCTCCACAATGTATCCCCATCCCCGCCCAACATTATCTGCATCCTTCTCCACAATGTATCCCCATCCCCGCCCAGCATCATCCATCCCTCTGCACAATGTATTATCCATCCCTCTCCACAATGTATCCCCATCCACGCCCAGCATCATCCATCCATCTCCACAATGTATCCCCATCCCCGCCCAACATTATCTGCATCCCTCTCCACAATGTATGCCCATCCCCGCCCAGCATCATCCATCCTTCTCCACAATGTATCCCCATCCCTGCATCATCCATCCCTCTCCACAATGTATCCCCATCCCCACCCAACATTATCTGCATCCTTCTCCACAATGTATCCCCATCCCCGCCCAGCATCATCCATACCTCTCCACAATGTATCATCCATCCCTCTCCACAATGTATCCCCATCCCCGCCCAGCATCATCCATACCTCTCCACAATGTATCATCCATCCCTCTCCACAATGTATCCCCATCCCGCCCAGCATCATCCATCCATCTCCACAATGTATCCCCATCTCCGCCCAGAATCATCCATCCATCTCCACAATGTATCCCCATCCCCGCCCAACATTATCTGCATCCTTCTCCACAATGTATCCCCATCCCCGCCCAGCATCATCCATCCCTCTGCACAATGTATTATCCATCCCTCTCCACAATGTATCCCCATCCCCGCTCAGCATCATCCATCCATCTCCACAATGTATCCCCATCCCCGCCCAACATTATCTGCATCCCTCTCCACAATGTATGCCCATCCCCGCCCAGCATCATCCATCCTTCTCCACAATGTATCCCCATCCCTGCATCATCCATCCCTCTCCACAATGTATCCCCATCCCCACCCAACATTATCTGCATCCTTCTCCACAATGTATCCCCATCCCCGCCCAGCATCATCCATACCTCTCCACAATGTATCATCCATCCCTCTCCACAATGTATCCCCATCCCCGCCCAGCATCATCCATACCTCTCCACAATGTATCATCCATCCCTCTCCACAATGTATCCCCATCCCGCCCAGCATCATCCATCCATCTCCACAATGTATCCCCATCTCCGCCCAGAATCATCCATCCATCTCCACAATGTATCCCCATCCCCGCCCAACATTATCTGCATCCTTCTCCACAATGTATCCCCATCCCCGCCCAGCATCATCCATCCCTCTGCACAATGTATTATCCATCCCTCTCCACAATGTATCCCCATCCCCGCCCAGCATCATCCATCCATCTCCACAATGTATCCCCATCCCCGCCCAACATTATCTGCATCCCTCTCCACAATGTATGCCCATCCCCGCCCAGCATCATCCATCCTTCTCCACAATGTATCCCCATCCCTGCATCATCCATCCCTCTCCACAATGTATCCCCATCCCCGCCCAGCATCATCCATACCTCTCCACAATGTATCATCCATCCCTCTCCACAATGTATCCCCATCCCCGCCCACCATCATTCATACCTCTCCACAATGTATCATCCATCGCTCTCCACAATGTATCCCCATCCCGCCCAGCATCATCCATCCATCTCCACAATGTATCCCTATCCCCGCCCAACATTATCTGCATACCTCTCCACAATGTATCATCCATCCCTCTCCACAATGTATCCCCATCCCGCCCAGCATCATCCATCCATCTCCACAATGTATCCCTATCCCCGCCCAACATTATCTGCATCCCTCTCCACAATGTATCCCAAGCCCCGCCCAGCATCATCCATCCCTCTCCACAATGTACCCTAATCCCCGCCCAACTTTATCAGCATACCTCTCCACAATGTATCCCCATCCCCGCCCAGCATCATCCATTCCTCTCCACAATATATCCCCATTCCTGCCCAGCATCATCCGTCCCTCTGCACAATGTATCCCCATCCCTACCCAGAATTATCTGCATCCCTCTTCACAATGTATCCCCATCCCCACCCAGCAGGGGGAGCTGGAGAGCATTGGGCGGTCTGGAGAGCGGGGGGGGAGAGCACTGGGGGGGGAGATCACCGGGGGAGCTGGAGAGCACTGGGGGGGGGGAGATCACTGGGTGAGCTGGAGAGCACTGGGGGGGGGGGACAGGAGAGCACTGGGGAGCCGGAGAGCACTGGGGGGATGGGGCTGGAGAGCACTGAGGGTGGGGGTGAAGGGAGCACAGGGGGCCGAGATCACTGGGGGAGCTGAAGAGCACTGGGGGGGGGGTGAAGAGCATGGGGGGCAGCAAAAGAAGCTGGATAGGAGGAGTGGCAGGGGATGTGGCATATAGAGGAATTGATCTTTGCATATTTCTCCTGCAGCCTCTGAATGCATGCAAGAGGGTGAGGAGGAGAAGCGGGCATGGGGAATATGCAGGGGGAATATGCAAAGATCAATTCCTCTATATGCCGCTGCCCCGCCACAACTCCTATCTAGGCACACAGGAAGGCTGCAGGGGTGAGCACTCATTTTTTTTCCCAGTCTGGCAGTCTACATAAGGCAATGGGCTCGAGATCCATTGCAGCTTCTTCTCCCTTCACGGTCATGGGGCAGCTGGGTAGTTTCCGCCCCCTGCCCCGACTGAACCAAATAGGTGGCCGGGTGAGCGGCGCGGGCTGAAAGAACAGCCCAGCTACTGCAGCTGCTTTCCCCACATGGACATGCGGCCCAGTGGCACCAGTGGGCATCCCTGAGCGGTGCCGGCCTGACACCCTGTGTGGCATCCCACTGATTGCATCCCTCCTGCAGGACGCGGCTGCTAATGGGAACAGCGTTCCTGCTGTGGAAAAAGTGCAGGAACCGTTCCCATGTGTTCCTGCAGGACTCCAGCCCTGTGTCATGCCAACCCCATATCCAATGGAGGTGCCCTTATTGGCCCCAAGTGGTTGACAGTGGGCAATGCTTAGCCCTAGAATCAGGGAAGTCAGACCCCTGTCATCCATAGTATCCTTTCTCAGATGCATAAACAGGAAGATTTTATGGCAATAAAAGCCATCCAACAGTGTCTGCTCTTAGGCAGAACATTTACTTTTAAAAGTTTAAAATGGGGATTTGGGACATTGGAAATTTGTATAGAGAATGGTATTATTTATGAATATTTATGAGTTCTCTCTTTAATATAATTATTTAGAGTTTATACAAAATATGTAGAGATACAAACAACTGTAAATAAATTATAAATAAAATGTAATGCTCGCAGATCCTATTAGTACATTTTTAATAGTCAAAAAAGAGTTGGCATTATTATTACTACTTACGGTAATATAATAAAAATTTAAACTGAAAATATATCGGAAAAATCTAATATTTATAGAAAATTTAACTATTATTAGAATGCTTATAAAAGCAAGTAACAATTAAATCAGAGAATGTCGATATTCAATTTACTGAAGGCATTATTAGATCAGCAGATAATGACTGGCAGCAAGCACTTTCACAAGAAAAGCAGAGTCAGCAATGGCAGCCTAGGTATTTGTCTCAGTAAAGACTCCCTTTAAAGGGTAAGTGCATTTTAAAATAAAGTGAATCCTTTTTGAACTTACCTAGCCTACCCTTCACAGATGCATACTTACCTCCATCCAATGGCCATGGCCTCAGGTTTTTGTTTGAATCCTTCATCGCAAGTCTCCAGTGTCCTGACTTTACCTGCACAGTAGCTCCTGATAGACATCTTTAGGTATAGACTTTGGGTGTCTTTAACCTCAGGTTATAGCCACATAGAAATCTATGGGGTTCCATTACACAGGTGGGCCAGGACACCGAAGGCTTATGGAGGGTGATATAAATGAATACTGGAGACTATGACTGTTGGATCAAGGTAAGTATGCATCTGGGCAGGGTTGGTGAGGTACGGTCAGGGAAGGGGGCACTGACTGGGCTCGTATTAACAATTGGGAATAGGATGCTCAGGCTCTGACCACATAAACGATGTGAAAGCACCTGATTGGCTATCACAGTGCTCAATCAGTATCCCCCCCCCCCCCCCCCCACCATACATTTTATCTTTTACTACTTGGCAGTCGATGTGTTTTAGGTAAAAGGAAACAAACAAAAGTCCCACTATTGTTTCTTGGCCATACTACGGTTACAAACAACAAATAACATACACATACTGTACCATTACCATTTTGGGACATCATCAAATGAAGGCCCAATTTATCCTGAAAAAAATAAAAAAAATAAAAAAGGTTAATTTACCTGGATACACTAAGTAGTTTTGATTATATGTACAGTTTTATTGACACATGCCAATGTTGCAAAACTGGGTTTAGGCGTTAAGATTTGTATTGCTTTCAGGCATTAAGTGGTCAAAGTGCACTTATCCTTTAACTGTGGCCTACAGTGAATGATAATCTTTCATGATGAAAAATCAGTTTGTTGATAGTTGTCATAGACCTGGCAGAAACCTGCGGTATCTCTGCACATGCACAAAATATTTTTCCAAGATGGAGGCACAAGAGAAGAGAGATGAAGAAGAAGGATAAGTATGGATTCCATGGATATGTTTTTTTTTTTTTAAATATGTGTGCAATTATCAGGGACTGGAATTAAAATTTAGGCTAGGTATGGTATAGTTCCTCTTTAAACCCCATGACTCTAACCACTATACTAAAAAAATTAAAACCCTATTTAAAAGCTCTTTTTACTCACAGTACTTCTGTATACTTCCTGCATGGGTTGTTCTTCTGGTTTTAATGTCACTGTCTGCATGATTACATTCCCTATTGGATGGCCAGTGGTGGGGTCCTCTTAGGATCAAGGAGAAGACTGATGTCAGTGGGGGGGGGGGGTTAAGGGAAATGGCAATTTCTGGGGGGTATCGCAGAGGTGGCAGAATAGGACCTGGATGGGAAACCTAGGTTACTATAGCTAGCTTCACAAAGTAAGCAAATCACTAAGCTTGGCAGGAAGGGCTAGAGGAGGGTAGGGGAGGGGGGCTGGGAGGTGCTTTGAAGATAGATTTTGCCTGGTGTTGGGCTTTAAAGATGCTTTGTCACTTTGTCCACTTAGAAAATGACCCCAGCCACTGATACTCAACTTTCCCACCACTTCATTGCTCAGTTCGAATCAGGAGTCCGTGGTAAAGTGGTTCTAAAGGCTGAAGATTTTTTACTTTCATGAATTGTATGCACAAAGGTAAAAAAAAAAAACTTCAGTGTGCAGCTCCCTCCTCATCCCCCCCTAATACTTATCTAATCTTGATCTCAATCCAGCTATGTGCACAAGAGCAGTGGCTCTCCTGGGTCTCTCCCATCTCATTGGCTGAGATGCATCAGTAGAAGCCTGTGGCTTCCACTGCTGTCAATAACAGCCAATAAGGAGAGAGCAGGGGCGGGGCTAAGCAGTGCTCTGCACAGCAAGCAAGCGACTTGTTATGGGGACACTAGGCAGGGGGTAGGGACCGAGAGCGCTGGCGGGGACCCGAGAATAGGAGGATCGGGGCTGCTCTGTGCAGCCTTCTTAACGCCTTTACAAACACTTTATGTTTTGTGTCAGAGATCACACAGGGTAAGTAAAGTAATCTTGCCCTCATGTGATAATGCTTGGACCTAGAAAGTGTCTGCTAAGTCCAACTCCAAACCATGGGAGGGGGTCACATGTTCCAAGAGTAGAAGCAATATGAGAGGGAACTGTTTTAGTGAAGTAATGACTAATTGAAAAGGAAATAGCTCTCAGGTAACCAATAAGAGGAAGTAAAAGGAACATATTTGTTCCGTGATAGTATAGTAAAGGGAAAGAATTAAAATGTACTATATTTAGTACAGTTGCTAAATGATTATCATTTTTAGATTTGCAGCGATGGTGCTTTGGGTTCGGCTTGCACTAGTGACAATGCCTGCATAGAATTTGTGTGCTCTTGGATTCTGTTTTCTTTCCAAGCACATTACCAACAGGTTAACTGAAGTTTTACTAAACTCGTTCTAGTATAGTTTTCCTGTGCAGAAGAAATTTGTCTTTCAAAAAAAGCAAAAAAAAACACCAAAGGATTGTCACAAAGAAACAGCTCTCTGAAGAACTGGTCCAACACACAAGGCGAATAGGCATTTTAATATAAAATGTATGTACAGTGTAGCAACTGCTCAGACTTTCAATGCCAGCAAATTGGAGCTCTGGGCAGATGTACTTAGGGGTTGCCACCTAATTCTTTAAAAAGAAATGAATAACAAAGGTACTGTGAATAATGATGTACATCATCCAGATCTCTACTATGTAAGTTGAGTTGAGTTGTAAAGGTTTGTATCCTAAAAGTGAAATCATTCTTCCTGTTCAGTTGGGTTGCCTTTCTCTTTATAGGTCAAACCAACATTTGAATTCATGTGCAAAATCTTCTAAAAACAGTTGATTTGGTCTCATACTGTATGTTATTATGCAAGAATTTTTTTTTTTCTATGGCTTACACAGAATTACAGAGAAATCAATTAATTTCATAACAAAGTGATGGTAAGCTGTGTACTTTTTATGGGTTTTTAATATACTGATACGCAAAACTGCTGCAACAATTTCAAAGCATTCCTTGTTTTCAGATATTAGTAGTAAAAGCACCACTAAGTGTTAGAGGCAGTTTAATGTTCCTTACTGCATCATAAATCAGCTAGGAAAAACAACTTTATTTGTTTTAATGCCTGAAACCAGAAATTATTTGTCAGTCAGCCATAATGGAACATTACTCACTGAGACTAACTTTTTCCAGATAATACTAGACATTGTGGGTGAGTACCAGATTCTAAAGTGGAAAATCAATCCTATATTTATTATTAATATTTAAATTTATATAGCGCCAACAGTTTGTGCAGCAATTTACATAAAAAAGATTACTCCATTTGTCCATATTTATTCCTGAAATTACTCAACATTTTCACCTCTCATTAGTAAAGCAAGACCTAATTTACCTTCTCGGCAGCAGTGTTGGTCATCTTACTTTAAAAAAGTAATTAGTTAAGTTACAAATTACTTCTCCCAAAAAGTAATTGCGTTAGTAACTCAGTTACTACATTGGAAAAGTAATTAGTTACTCAGCAAAGTAACTGTGACTTTTTTTTTTAATATTCTATACGTGTAACTAAGGGGCGGGTCTAGTATTACTGTAACCAAGGGGCGCATTTATTATTATTGTTATATATCGTGTAACCAAGGGGCTGCTCTATTCTTACTCTAACCAAGGGGCAGATCTGTTATAGCGTGTAAGCAAGTGGCGGGTCTATTATTATTATATTGTGTAAGGGGCGGATGGCTACAGAAGAGGGCGAATGTTAAATTAATGGGCAGAGCTCGATATATAACAAAAATAATAAATGCGCCCCTTGGTTACAGTAATACTAGACCCGCCCCTTAGTTACACGATAGACGCCCCTTGCAGAGTAGCATGAGCATCGGGAGCGTGCGGCATCGCCTCGTACAATTACATGTTAACTGCGCCTGCGCGGTGTAGAGTTCACTCAGAGCTGTTTAGGTTCGGCAATTTTCGGGAAGCTCCGTAGTCCTTCGTACTGTGCAAGCCCTGCGCCTGCACAGTACAGGGGGTCCTTATACGGCGGGGGAACTTTTTCGGCAGGACACCGGAATTACACTACTGCCATCTAGTGGCGGTAGATGTAATTGGGGTAACTAAGCCAAAGTAATGGTAACTGAGTTACCATGAGGGGAAAAGTAATTAGTTAGATTACTAGTTACCCTCTAAAGTAACTGAGTTACGTAACTCAGTTTATTTTAACTCAGTTACTTACATCACTGCTCGGCAGTGATAGGATTTTATTATACTGGAGCAGAGTAACTTAGCTTTTTGCCATTTGGACAGAAAATGTTTCTCAACTCTAGCCCATTGTGCATCTGTGTCCTGCACAGCATGCATGCGAGTCCCCCCTCCCTTCCCATCCTATACCAAACCAGGCCACACCTTTCAACAATGGGTGGGTTATAAATCCTCCCCCTTGCAAGACACTATGCCCCCATGTTGAGGGACAAGGGACTCTTCTCCACATCCATATTTCTCTAAGTACAAGTTTGTTTTAAAGTGTTACTAAACCCACAAAGCCCACAAATCAGTCTGTATATGCAGTAAAGCACTCTAAACCCTATTAAGCATCTGTGGGGCATCCTCAAACGGAAGATGGAGGAGTGCAAGGTCTATAACATCCACCAGCTCCGTGATGTCGCCATGGAGGAGTGGAAGAGGACTCCAGTGGCATCCTGTGAAGCTCTGGTGAACTCCATGCCCAAGAGGGTTAAGGCAGTGCTGGAAAATAATGGTAGCCACACAAAATATTGACACTTTGGGCACAATTTGGACATTTTTCACTTAGGGGGTGTACTCACTTTTGTTGCCAGTGGTTTAGACATTAATGGCTGTGTGTTGAGTTTTTTTGAGGGGACAGCAAATTGACACTGTTATGCAAGCTGTACACTCACTACTTTACATTGTAGCAAAGTGTCATTTCTTCAGTGTTGTCACATGAAAAGATATAATAAAATATTTACAAAAATGTGGGGGGTGTACTCACCTTTGTTAGATACTGTGTATATATATATATATATATATATATATATATATATATATATATATTTTTTTTTTTTTTTTTTCTCAATTTAATAACAAAAGATTTTAAATAAAACTGGCACAGTTATAGTTTCCCTTTTCATAATAGACAGCCTTGTGTACGTTTTTTGTTATATTTCCTATAATGACAGCAATAAAAGACGTAACAGTTGGATGCATGTGATTGACCTTGAGCCTGTGACCTGTGTAAGATTGTAGCAGGGGTCTTTTTGGTTGTTTTAGAGCAGCAAATATCACATGTTCATAGTTAGCATGATTGAAGGAATTGAAAGCATACAGCATACTAAGTACTCTCACATGCTATTGAATAGAGACAGTAGTCATTTATGAAAAAAGAACAGGGCATGTTTAGGCCATAAAAGCGAAGCTCCTCATTTCGTGAGTACTTTGTTCATAATCTGCCTTTGGATCAAGATATTTGATGTATTTATTTATGATGCACTTAAAGTATTTAAATTTACCATTAAAGTGTAATTCCTCTTTTGTTATAAATATATATAAATATGTGCAATACAATCCATTTTGTAAAATAATGTTATTAAAATCGAGCTTTCAATTTACATTGCAGACAGCTATGACCTTCCAAAACGTCCTCCTTTGTAGCCATAGCAATCTTGACAACAATGGGGCAGATAGCGGTGCACAGCTTATTCCCCTATGTTATGGCTGAATGCTGGCCATTCTGAATGGGAAAAGATGGATCTGCCATTTCACAGTGGTGTCAGAGCTTCTCCACTTCCTCTTACTGCCTCACCTTACAACATCTAGATGACATTATGGTTTATTTGGGTTTTATATCGGTTTTACAGATTTTATTTTATTTTTTATCAAATTGAGTTTGGTTATGTTTTTATAACTTGTGGATTTAAAAAGTTAATTAATCAAAAGTGATATTTTAGATAAAAGTAACTGGTATTAATTAAAGCTAGAAAAATTGAATATATGAACTTTCTAGGCACTACATAGACCACATATTAAACTTTTCTTACAAAATATAACTCTTAATTATACGACATATAAAATAAACATGTTAAACTCAATTACAATCCACTATCAAATTGCACCAATTATTGGACAGATCTCCACACTACATGCGCCCCCCCCCCTCCCCCCAAAGGTCTTCTGCTGCAATAATACGAATATCCTGTAATAAAGATAGACCTGGGTTGGCTGCGTCCTGATTGCTTCTGGTATGTCTTGAAAACTACAACTTTTTTTAGCTTCTGTTATATATATATATATATATATAAAATAATTAAAAACTTGGCAGAGAGTATGCAATGGCCAAAACAGGAAAGCAGTCCAAAGACCTCAAGCCCAGAGATCTGACCAAAAGGGTTCCGGTGAGATATAGGAACCTGGCAGGTGGTAAACTCTGCAGCAGTGGTGGCCCATCCATACGGGGCGCACGGGCACGGCCCCCCCATCCATGCATCCAGCCCCCTAATCACATGGATTTCAATAAGGTTTTTTTTAAGCACATGATTAGAGCCGGAGGCTCTAATTGGCTTAAAAAAAGGGTGGGCTTGTGGCGCAGAGCACTGCGCCCTGAGCCCACCCAGTTGTGAGACAATAGCAAATTAATATTCGCTATTGTCTTTCTGACTCTCCTCCTGGCCAATCAGGGAGCAGTAACTGAGACCCAATTGGCCAGGGAGTCTTAGGACTCCCAGCCAATCGGGTCTCAGTCAGGACCCACTTCCTGTTCCTTCGGATCCATGTCTGCCTGCCTGATCTGCCTCCTTCCTAAGGAAATGAGGCCTCTGATCGCTGCCGCATTCCCACCTGTCTCCCACGGGGGGGGGGGGGGGGGCGGGTTCGCCGTATTACCCTTCCGTCACCTGCGGGGGGGGCGGATCACTACATTCACGTCTGTCTTCCGCATGGGGGGGTTGACGTTGGTTTGCTGCCCCCCTCCAAGATATTGAGCACCATTCGCCACTGCTCTACAGCATTCATACAGATCTGAACAACCAGTTTTGGAAATACTGACCTTTTTCACTACCAAATTACAGTTTGAGAGGAAATATTTTTCTTGCGAAAGATAACATGGATGAAAATTAGAGGCATTTTTAATGCTTTCAAGTGGTTGTAAACCTCTAACATGATAAATGATGATGATGATGATGATGTGATTTCTGTCTGCTGTCTCCTTCCTCTGCTGTCTCTATGAGTCATTTCAGACAGGTTGTGCTGACTCCAAGGGATGGAGGGGGACAGGATAGAAGGCCTTCAGCACACAGCCTATGATTGGCAACCTTATCTGTGCATATGCGATTGTGTAGAATGGCATGTCCCTTCCCTCCACTCAGGTCTCCTCTGTGAGCTGTGAAGTGTGGGACATCAGATCCCTACTCTCTGCCTCTGGAAGCTCTGAAAAGCTCTTTCAATTCCAGATTTTAAACGGATGTAGATAAGAGAGGGCTGCAGGTAAACAGGTACAACCTACAGTATGTAGGAGGATTTGTTTAAGCTCTATGTATCACCTGAGGCTGATAACTTCATTGGGTATATGGTATATGTAATGGTTAACAACAACTGTTCATGCTCCAGGTCTCCACTATATTGAAGAGACATTCCTGCCTGAAGAAGCTTCTGCATCAGACACACTATGAGGTGTGTTGGGTGTCTGATCTCCTGCTGAGTGATGTGGTTCCATCCACCAGCCCCTATATCACTGCTACATTCTAAGGTGACACACAGCTTTCACAATGGCAGACTTCTCCACCCTCTGAAAAGCAATACTGTCACACCTGTTTTTCAATCTCCTGGGGGATTGTTTTCTATTCCTATGGAGATATTACATTGAACTATCATAGTCTCATTTGGCACGAGGTTGCAGTGTGGTCCTATTGACTTCAATGGACAAGTTTGACAATTGATATTGCCTATTAAACTTGGTATGCCTCGGTATACCTCTCTGACTGCCAGGTGAATTTGGAGATAGGCATTTGGGGATGCTAATATGAACTAAGCTATAGGGTCTTGGTGGATGAATAAATGAATGAATGAATAACTTATATAGCGCTACAATGCGAACTGAATCGCCTCAAGGCGCTGTATTCGTGCTTTGTTGTCAAGCTTCTAGAAGAGGTAGGTCTTGAGTTTCTTCCTGAAGGTCTGATGGTTTTCTTCCATGCGGATGTCGGTTGGTAGAGCGTTCCATAGCCGTGGTCCTTGGACAGCGAATCTCCGTTCCCCCTTTGATTTGTAGCGGGATTTAGGAATGAGGAGGAGATTTTGATTAGCCGATCGAAGACTGCGATTGGGTATGTAGTGTTTTATTTTCTCGAGAAGGTATTGCGGAGCGTCTCCATGTGTGCATTTGTGGGTGAGGCAGAGGGTCTTGAATGTGACCCGATTCTTTACGGTTAGCCAATGTAGGCTCCTCAGGGAAGGGGCGATGGATTCCCAGGTTTTTTTTCCTGTTATCAGTCTTGCCGCCGTATTTTGGATAAGTTGTAAGCGCGCAAGTTGATATTGGGGTAATCCTATGTAAAGGGAGTTTGCGTAGTCAAGTCGAGAATTAATGACTGTTTCAACTACAACTGCTTTGTCCTCCTTTGGAATGAAGGGGATGAGTCTGCGTAGCAGGCGGAGCAGATGGTGAGAACCACTGACTACTGCTTCTATTTGGGCATCCATTGACATTTCTGAGTCAAAAATGACTCCGAGACTCTTGGCCTTGGTCCTAGGGGCGATGGTCTGTCCAAAGATGGTGGGTGGTGTCCAAGGGATCTTGGTTTGGGGGTTTTGATTTGCATGTAGAATAAGAAGTTCTGTTTTCGATTCATTAAGTTTGAGGGAGCTAATAGTCATCCAGTCGTCTATCATAGTGAGGCATTTTTCTAATTGCTGATGATGGTCTTTTTGTCCAGTGATACGAAAATATAATTGCGTGTCGTCAGCGTATGAGTGGAAGCAGAGGTCCGATCTTCTGATGATTTTGAGGAGTGGGCGGATGTATATGTTGAAGAGCACTGGCGACAAGGGTGATCCTTGAGGGACTCCACAAGAGATTGCCCGGGTTTCAGAGGTGAAAGCTCGTAGTTTCACTGTCTGAGACCGATTTCCTAGGAGATCTGTCCAATTTCCTAGGAAGGATGCGAACCATTGTAGATCTGAGTTTGTGACTCGTGCTACTTCTGTGAGGCGGATGAGTAGAGTGGATGGAACAACATTGCCCAAAGGGGACCCAAGCACCCATCTGTTATATATATATAGTGTTATATGCAGAAGATGCTTCATCCATCAGTGTCATTTTAATACAGCAGAGGTCAAAAGACTGTGTGGACAGTTTGAATTATGTAAGCCAGCAGCCGGCCCAGGCTGGGGAAAGGGTTAAGTGTTTCTTGCTTAGTTCCCGGGCTTTTGATCCTAGGTAGTCACCTGTGCTATAAAAAGGGGGATGGCTAAGGCCCAAAAAGACAGATGCATTGGGTGAAGGAGTCCATTACCTGTGAGTGCAGTCATTGGCGCTACTGAAGAAACTGGTATTTTTGGAAGACATCCAGCCATGGACAATGCCGTTATGGACCATCACCTCATGGAGGTATGCCTGGGCCATTACATTATTCTAGTCAGGATTAGGGAAGGGATGTTGTTCACGTTGAACTGTTATGCTGCATCTCTTCAGTAAAATTACATTAAGCGTTCTGAGCCAAATCTGAAGGTATTCAAAGGGGTTCATGTTGCGTCTGGGGTATCTAAAGAACCAGGGTCTGTAATTGAAGTAAGGTATGAAGTAACCCTGTTACAAAGAATATGAACTTGACACGGAGAAGAGGAGTGTAATTTCTATGGGTTACCAAGTGAAGGAACAAGCTACAATAAACCAGCATGGTACCTGGTGATGTGGCAGGTCCTCCGGTAGTAAGAGGGTCAATATTCTGGCTCTCTCCCTAGTGGTCAGAACTGGTTCAGAACCCACATTATGAAGATCTAAGGCCTGGTCATGAGGTACAGGAAGGGAATAGTTAAGTGAGAGCATGCATGAGGTCGGCGCTAGGTGCTCAGTGGGACCCCATTCTGTTTCTGGGAGTGAGGTAACAGAGATACTCTGGTGGAATGGGCATAGGCTCAGCACATCCCTCCTAATGCAAACATACAAGTTACAGTGTGTAGTGGCATGAAACAAGCCACACAAATACAGGTTCACATAGTGAAGGCTCATCTCTAAAGCCCTGTACAATGGGCAGAATATCCGGTCGGCTCAACAGAAACTGTCCGACATTCGGCCCATATGTACAAAAGCCTGTCTGGCTTCTGTCAAAGAGGCATGACTGAAAAACATCTGCCTATCGGCATCCAATCAGCACTCTCAGCCAGGTCTGTTCTGCCAGACCAAAATAGCTCAGCGGGGGGATCACTGTACTAACATCAGATAGTACAATAAGCTCCTCTGTTTTTTTTTTTCCGTTCAGCCCGCTGGGAACTGCTTTAATGTAAGATTCTTCACATGACCGCAGTCTCCACCTGGACCCGGGTATTGATGAGCTTGCTTCATGCGTGAGGAACCCCAACGTGCATGGGCGCAGATGACCCTGCCTACAAATGGGCAGTGGGACACATGACTTTTAAAAGTCTTAATTTCCAGGCAGCTTTTTTTTTTTTAATATTATTTTTTTATTTCACTTAGGAGGTGACAGGGTCTCTTTATATTAAATCACTAGCTGATGGGAATATAAAAAAGGTCACAGGTAGAAAGGCCATTTGTAACAAATTTTCAGAACATCTATTTCTGGTTTGATCCAATATTATAATGAATTACAGAAATAAGTGCTGGCTAATGAGAAGAAAACTGGAAAAAGAAAGAAAAAGAAGTCAGATGGCTTGTGCTAGCAAGGTAGGACCCTGCTGTGGATGACACTGAGATGTAATACCTGGCACTTGATTATTCAATTTCCCTGCAGTCCGTGTCCTAGTTATTTCATGCTAATAATCATATTCCAAGAGCTGCACTGGAGAAGCACAGCTATACTGTATTTCTGTAACCTACATACTTTTTAACATATTTACATACATCACAGTACAGCCGTTTATAAATCAATGGATCTCTAAAATGTGTATACTTAAAACTATTAATATAAAAGACCCAAATGAATGCAGCACTGTATTTATTAACCACTTCAATACCAGGCACTTAAACACCTTCCTGCCCAGACCAATTTTGAGCTTTCAGCGCTGTCGCACTTTGAATGACAATTGCGCGGCCATGCTACACTGTACCCAAATTACATTTTTATCATTTTTTTCCCACGAATAGAGCTTTCTTTTGGTGGTACCTCTACGGTTTATATTTTTTGCTAAACAAATAAAAAAAGACCGAAAATTTTGAAAAAAAATATGTTTTTTTTTGTTTCAGTTTCAAAACTTTGTAAATAAGTAAGTTTTCTCCTTCACTGATGGGCACTGATGGGGCTGCACTGACAGGCACTGATAAGGCGGCACTGATGGGCACCGATGAGGTGGCACCAATGAAGTGGCACTGATGGGCGACACGGATGGGCACTGATAGCTGGCATGGATAGGTGGCATGGATGGGCATGGATAGGCGGCACAGAAGGGCATGGATAGGCGGCACGAATGAGCATGGATGGGCACTGATAGGTGGCATGGATGGGCACTGATAGGTGGCACAGATGGGCACTAAAAGGCGGCATTGTATTTTTATGTTTTGTACTGATGGATGCCAATCGGTGCCAAACAATAATGCATGCCAATCAGTGATGCCCATTGTGGGCACTGATTGGCATCCATTGTGGGCACTGATTGTCATCCATTGTGGGCATTGACTGGCATCCCTGGTGGTCTAGGGTGGCATACCTGGTGCTGGGCATCCCTGGTGGTCTGGTGGCGTCCCTGGTGGTCCAGTGTGAGCATCCTCGGGGGGGCTGCACTGATAGTCGATCAGCACAGACCCCCCTGTCAGAGGAGCAGCCGATCAGCTCTCCTCTACTCGCGTCTGATAGACGCGAGTGAGAAAAAGCCGATCAACGGCTCTTCCAATTTACACTGTGATCAGCCGTGATTGGACACGGCTGATCACGTGGTAAAGAGTCTCCATCTGAGACTCTTTACCGAGATCGTACTTGCGGGGTGTCAGACTGACACCCCGCAACAACGAACGCCGCGGTCAGGATTTTGAAACCACTTTGCAGACGTCATTTGCCTATAGGGCGGGCGGCAAGTGGTTAATTAACTATTAAATATACACTATATTGTCAAAAGTATTGGGACGTCTGCCAGGTAGGCACCCTGGCACAAATGATATGTTCCAGTCAGGGCCGTCTTTTCGCATTGGAAACACTGGGCAGTTGCCCGGGGCCCCCACTTTCCTGGGGGGCCCCACCAGCCAAGCATCATTCAGATGTCACAAAGTTCGCTGCCGCATTGTGCCAGTGCTGTGCAATGGAGTCACCAGCGTGGGGCCTGATGGGGCCACGACCCCCCAATTTTACTCTGTGCCCCCCAAATTAAGTGCTGTATTGTTTTTGTATAACCGAAACAATGGCCGCCGGCTGGCGCCGCACTGTTGCTGTCCGAGTGTCCGCCCGCTGATCGCCGAATGACTCATTATTAAGTGGCAGTCTGTCAGGTGACGTTGCGTGCTGGCCGCCGGCCACTGCTATTGTTCATGGGAGTTGTAGACTGCGTTGGCGGCTGCGTGCTAAAGCTCCCTGCTCCTGGGGGGTGGAGTCAGTCTGAGGAGAGCAGCGCAGTCAGCCTACAATGTGCTACAACTTCCATCGCCGCGGTTGGAATCCAGGATATTTTGCCTGCCCCAGTGCCTCTGCTTGACTGGACACTGTGTAAAAACACCATGTGATGTGGCTGGCCTGGGCGCGCCGCTGCTGTTTGGTGGTACGGTAACAGTACTGTGGAGTAGATGTGACCCCCAGCCAGGTGCAACATCATCACCGACCCCCCAGGACTGGAGGAAGCCGTGAAGAAGGAGGAAGAGAGGACCTGTCCTGCTGCTGCTGCTGAGCCCTGAGTGTGCCGAGCAAGCTGAGGTGAGAGACCCTGACACCCCCACAGGATCAATCATCCCATCAACCTGCCCCCATACACCTCATTTACCTTGCCTATGGCCTGTGAATCCTGCTGGGAGCTGCCCATGGCCTACAGGCCAGCAGGACCCACATGCCATGGTCGGCTCCCAGCAGGACCCACAGACCATGGCCAGCAGGACCCATAGGCTATTGTCCGCTCCCAGCAGGACCCACAGGTCAGTGGCCAGCTCCCAGCAGGACCCACAGGTTCGCAGCCAGCTCCCAGCAGGACCCACAAGTCAGTGGCCAGCAGGACCCACAAGTCCGCCGCTTGTGGGTCCTGCTGGGATCTGGCCACTGACCTATGGGTCCTGCTGGCCACTGACATGTGGGTCCTGCTGGCCACTGACATGTGGGTCCTGCTGGCCACTGACATGTGGGTCCTGCTGGCCACTGACCTGTGTTTCCTGCTGACCACTGACCTGTGGGCCCTGCTGGCCACTAGCCTAGGGTGACCAGAAGTCCCCAGCACCGCCAGATTACAAATATCTCCCGCTTACACGCTTACACATAATTAGTTCTTTTGTATTGTCCCATTCCAAACTGTAATTTCTTGTTTTTCAGTTTCTTTCTTTTCAAGCTCGTGTTATATTGTACAAACGTTGTGTTAATGTTTAAACACTGAGTACCAAAAAATATAGCCTTATTGATAATTTGCATTTTTATTCTCGTGCGTGATTGTGTAGACAGGGCCCCAGTGCACTGCATTGCCCAGGGGCCTATAATGCTCTTAACCTCCTTGGCGGTAACCCCGAGTCTGGCTCGGGGTCAGCTTTTTGTGCTGGGAGCGGTAACCCCGAGCCAGACTCGGGCTTGCGTTGCGGGATGCAGGGGGGAAGTTACTTACCTTTTCCCCTGGATCCTGCGATGTCTCCCCGCTGTGTGAGCGAGCCGTCCGCTCGCTCGATTCACACAGTGCCGGGTGCCGCCGATCTCCGTTCCCTGTGACGTTACGACGCACGGGAGCGGAGATCGGCGCCAAATTCAAAAAAGTTTAAAAACACAACACATATACAATACTGTAATCTTACAGATTACAGTACTGTATACAAAAAATACACACCCCATTTGTCCCTAGTGGTCTGCCCAGTGCCCTGCATGTCATTTTATATAATAAAAAGATTTTTTTTCTGCCTGGAAACTGGAGATTGTCCATAGCAACCAAAAAGTGTCCCTTTATGTCAAAAGTGGTTTTAGACCAGCTAGAAAACACCGATAAAAAAATAAAATCACAATTTATCATCAAACAATAAATTTAATGACAGCGACTATTCTGCAACTGAGCAAATTTCAGTGTTTTTGATTTGATTACATTATTGAATCATTTTTATATATATTTTTATTATATTATAATTTATTATTTTGTGTTTCAAACTTTATCATACCCGGGATGTCTACTAGACTCTGGTTCGGACAGATTTAAGTGAGTTATTCATAAGAATTGCAGGCCTACAATATAAAAACGCCAAATTTCCATGCAAAATAATTGTACCGCTTTCAGCACTAAATTCCAGCCAGAATCATACCGCCAGGGAGGTTAAGATGGCACTGGTTCCATTCTCCACCTATGCAATTTTTGGGTGGAGATCTTCAAACTACTTTCTAGTTACAGGATTTATGGTTAAACCAAATATAGAGCAGGCTATAAGTATTAACACCTCTCAAATCCCTATCGATCTAAGACCGATATCCACGCATATACTTTTTGCTACTAGAGCAGCAATCCTGAAAAAAATGGAAATCAAATGAAATACCTAGTATAAGTGAAGTGGTTAACCAGGTCAATGAAGTTTCTAACTATGAACAAATATTAGCATACAAGGAAAACCACTGGCACCTTTGGCGCTCTAACTACAACAGTCTTGCCACCTGAGCCATGTGATCCTGTATTAATGCACAGGTCTTTATTTTTCGCTATCCTGTATCTCGTTTTCTAAATACTACACTGGTAATGTGAAGCTTTCTTTTATAATAACACGTGTATGCACAACTAGATAGTATACATGTGAGACCCCATTAGGACTTTCAGGCTGCCGTTGTTAACTAACGACATAGGAATGCAAACAGTTTGTTACAATTATAATTCTTGAAGATGCTACTTACAACTGTGTGTACATACCCTCTAGAGGTCAGAATAGACTCATTGTTCTGTTATTTTCTGATATTCTTCTGTTATTGTACTATTGCAAAAATTCAATAAAAAATATTTGGAAAAAAAAAAGTATTGGGACGGCTGCCTTTACACACACATGAACTTTAATGGCATCCCAGTCTTAGTCCGTAGGGTTCCCCCTTGCAGCTATAACAGCTTCTACTCTTCTGGGAAGGCTGTCCACAAGGTTTAGGAGTGTGTCTTGTTGGGTTGTTTTCTCTGGGGTTGGGCTTGGCCACTTAGTTCCAGTGAAGTGAACTCATATGTCCTTTTATGTGGTTCCCATGATAAAGGTTTAGAACTGCTCTAGTGCTCACCTAATTCTGCTATATTTATAGCTAGCCTAACCTATAAACTTTAATGTCTTTAACATCTAATAATTCTCTAACTACAAATCTTCAACGTTCACCTTTGATTTACTACAGTCGCTGCCAAAGCTCCATTCATTTCCCTAATTCATTCTCACTTTATTGTATTTTGTGTCTCTTTACTACGTATCAACAGACTGGCATATTTTATTGCTAGCTTTCAATCACTGACACTCTTCTGTGCTGCCCTCTATGATCATACACACAACCTCCTATACATTTCATGCAATATACAGTATCATGTGTTCTACGTTTGAGGAAATGTTAGTTCTCTTATGTTGTTTCCTGGAATATTTATGTAAGAAAGGAAAATTTTAGATCAGAGAAGTGACATGTAAAATGTCATCTGTATGGGTTTTCCACAAACCTACACCTGGGAAGTACCACTTCCTACACGTGGTTGTTAAATTTGTTTTATTTTATAGCAACCACTTTGGCAAGGTTGGGATTGTTTTAATTGTCAAAGCTTTATTAAAACCTAGATTACAAAAAAATGCTTTTATTATATTTTTAAAAAGCCAGCTCAAAGGCACTCTTTTTCTAGCAATATTCATCTGCCTCTGGTTTAGTATAAATAAAAGTCCCTCGGAAGTTCGGCCCCCTCGTCCTTCCTCCGCAGCACACTTCACGCATGCGCAGTTGGGAACCGGCTGTGAAGCCAAAAGTCTTCACTGCCTGTTTCCCTTACAAAATCCCAATCAACCCTTTTCAGTTACGCCCTGTTGGAAACAGAACACCTCCCTCTCTTCTCATTAACATAACAGGAAGCAGAGGTAATCTTAAATCGTTTGTTACCATAAAAAAAAAAGGATCCTGCTCCTTTAAAGCATGTAGAACAGCACAGTGCTTGTCCTGTGTCATTTGGCCCTTTCTATCACCTGCAATACATGGCTGATCCTGCCTGGCTCTGCCCTCCCCCTGTAAGCTGGCCACAGTATATCATGGCTGCTGACACCATGGTCAGTTTACTCCTGTGTCCTCCCCCCCCCCCTCCCCTCTTGCTGCTGAAATTACTTTTTTTTGTTTCCTAATACTGTGTGCCCCTGTCTCAGTGTTTTATAACAAAAATGCTAACTATACCTGATTTCAGAGCACCCATGTGAACGGCTGGCTTTCTCCTCTCTCCTCCCGACGGATGTCAGTGGGGGATTTTCAGCCCCTCCCACTCTAGCTGTCAGATCGGGAGAAGGGAGAGCTGGCCGGTCACGTGAGCACAGAGCGTCGCTCTGAAATCAGGTATAATTGGCATTTTGTTTTTTATAAAACACAAACGGGCACACAGGATTAGGAAACAAACAGGATTATATAAAGATATGACAGTGGCTTAACAACCACTTTAAATAGATTAGAACAGAAATTGGCAGGGCTGGATTTCAATGCAGCAGAGGAAGAGTTGTCAGCTCAAATCGGCAATTAGGAATCCACTGGATTTCTGGCAGGATCAGCAGGTATTTTATGTATTGGCAGTGCTTGAAAAAAACATTCTGCCAGCGGGAGCTGGCTCTTTAATGGGATCTTATTGTCAGAGGCTGGTAGTTGGTCTCCTGATCATGTGATCACTGTGATAGACTGTGACAATGATCATGTGATTGAGAACTTATCCTACCAACTCCCAATTGTAAACATTAAACTGGGGTTGTCATTGACAGCTCAGTCACAGTGCTGGGGGTGCTGAGTGCCCACAAAACTGGTTGTATACATATATGTGGCAGGCTGCTTCCACATGTATGCATACAGCTGTCAGGAAATGGATTTACCTACCTAATTCCAAAAAAAGTCACCTTGCTTTATAATTTAACAACCAGATTTTACAATATTTTATCCTGTAATATTCAAATATAGAATTTTAAAAGCTCTAGCCTTATGTGCTACATTATTCTGGACCCCTCAATGAATTAAATCTGAATGCTGAACACCCAGAAAAAACAATAATTTTCTCTTGGCATGTGGGAACGTGACACCGGGACTGTAAGGTTTAGCCGCAGGATGATTTTGGCACGGATAAGGTAGCTATCCAATTTTAGGAAGTATCAGGGGGTTACATTAGTTTACTCCAATTCAAGATAAAAAGACAACACAAAACGGTGCAGTATTAACCTCCCTGGCGGTATGATTATGTCAGATGTTTGCGTCTCAAATCGGTACAATTATTTTGCATAGAAATTTGGCATTTTATATTGTAGGCCTGTAATTCTTAGCAATAACACACTTAAATCTGTCCAAACAAGAGTCTAGTAGATATCCCGGGTATGATAAAGTTTGAAACACAAAATCATAAATTATAATATAATAAATAAATATAATTATAAAAAATAATAATAAAATAATAATAATATTAATTTCCCCATGATTCACTATCGCTCAATTCTGCAAGTGTTCTAATTTACTATTGATGTTTTCTAGCTGGTCTAAAACCACTTTTGACGTAAAGGGACACTTTTTGGTTGCTATGGACAATCTCCAGTTTCCAGGCAGAAAGAACAGTATATATCATATACAACTGCATGCAGGGCATTGGACAAAGCACTGGGGACAAAAGGAATGTAAAATAATTACATATAGTAATGTAATCTGTAAGATTACTCTGTACTGTATGTATTATGATTTTTCATTTTTTTTTATTTGCCGCCGGGCTCCGCCCCCGTGCGTTGCGACGCTCGCAGGGAACGGAGCCTGGCACAGAGAGGCTTCAAGCGGAGGACAGAGCCCGCGGACACAGTGGGGGGACATCGCAGGATCCTGGGGACAAGGTAAGTATACTGCACCAGGATCCTGCAATGCAATCCCAAATGTGTGGCTTGGGGGTTACCGCTAATGGTGCTGAAATTTAACCCCGAGCCACACTCGGGAAAACCGCCAGGGAGGTTAAAAGAAGAAAAGAAAAAAAAGGAAGATGAGCATGAATGTTTGCTCAGCTCCTGTAGATACAGTGGGTATAGAAAAGAATCACCCTCCCTTTTAAAATAATCACATGTTGTTGCTTTGCAGCCTGTAATGAAGACAGACACAGTTTTTGTTTTATCCAGCTGTATTTAGTGGTGCATCTTATAACATTCAAGTGAAAGATATAACGTGTCAGAATTTTTTTTTTTCAAAAACAGAATCGCTGAGTTGGAAAAAGGATCACCCCCTCTATGTCAGTATTTTGTTTGACCACATTTTGCCTAAATTACAGCCTTTAGCCTGTTGGGATTTGTCTCTACTAACTTTGCACATCTAGACTTTGCAATATTTGCCCACTCATCTTTGCAGAACTGCTCAAGTTCAGTTAAATTTGATTGTGACAGTTTGTGGACTGCAGTCCTTAAGTCATTCCACAGATTTTCAATGGGGTTAAAGTCTGGGCTCTGACTAAGCTGTGCAAGGATATTCACCCTTTTCTCCTTCAACCACTGTGTGGTCATTTTTGCTGTGTGCTTTTAGTCATGTTGGAAGGTAAATCTTCTTCCCATTGACAACTTTCTGGCAGAGGGCAGCAGATTTTCCTCAAGAATTTGATGGTATTTTGCACCATCAACTTTTCTTCTATCCTGACATGTGCTCCAGTCCCTGCTGCAGAGAAAAGCCCCATAACAGGATAATACCACCTTCATGCTTTACTGTGGGAATGTGTTATTTGGATGGTGAGCTGTATTGGATTTCCGCCAGACATATTGTTTGGTGTTAAGGCCAAATCATGACATTTTAGTCTCATCTGACCAAGTTAAATGCACTGTGAAGACTCTGAGCCACATGGAAAAAGGTGTAATTGTAAGATGAGACTAATATTTAATCATTTGGCCTCAACACCAAACGATATGTCTGTTGGAAATCCAGTACAGCTCACCATCCAAAAAACACCATTCTTACAGTAAAGCATGGAGGTGGTAATATCCTGTTATGGGGGGTGTTTCTCTGCATCAGAGACTGAAGCACTTGTCAGGATAGAAGAAAAATGGATGGGGCAAAATGCCATCAAATTCTTGAGGAAAATCTGCTGCCTTATGACAGAAAGTTGTCAATTGGAAGAAGGTTTACCTTCCAACATGACAGTGACCCAAAGCACACAGCAAAAATGACCGCGCAGTGCTTGAAGGAGAAAAAGGTGAATGTCCTTGCAGGGCCTAGTCAGAGCCCAGACTTAAACCCCATTGAAAATCTGTGGAATGACTTGAAGACTTCAGTCCACAAACGGTCACCATCAAATTTAACTGAACTTGATCAGTTCTGCAAAGAAGAGTGGGCAAATATTGCAAAGTCTAGATGTGCAAAGTTAGTAGAGACATATCCAAACAGACCAGAGGCTGTGATTTAAGCAAAATGTGGTTAAACAAAATACCGACACAAGGAGGGTGATCCTTTTTCCAACTCAGTGATTCTGTTTTTACATTTTTCATTTTTTTTTTATCTTTATTTAAAGAATGCGGTTTGTACAAACATCATAACACACATGTCAACCTATGAAATTCAGTGATAGACAATAAAAATAACCCGTCAAAGAAGTCAACATATAATATAGAAAAAAAAAAAACAGGCACGGTTCCATAACATAGTTATAGTAAATCAGGAGTCTGTGGTCTAAGGACTCCATGACAGTTGTATCCTGTAGTTAAACCTGGACAGCAGCGGGAACCTCCAATTCCAAAATAGGGTTAGTTTTATTGGACCTATGTAGACCAATGATTGAGAGCATTACAGAGAGCGAAAGACAATATGAGGGTTAAAGTGAACTTATCCCTATTTGGCAGGAAACCGAACCATTGTACTTTAGGGGACTAAACTTGGACAATGTACCTTTTATAGTATGTAGCTATCGGTCCTGGTTTACATTTTTTTATGACATGTTGGTATTATATCTTTCACTTAAATACAGCTGCATAAAGCAATATGATTATTTTCTATACCCACTATGGATTGTAGGTAGACTTTAGCCCAGTTTAACATTAATGAAATATGGAATGTAGTAAGGTGACATTATTTATTGGCAAATCAATTCTCTGTAAAATCTGTTTACAGTTTTCTAACCATGGCTTTGCACATTAATGATGTTTAACTCATCTTTTTACGATGCTCAACAGTGTGTATCAGAGCCTTCAGTATTTTTATTTGGGAATAAATGTTCAGTTTATCATTTGGTGTACCTTCATAAAGTATAAACATAATTACGTCATGTACCTTCAGAGATTGGATTTCAGACACTGTTTTAGAATTGAAAACATAAAGGGTAAGACCTTGACTATCACACCAGAATACATCAGAAGACTAGTCTGTCCATCATGAAAGAGGATGAGAGGAGGCTAACAGCAGGGGACAGTCAACAGGAATACAAAAGTTATCAATACAAATCTTAGGGAATTTAGGATGAAAGGTGTTATGAAACCTGAAGGGAAGTTGTACTGTGCATAGATATTTTCAAAGAAAATTGAGGAAGTATTGAGGAAGTATTGCAATCCAGGACAGGAACTTGAATCAACGTCAAAACACAAAATGGTGGGAGAGGATAAGCTAATACCACGTTTAGGAAGTCCACTTCTACTGTCCTTAAATAGACTGTTTTACTAGAGTGAATTATAATTCAATGGTATATTCCTATTTATACTAATACTATATGTGTATGTGTTCCAAGAATTAAACCAATTTTAGTTATGAAGAATGATACCTAATGATATTTTGCAGTGCTATGCTGCTTACAATAAAATACTCACCATCTAAATGTATAAGGTAATCAACAACTATCTGATTCAGTATGATCCAGCTGTTTATTTCTGCTCTGATACTGTAGAAATGGTGTGATAAATTTGTTCCCCCAGGACGTGTTCTGGCTTGTCAAATGAAACTCACTGTGCTAGTTTGAAAAGTTATTAAATAGTGACTCTAGTACAGAACAAACTGAATTAGGTAATGAAGAAGAAGAAGGAGGTTGGGACTTTATATGAGGCTTTGAACAATATTAGAACAAATGCCTCCAGCCCTGTTATATGAAAATATTGGGGAAAGTTTGGGACTTTATATGAATAATGCAGCCAAGGAGACACCAAGACAGGGTTGGTAATAAATAAATAATACGAACAATATATGTTACATAATAGCACATTGCATGACAAAAAAGTATAAAGTACATATCATTTATTTCATACAGAATGATAACATGATAATACAATACATAATAACCAGTGTTGGTCATCTTACTTTAAAAAAGTAATTAGTTAAGTTACAAATTACTTATCCCAAAAAGTAATTGCGTTAGTAACTCAGTTACTACATTGGAAAAGTAATTAGTTACTCAGCAAAGTAACTGACTTTTTTTTTAAAATATTCTATACGTGTAACTAAGGGGCGGGTCTAGTATTACTGTAACCAAGGGGCGCATTTATTATTATTGTTATATATCGTGTAACCAAGGGGCTGCTCTATTATTACTCTAACCAAGGGGCAGATCTGTTATAGCGTGTAAGCTTATTATTATTATATCGTGTAAGGGGCGGATGGCTACAGAAGAGGGCTAATGTTAAATTAATGGGCAGCGCTCGATATATAACAAAAATAATAAATGCGCCCCTTGGTTACAGTAATACTAGACCCGCCCCTTACTTACACGATAGATGCCCCTTGCAGAGTAGCACGAGCATCAGGAGCGTGCGGCATCGCCTCGTACAATTACATGTTAACTGCACCTGCGCGGTGTAGAGTTCACTCAGAGCTGTTTAGGTTCGGCAATTTTCGGAAGCTCCGTAGTGCTTCGTACTGCGCAAGCCCTGCGCCTGTGCAGTACAGGGGGTCCTTATCCGGCGGGGGAACTTTTTTGGCAGGACACCGGAATTACACTACTGTAGTGGCGGTAGATGTAATTGGGATAACTAAGCCAAAGTAATGGGAACTGAGTTACCATGAGGGGAAAAGTAATCAGTTAGATTACTCGTTACCCTCTAAAGTAACTGCGTTAGGTAACTCAGTTTATTTTAACTCACATCACTGATAATAACATATTAGATCATATTGTAAGCATTAATAAAAACCAAACTTGTGTCTCCATAGTATACAAATAAAATAGACTCTTGATTGAATTGGTACACTCCAATACCCTTAGCATGTATAATATTGGTAATAATCTTGAATTGTAATCAAGAGGGGCATCTAATATCTTTATGCGTTTCGTGGCTAGTGCCACTCATCAGGAGCAGTCTATAAAAATATAAAAAATTACTATGATGTGGAAATTGTTATAATGGGTCCATCTATACAAGGAGGTAAAGGTAGAAAAATGTATACACCCAATCATACTTACAGACCAACTGAGAATCTGGGTGCAAGCATGGAGAGCCGGAGGCTGGCCAGGAAGGTCATCAGCCCCGGTAGCTGAGCTAGCATAACCCACGGCACATTGGTAGAAATTGACTTCTGATTCTATTTTGGCATCCTACACAAGGATTTTGGTGCCAGCTGGTGAGCGATGATGCACTGCTCACCTCTGGGCGCTTTTCCTCCCAATTGCCACCAGTGTGGCGTTGGTGGCTATTTTGGAGTATATATACTCCTCTCAGGTGAACCAGACACTCCCTACAGTTTATGCTCCTATGCACTAATGGATCCCACTGTTCATATAGGTATATTTGTGGTAGTTTTTCTCTTTCTTTCTTTCCACCTTCTCCATTATCTTTTTCTTTATGCCTGTGTTCTTGGTATTTGGTTTTATATACTTATCCCCTTTGTTGGCAATGCATACAATATACTACATTTCATCATCTGCGTACACTTTTCTTCTGTTGGCACAGTCCTTTCATTTATTCACCTTCCTTGGTCACAGCACTATTCCATTTCCCCTTTAATATCAGTCACAATATTCATACCTTATATATCATTTTACATTATAAATTTATATATTTTTTATAGATGGGTATGTTGACACAATTGACATATGGGGGATCTTTTCCGGGGATTACTGTTTCCAGCTGTCAATTTCCACTGATGTGCACTGGGTTATGCTACCGCAGCTCCTAGGGCTGATGACCTTCCTGGCTGGCCTCTGGCTCTCCGTGCTTGCATCCAGACTCTCAGTTGTTCTGCAAGTATGATTGGGTGTATACATTTTTCTACCTTTACCGTCCTTGTATATGGACCCATTATAACAATTTCCATATCATAGTAGTTTTTAATATTTTTATAGACTACTGCTTTACCTCTGCTCCTGATGATTGGCGCTACCAATATTATACATGCTAAGCGTATTGTACCAATTCAATCAATATTCTATTTTATCTGTATACTATGGAGACACACGTTAATAAGTTTGGTTTTTATTAATGTTTTTATTAATGCTTACAATTGAAATAATATGTTATTATGTTATTTTATTATCATTCTGTATGAAATCAATTATATATACGTTGTACTTTTTTGTCATGAACTGTGCTATTATGTAACATATATAGTTCTTATAATTTATTTATTACCCACCAGACACACCCTGTTGTGGTGTTTCCTTGGTAGCATGATTCGTAAGTTCCAAACTTTCCCCAATATTTTCAAACTGAATAAGGTATTTTAGTTTTAAAAGTGTAATGTATTGACCAGTACTAAGATTCATTTAGTATATATGTGAAATAAATTTATTCTTCGGAGGTTACAAGATCTACAATGACACACACCATAATACACTCAGTATATGTTTGTTGCAATATAGGTTACATGACATACAGTTGAGAAACATTGGTTTAAGCACATATGAGTGCCATCTATCTGAGCTCCTGGCATGTTAATGCTTGTAAAGCACGCAAGATAGCAGTTCAGGAATGCCATACTGTGGATGGTAGATTGAAAAACCCTGACACATTTCATAGCACACACAGATTAAAAAAACTGATAGGAATTCATAAAATGAAACACGTTATCTAGACAATATCACTCTTCTTATACCGTGGACACAGTTTCTGAATTTTTCCTAAGTTATTTCACTTGAAAAACAGCAGTATCATTTGCTGCTGCCAGATATTCAAGTTGCTTTGCAGCCTTAACCCTCTGCATTTTGCTGAACTTTAGAGGGAGTGTCTCTTATGTTGCAAAAGAAGGAGCTTTACATAATCTTCAAGTATTATAGCTTTTTTCACTAAACTGAATAATAGTAATAATAGGTATTAGGTCAGCCCAGATAATTCTAACAGTAGCCATTGCATCATATATGCCATTTGTCATGTTATTTCATTATGTGATAGATAAATGCTGTTCATTTTATGCCAGACTAGTAAAACAGTCTCAAACTTTATTACTGAACAACTGTTAAATTTATACAAGTACATGATAGAGCATTCAGTCATGGAAATGTACACAGGTAACTGGTAGCTGTCAAAAAGTGCACCAAAGCTCTTAAAGGACCCCAATGTTAGCTGACAGAAGATCATCTCAAAGAATTGTCCCTCCTATAATATGCTGTTGTAAATTTACACAAGAACCTGAAAGAGCATTCAGTCATGGAAATTTACATAGGTACCTGGTAAGTGTCGTTAAGTGCACCAATGCTCTTAAAGGGCCCCAATGTTAGCCGACAGAAGATCATCTCAAAGGATTTTCCCTCCTATAATATGCTGTTGTAAATTTACACAAGAACCTGACAGAGCATTCAGTCATGGAAATGTGCACAGGTAACTGGTAAGTGTCCTTAAGTGCACCAATGCTCTTAAAGGGCCCCAATGTTAGCTGACAGAAGAACATCTGAAAGGACTGCCCCTCCCATAATAATTATTCTGCAAGTCTCCTTTGTTCTCAACACCCAGGCTAGGATTAGCATTGCTGTCATAACTGCCAAATATCGTCATAAATGCCAAATATCATTGTATGCCCAGTCCTAACTGTTAATCACTTTGTATGCAAAATTTTGTTATTACCATTGTTAATCTATTTTATGCTTCCTTAGTTACCAACAATATTGGGTTACAATATCTTAAGTTTGTCTTTACTACCTATTTGGTGCCTGTTTTCCTTGATATAGCAAAATTGGGTACTAAGTATTACGTTCAGTGATTTCCTATAATATTGTATGTTTGTACAACCTGGTGTGTCATAGGGACTGAGGTTTTTGGAAAAGTTTGAGGTAAAGCACAGAGGACCCATCCTGACCAGTGGCTATGGGGGAAGCACTACACAGGTGTAAAAGCTGAAGTGGTTAAATATGCAATAGTTACAGCTAAATAACAGAATACTGTAACACTAAACCATGATGGCTCGGGTAATTAGCACCTTTTTACCACTAATTTATGGCTCAACAGCTGAACAATAGGTGTAGCAGCACTGCAAATATTACTGTCATAGCTGGCCATTTTTATCAAGGTTCATTACATTTTTAAATTATTAGTGCGGTCAAATTGATGTTCATTCTTCACCACAGTGACAATAAAATCCAAAGGAGCAGTATAGGAACATTTTTCTTGAACAAACTAATTTAATAACAGTGAATGTGGTTAGCTTTTGGGAAAGTTCATTCACGCCAAGATCAAATGTTAAAAGAAAACATTTTTTTAAGTGCTTTCAAGTGACATTTGTCATGTCATCGAATATACTGATGAGATCTTCATATGAATATTTGTACCAACGTTTGTTAAAAAAAATCTACTAGTGTATGGCCAGCTTTAGGTTAAAACACCTATACATGTACTGTATATTTAATATGCCATATATCAGAGGAGGATTTGTACCTTTTATCAAAATGACTTCATTCAAACGAGAATGATAATAGCTCTATTTTCTGAAAAATCCCTTTGATGTTAAAAGTGTTCATGCCTAAACCATTTTTTCCAGGTCAACACATTTTAGATTGCAGCAATGTTACATTATTTCTTAGTGTGTCTTATTTCATGAAAACCTATAACAGCAGCCATTTTTCTGGGAAATATTCGCTCAGAGATCACAGAAAAACATTATTCAGGGTGTTTGAAGTCGGAGATTAAAATGCATTTATAACTGCACTTAGTTATTATGATCCTAATCATTCATCTGATAAACCAAGCACAAAGTGCCTTTAACCTTATTTTTTTTTTTTTTACATTAATGGAGCAAAAATACATTAGGTACCTTTCATGCAATTGACCTACTGGGCTAAAGTATTATTGGACAGTAGGGAAGAGCAAAAACGTATCCCTTCCTGAAATTTTTAAAAATTGGAAAATGTTGGCATTGGAGTAAATTGTTTTAAAGTGTTGCACACACTCTTGGTGCTATATGAATCCATTATATTAAAAATAATAGTAATAATTGGGAAAATGTAATTAATATAATTTTTAGCAGTTTTTAAGGGTGCAAATGGGCCTAAAGAGCTGCTTTCGGTGCTATGTTACTTTTTTTTAACACCAAGAACAAAACAGTAAAAAAAAGTAAAATGAAGAATTTAAAACTACAGTGCAAAAATAATTTCATTGACAAAATATACGAAAAACAAACAAATACAAAGTACACTACATTAAATAAACTAGACTACCCTGATATACCTATAAAAACCCACATCCTCTAAATTAAAAAAATAGATTTTTTTTTTTTGTCAGGCAAACTTCAGCCAAGATCCACTTGTCCGTAGTAAAGAGGGTGACATCATCTTCCTGCCAACAAGATCCCTGGGAATACTAAGTAGTCCAGATCTCATGAGAAGATACTCTAGCACAGTGAAGAACCATCTTCTCAAGAGATATGAGCTACTCAACAGTCTCCAAGATCTAGCTGGAATGGGGGTGGTGATCCTTGCCTAGGTGCTGCAGGAGGAAGCCTGGTGGAAAAGTAAATATATTATCTAAATCCTTCTACCCCCACAGATTTTTTTTGCATTTTTATCTAGCGTTTTAAGGACAGGGCTCCTTGAATAAGTTGACTTTGTCATTGAGGTGGAAGGGTCTGCTTTAACCAGCTCAGTGAGCAAATTTTGTTCAACTGTGTCAACATTTTGTAGCAAAATTAATTTTGCAGAAATCACTTCTCATCCCTATTGGACAGAAGAGGTTTGGATGAGGTATACACACTGCATAGGAATCCCTATTCCTGTTTGTGTATGTCGCTAGGGACCTTGCAAAGGCGTGCGCACAGTGTGTGCCAGGTGCACACCTTAATAACCCCATGGGGCGCAGATTCTGCCTGCTGCCTGACCCCCCAGTGTCCCTCTCTCCTGCACCCACACAGTGCTGCCAACTTCCCTCCTCGACTCTGTGTCTGAATGGACACAGGAAGCGGTGACTCAGCTCAGGTGCCCTATAGCTAGCTGCTTGCTGTGGAAGCACTTAAGAAGAGGGAGAGGCCAAGATCACAGAAGAGGGACCCGAGAAGAGGAGGATCCGGGCTGCTCTGTGCAAAACCAACTGCACAGAGCAGGTAAGTATAACATGTTTGTTATTTTTATAGGAAAAAAAACAAGACTTTACAATAACTTTAAGGGCTCATTCACACGGGTTCTCTGGCCCATACAGTGCGAATGAGCAGTTTGTGTGACTGCCTGTTTCTCTATGATGATGCAGTGACTGTATGAACACAGCTGCAGGTCCTACTTTGACAGGTTTGCAGGTCTGGGTGAGTGGCCCCGAATGCACACTGGGGTTGATTTACTAAAACTAGAGAGTGCAAAATCTGGTGCAGTTATGCATACAAACCATTCAGCTTTCAGGTTTTATTGTCAAAGCTTAACTGAACAAGCTGAAGTTAGAAGCTGATTGGCTAGATTCTGAGTACTCCAGTTTTAGTAAATCAACCCCACTGTCTGTGTTTGGGTCCATACACTTGTATCCACACGAATGTCAAATTAGGATTTAGCGCCCCCCCCCTGCTCTGGCCACATGTGGTATTGCATGCCATTGAAGTCAATGCAGAACTAATTATTTTCATTTCCATTGACTTTAATGGAGAATCTCGCTTTGATGTGCGAGTACTTTGGTTTACGAGCATTCTCCTGGAACGGATTATGCTCGTAATCCGAGGTTCCACTGTATTCAGTTATTCATTCATCACTTCTCAGTAGAGCCTGGAACAAGTAGAATTCTGGTCCACAGAACCCAATTAAAATGACTTTGTTGTCTAAAAGTTGATAAAGGACTGTTATATGTGCTACAACATACAGTAGTTTTTTTTTCTTTTTTCTTTTTGCTACAAATAACCTTTTTTGTCAGTTACATAATACAGCACCAGTTTCCAGTAACTTCTTAGTGTGCTGAATAGAAACATACACTTTTAGCAGGTTTGGATCACGTTTTTGAATTTCACTTCTGCCATAAGTTGCCACAAGTGTCAAGATGAGTACTATTCAGTATACAAAAAAAAGTGCTTCTTGTTTTAACAAATGCATAATGTACAAAGGGTCACACTTTTTATAAGTTTAAATCTTAAAAATTCAGAACCCTTATATCTAAACAGAGAAAACCAGATAGATTTTCTTGTGTTTCTAAAGGCGTAAATAACCATTTATACTCTTGTACCGATAATGTCACAGGTACAAGGACAGGTTGGGAAGGTCCACTGGTGTTTAGCATAGTATGTTTATATGTGGGCTTTAAGAAAACAACTGGCATTATTTTGTGGCTGAAGTTTTAGTACCTTTAAACACCCTGGGGGGAATACTAAAACTGCTGCTCACAGAATCTAATGCAGCCAGGGCCAGTGCTACCACTAGGCAAACTAGGCAGCCGCCTTGGGCGCACTGCTGCCTATGGTGCAGCCACAGCCAGGGGGACTCTGAAAACCCTAATGCAAGGGGGGACTTTGGGATTCTAATGTAAAGGAAGACTTTGGGGATCCTAATGAAAGTGGGGTCTCTATTGTAAGGGTGAATTCTGTGGAACCCTGATGTAAGGGGGGGGGGTAACTCTGAGGACCCTGATTTAAGGAGAGGGGACTCTTGGGACCCTGATGTAAGGGGGGGGCAACTTTGTGGACCCTAATGAAAGGGGTAAACTCTGATGTAAGGAGGTCAGGCCCGGGGGGGGGGATTTCTGATGGCTGCTCTGTTCCCCACACACTGCACCGACATTACGCATACCACTGCAGGATTGGATGATGTTAACTGGAGGTGAAGCCATCTCCTCCAATCTTCAGCCAATACCAATATGTGAAGAAGAAGTATCCAGCCAATGAGGTGCCAGGCAATATGTGCTGCGCGCAACATCACTTCCTCCCAACTTCTCAGTCAATCTGCACACAGAGCTAACATTGGCAAGGAGGTGAAAAAGCATCCCTGTACAGGCTGCATTTGGAGCAAGTAGCTGGTCTTGCCTAGGGCACAAAATAGTCTAGCACCGGCCCTGGGTGCAGTTGTACATAGTAACCAATCAGCTGCTAGCTTTGACAATACAACCTAGGAGCTGATTGGTTACTATGCAGAGCTGCACCAGATTTAGTATGCACCAGTTTTAGTAAATCTCCCCCCTTGTGTACAACCAGCCTGTTGGGAATTTTTATCATGATCAGTGCCATTGGCTATAGCTGACTGTGCTGATAAGGGTATTCTGATGGTGGGGAAATCTCCCTGCTGTGAGAATGCAATATATGCTATGTGTGGATGGGGGAATCTTAGACAGGTATCTGCACCCCCTTCCCCCCTGAAAGGTGCCAAATGTGACACCGGAGGGGGGGAGGGTTCCGAAAAGCGGAGGTTCAATTTTTGTGTGAACCTCCACTTTAACTTGAAGGGGTTGAACGACAAAAAAAGAAAAGAAAAAATGACTCGTGTATGACCAGCTTAACAATCTAGAAATTTTTAGCGGGGAGAATAGTTCAACTATTTTCCTGGTTTTAATTTATGTGGCTTTTACTTTTCTCCAGCCATCACATCCCTGGCTGCTACTGCTGCACTTTACTGTCTGGGTGTAGCAGGCATCTTCATTGAGGTTAAACAAATTACATCCAAATTCTGACCAGCTACAGCAGCTGCATCAGTACTGGGACATTTTCACTGTTGTACCTTTCCATGCTCTAGTCTAGACCTATTGACGCTTCTCCTGTAACATACTGGGTTAATAACTTAAAGCGAAGTTCTGCCTTCCCCTCAAAAATGTTTAAGTCAACAGCTACACTGTAGCTGCTGACTTTTAATATTAGGACACTTACCTGTCCTGGAGTCCAGCAATGTCGGCACCGCAGCCGATGTTTCCATCGGCTGTCAGGTGCTGCCGCTGCCATTCATGGCCGGCTTCATGGCCGGTGGCTACTGCGCATTTGCGAAGCGCATTTGCGAAGCGTGGCTGCACTTTCCTACTGGCTCGACAGTAGGGGAAGGAGGAAGGAGGAGGGGGCTGAACGCTGATGCGAGGTCTGTTGGAAGTGGGGTCGGGGTACCTGTCAAAAACAGGTACCTGCCCCCCCCCCCAAAAGGCGCCAAATGTGGCACCGAAGGGGGGAGGAGATAGATAAGAGGAAGTTCCACTTTTGGGTGGAACTCCACTTTAACTTAAGTAGGAAGGGTTGACAAGTTTATACAAAGGGTTTTCAATACGTTGGACATTTTTTTTTAGTTTGCAGCATTAGTGCTTATGACATACCTGTGGGGTCTATTTGTCAATTTTTACCCAAGATTATACAATTTACAGACAAGAGTCACACATTATTCCAACTGAATTTGACTGATAAATGAGGGAAACCTAGGTGAAAGTTGTGCCATAGGTGAAAACATTGATAACTAGACTCCACAAAGTGCTTGTTAAAGCTTCCTAAACAGTATCACCCTGAGTGCCTGATAGGGACAGTGTCAAGCCATTTGTTTTTCTGGTGCATGGCCCATATTTTAAAGTAAATGATAAGCCCAGAAGCATGAAAGGATTGGCAGGTAGGCAAACCAAGAGACACAAATGTACAGATCTTACCATTAAAGGCCTCAAAAATAAAAGAAGACAGGGAATATTTCAGCCAAAACAAAACTTTTTGAGCTCCACCCGATTTCAACACATATATCTAATATTACCTGCTGACATTCCTCTATCCGAAACGGTATATATATTATTTTTTTTTTCTGTACCTTTTTTCGTTTTCTTGCTGACATCCTGCACTTCCGTTCCTCCAGCTCTCGGATATGGGTGGGGATATTACGGCTATTTCGTAATATCCCCTAACCCGCACTGTCTCCTGGGAGCTTGTGTCAAAGTTCCCAGGAGTCAGTGCGGCGGCCTGGCCCGAGATCTCTCGAGACTATCTGCCATCACAATGGGGCGGGACTTACGACGCCGCCACCCGTTGTGATGGCAACAGGAGCTGCTGACAGCGCTCTAATGGTGATCGTACTGCGCATGTGCGAGATTTTAATGAACGGGCGTCACTAGAATCCCGGAAGAGAATGCCTGTGGGCTTCACATGCCCACAGGCAAGATGAAGACCGCTGTTAGACACTTTATAAAGTGTTTTTATATCTGAAAAAATGAATGGCAGAAGTACTAGAAACGGGACACGTCAGTAAGTCATTTACAATTTAATTTCTTTTATAATGACACTTAAAAAAAAAAACGTCAGGGGCAGTGGAGCCCCGCTTTAAGAAATTTCGAGCTCAACTTACCATCCAGCCTGCAACCAACTGAATTAGCCTGTCTAACAGTATACATTGAAAACAGGGGTTTCGTTTGCACATATTCGCAAATACATGCGTAAGCTACAGAGCCCCGTCAAGGCACCCCAGTATTTTCTGTAGTACTAACTCCAAATTTTGAGAGCCTCCATAGTGGAAGCACATGCATTATAATGGATAGGCAGAGGACAGGTGATCTTGGAGGGAGTCCACCCCTCTTTAAAGGCACAGGGGTGCACTGGAACCCAACATGGCACAAGGGTGTCCAGTGCATCCCCTCAATATTTCAACAGTACAAACAAATGGCCACTGCCCTCACTTATAACTGGCCTTTGCAGCAAGGCGCACATGGAAGGGGCGACGCATGCAAAACAAAACCAAAAACATTCCCTTCTGAACTTAATGACCAGTCGGCTTACCAACCGAATTATCCTGTCTAACAGGGGTTTGATTTGCACACATTTGCAAATACGTGCGTAAGCAGCAGAGCCTCAAAACAGCCAAGCAAGATATACGCAAGACCGAATTATTGGTTTTGGGGAGACTGGCAGTAAAACTGCTTTGGGTGGTCTTCTTTTGATGCTTGCACTGCAAGTGAATAATAGAACATGCTGGTGCTTGTAGTTGAGCAAAAAACAGAGGTACATAGATTGCTGTGTCTGATAAGGGTTTATTATTTAGAACAGTTTAAATGTGTACAATGAATACTGCTTGGCAGTAAATCGTTTAGCCTGGCGAATAAATGCCTGGCAGTATATGTGGGATCAAATATCTGTTACTTAACATGCCAACAATAGAACAGCTTCAGATTGCTTTATAATTTCTTTAAGAAAGCGGAATGTGCGAAGGAAAGGGTTTTCTAAAGAATGTATGAGAATATTCCTGACAAAGAAAACTGCCATAGATCGGACAAAGAAAGACTGGCTGAAATGAATAAAGAGGACACCAAACAAATAAAATTATACGGGGAGCAAAATGAAAACAAAGCTTTCTTCTGTTGGTTTGATCACACTGGTGAGGAAATTACTAGTTCTATACTTAGTTTCTCAAGCTTTTCATGTTTTTTGCCACTTATACTATGATTCGGACCCATGCAAAGCAAAGACACAGGTGTTTCAGATGCTTTCATTGTTCCTTGCGTAACAAATATACACACAAGGCTACACTTTATATAAATGAAGACCATTACAAGGCTCTTTTGAAGAAAAGTAAAGATATTTCGGAGTTTTGAGCGAAAAGGTAAATTGTTTCCAAATATCAGATTGCGGTTTGAAAGCTATAAGAGCTTATCATGTTAGGTGTGTACTTTACAGGAGCAGTATGGCACAGTAGAATATACAGTTCTTATTGGGATTTCCATGTTTTTAATTAAAAGCCAATTAATTCATGTTAAAGTGGTTGTAAAGGCTGAAGGTTTTTTACCTTCTATGCATGAGGGTAAACCTTATGGGTGCAGCTCCACCACAGCACCTGCTAATAGTCACCTGTGCCCCCTCTCAATCCAGCGATGAGCACAAGAGCCTTAGCTGTCCAGCGACTCCCTCTCCTTATTGGCTGAGACACAGTGGGAGCCATTGGCTCCCACTGCTACCAATCACAGCCAGTGAGCCAATGAGAGTGGGGGGTGGGGCTAAGCCATGGCTCTATGTGTCTTATGGACGCATAGAGCAGGGCTCAGGAGCTTGTACCAATGCTCCCATATCAAGTGGCTTGCTATTGGGGACACTATTTAAGGGGGAAAAGCCAGGAGCACCTACGAGGTACCTGAGAAGAAGGGGATCGGGGCTGCTGTGTGCAAAATTATTGCACAGAGAAGATGAGTATCATATGTTTGTTTTATTTTTCTTTGAAAAAGCGGAACCTTTAATACCACTTTAACCACTTGCCCCCCGCCCACCGTCAAATGACAGAGGGGTGGTGCGGCTCTCATTCTAGCTGGACATCATATGATGGCGCCCCAGAACGGCCACTCTTGTGCCATCGTGGGGGCGCGCAGTGTGGCGATCATGGCCGTGCGGTGTACCTAGGATGCGGCTTGACCCCGATCTCTGTAAAAAGCCGATGACACGGCTCTTTAACCATGTGATCAGCTGTGTCTAATCACAGATTTTCACATGTAAATGTGGAAGTGCCGTTAATCAGCTCTCCTCACCACACACTGACAGATTGGGAAGAGAGGAGTGCCGATTAGCATTATCTCCTCACAGGGGAGACCAGGGCAGGTAATCAGGGCACTGATCAACAGTGCCCTGATTACAGGAAAGCCCCAGCGGTGCCCATCAGTGCCACCAATCAGTGCCCATCAGTGACACCAAGCAGTGCCCATTAGTGATGCCAGTCAATGCAGCCTTTCAGTGCCTGCTCATCAGTGCTGCCCATCAGTGCCCATCAGTGCCTCCCATCAGCGCCCATCAATGTCCATCAGTGCTGCCGTCTATCAGTGCCCACCAGTGCCGCCCATCAGTGCCCACCAGTGCCACCTATCAGTGCCACCTATCAGTGCTTATCAGTGCCGCCTATCAGTGCCCATCAATGTGGCATATTAGTGCCTCCTAATCAGTGCCACCTAATTAGTGCCCATAAGTGCCACCTCATCAGTGCCCATAAGTGCCACCTCATCAGTGCCCATAAGTGCAGCCTATCAGTACTCATCAGTGCAGCCTCATCAGCGCACATCAGTGAAGGAGAAAAATTCCTTATTTACAAAATTTACTGACAGAAACTAAGAAAAACTTTTTTACTTTACAAAATGTTCGTAATTTTTGTAAAAAAAAAACAACAGTGATTAAATACCACCAAAATAAATCTCTATTTGTGTGAAGAAAATGATAAAAAATGTATTTGGCTATAGTGTTGCATGACCAATGGACTGGGCAGGAAGGGGGTGAAAGTGCCATTGTATTGAATTGCCATTGTATTGAAATGGTTAATTTGATACCAAATGCAATAGCAATGGCATTATAAAGGTATTTAACCAGTTGCCACCCGCCCACCGTCAAATGACGGTGGGGAGGTGTGGCTCTTGTTCTGGGATGACGTCATATGGCGGCGTCTCAGAGCGGCCGCTCTCAAAAAAATAACAGAAGGTCCACTTTAATATTGCCATAGTGGATTGCTGGCTAAGTATTCGGGTGAAAAAGCATAGCTGCTTCTGTGGGGAACAATGGTAATAGTTTACTAAGAAAAGAAAAATTATGTCAAGTGCTGTTATTGGCCAGTAAGGTGCAGCCTTTTCAGCGTCAGCAATGTAAATAGCAGTAGGCCAGCACCAAATTAGGGCATAGTGAAAATAGGCTGTAGGCTGGCATAGATTAGTGCTAGTATATGGGGGATTATCTGCTTTGCCCCACCTATGTGCAGAGTGATTTGATAGAGAAAGTACTTTAGTGTGGGATTTATTTATTACAGGTACTTATATAGCGCCGTCAATTTACGCAGCACATTACATACTGTATATGTTGTACATTATTATCAGTCCCTGCCCTCAAGTAGGGATGAGCTTCGAGTTCGAGTCAAACCCATGTTTGACTCGAACATCGGCTGTTCGACCGTTCGTCTAATTGCGAACGTTATGGGCCGTTCGCGCCAAATTCGAGTGGCGCGTCACGGCCCATAATTCACTGTCGTATCGCAGTGCATTGCTGGCTGATGATTGGCCAAGCATGCACTATGACCCGCATGCTTTGGCCAATCACAGTGTGGAAAAAATGTAGAGCCGTAATTGGCCAAAGCCAGGGTGGCTTTGGTCAATTATGTCTCAGGGGGTTTAGTACACGCCCACACTATATAAGGCCGCCTATGTGGTGGCCTTGTGTAGTGTGTTGCGGCGGTGGTTAAAGACAGATAGAGAGAGAGAGACAGTGTAATTTAATTTGAGTTAGATAGAGTAGGCAGGCAAGTCAGTTAGCTGCACTTACAGTGTATTGTGTATATATATATATGCATCCCAGGTGTTGTGTATATATATATATATATATATATATATATATACACTGTTTTCAGTTTAGCTAGATCCATTCCTGTTATTCTCTTCATAATATACTGACAGGCAGGCAGGGAGCTGCAGTATTTTCACTTAGTGTACTGTGTCCTTTGCACAGTGTGCACCTAAAGCTTACCTGAATCTAATTGCTGGTGTTCTCATACAAATACAGGCAGGGAGATGGAGTATTTTGTTTTAGTGTCCTTTGCACAGTGTGCACCTAAAGCTTACCTGAATACAATTGCTGGTGTTCTCATACAAATACAGACAGGGAGCTGCAGTACTTTGTTTTAGTGTCCTTTGCACAGTGTGCACCTAAAGCTTACCTGAATACAATTTCTGATGTTCTTATACAAATACAGACAGGGAGCTGCAGTATTTTGATTTAGTGTCCTTTGCACAATGTGCACCTAAAGCTTACCTGAATACAATTAAAATTTAAAAACAAATTAATTTTTGCTTCCATTAGATTGGATGATGAATGTAAGTAGGGCTTCACCTTATTCACTACGCTCTGGGGAAAATTACCTTCCAAATGCAACTTCCCTTGCAAAGTGAACAATCTATTTGCCTTAATTAAATCAACCCCATTATGTTATCAATATTAAAAACAGTGATAAATGTAGACATGATATTGACTATGGAAAGGTTTTGACCATAACATTGTATCTGATGAAAGAGTTATCATTTAGGTGTGTTTACATAAGTTACATCCAAAGCCAGCAAGCTGCCAATCTCAATACTTGGATAACATATGTATGTGAAGTGTTCCAATGAAAAAACTCCAAATATATTGAATCCTGTAAAACAAATATATGACCTAAGAAAAGCTTTGCACAAGAGCAATGTTAATCAACACTTCCCTGTAATAGAGTAGGCGAGTTTGTTTTTTCTTTCCGGACAGCTGCAACACGCCAACGAGCAGCTGTGAACACTTGCTTAGCTATTACCAGTGTGTGTCTTGCTTTAAAAATTCACACATTGACCAAGACTAAGTAAATGGATCCAGGGATTAAGGGGGATATGAAAAAAAACGTCTTTATGTCCACCTGATTCTGAAAGTTGCAAGAAGGGAGCTTAACAAAAAGTCAACAGTTCACCACTATCTAACCTTCTGCTATAACTGGTCTGAATTTAACATACCTAAAATGAGTGCTAATTTCTAATGCAGTTAAACTTTATCAACCAGAATCAGAATCCATCATATTCCGGCCTTGCTTCGGCAAATTACATTTTGACTAGTTGCACTTAAGAATCAACACCAATTGAGAGCGAAATATGTAAGCTGCAATTGTTGACCTTTCTTTCTGGAAGACCGATTCCAGTTTTCCAGTTTTTTTTTAATGACCCCACCCTCCTGTATAAAAAAAAAAAACCTTTGCCAAGCAGTACTTACCATTTCTATGCATCACTGCCCCCATCATCCTCCTTCATCCTCCACTGCCAGTTTCTTCCAGGCTGAATGACACCTTGTCCTTCAACCCTCTTCCTATGAGCTCATGGTCAAACCAAAGCCATCTAGAAAAAAAGATATGTATAATGAAATAAAAAATAAAATGGAGAGAGCTACATGGGGATGGGGTCATTACGAACATGGAAGTTGCATTTAATTTTTTTCTGAGTCTCTGACCTGGAAAAAAAGTATTGAAAATTGTGAAAATACCACTTTTTTGTATTATTTATTTAAATGGTAAGAAAAACATTGTCTCACAATGCTTGATCCAACTTAAAGTATCTGTGTTATTTAATATATTTATTATAGCTTATATAAATGATACAGTAGGTAAAAAAAAAGGTAAATATATAGAGACTTGGATAAAAACAAGCAACAAAAGGTAACTACTAGTCAATAAAAATACAGCCAAGGACAATTGCTAATATAAGATAGATAGGTTATTGTACATCCACTTCAGTTTGTGTTCATAGTTACATAGTTAAATATACAGTATGTGTGTTTTAGGTATATGTGTGTGTGTGTACTTACAGTATTTGAAAACTTCAGGTTACTGATTAACTAATTTCAGGATGGGCTGACAAAACATGCTATTAAAGAGTATGTATATTTTTTTGCACATTTTTCTTTTGTTTTTATTTTGCTTGGAAATATATTGTTTTTCATCACATTTGTTATATATATATTTTGTTGTCAAGTAAATGTGAAAAATTTCATATACTGTACGAATTTTATATTTTTAACTTCAATCCAGCATCTGGAGTACTAACCTTATTTTCATTTGTGTATTATATCTGCTTTGTTGATAGAAACCTAATGTTTACAGAGCTCCGTAGCTCAAACTGTTTTCAGTCTGTTCTGACAGGCAAATGGTTTCTGCTGTGCTTCCTATAGAAATCCATAATGTTTATGATATTCTGTCTCATGGATGCATCCTGTATTATATATGTATTTGCAAAAACAAAGTTTGTAAATAAATAGTAAAACAAAATATAAAAAAAAGTTTTGTATCTTTAGAGGTTTTGCACATAAACACAAAAATTTCACTTTTTTAGAGGTTTGGGTGTTCTTTTTTTAACCACGGACCAATTTGCAGCTAAAGGACCAGGCCCCTTTTTGCGATTGGTCACTGCATCGCTTTAACTAACAACTGCACGGTCGTGCAACGTGGCTCCCAAACAAAATTTGATGTCCTTTTTTTCCCACAAATAGAGCTTTATTTTGGTGGTATTTGATCACCTCTTCGGTTTTTTTTTGCGCTATAAACAAAAATAGAGCGACAATTTTGAAAAAAATTATATATTTTTTTACTTTTTGCTATAATAAAATATCCCCAAAAAATATATAAAAAAACATTTTTTTTTCCTCAGTTTAGGCCGATACATATTTTTCTACATATTTTTGGAAAAAAAAAACGCAATAAGCGTTTATTGATTGGTTTACGCAAAAGTTATAGCGTCTACAAAATAGGGGATAGTTTTATGCCGTTTTTATTAATAATTTTTTTTGTTACTAGTAATGGTGGCGATCAGCAATTTTTATTGTGACTGCGACATTATGGCGGACATGTCGGACAATCTTTACACATTTTTGGGACCATTGGCATTAATACAGCAATCAGTGCGATTTAAAATGCATTGATTACTGTAAAAATGTCACTGACAGTGAAGGGGTTAACCACTAGGGGGCAGTGTAGGGGTTAAGTGTGACCTATGTGTTTTTTTTACTGTAGGGGGGCGTGGCATGGCGTGCGACATCACTGATCGTCTTTCCCTATGACAGGGAACAGACGATCAGTGACAGCCTCACTAGAAAGCACGGGGAGAGTTTTTTTTACACATACCTCTCCCCGTTCTTCAGCTCTGTGACCCGATCGCGGGACACCGGCGGCGATCGGGTCTGCGGGTCCCACAGTCACGGAGCTCAGGACCGGGTCGCGAGCGGGCCGCCGCCGGTGCACGCGCGAACCACGGCTGGGCTCTTAAAGAGCAACGTACCTGTACGTGCTTGTGCCCAGCCATGAAATTCTGCTGACGTATATGTGCAGGAGGCGGTCCTTAAGTGGTTAGTGATCTGAATGGAGCCCACTGCTTTCAACAGGCCTGTACACACAGGCACATAGAGCTGCTTTATGATTAGTAAAAAAAGTACAAAAATTTTTGTTACTGCTCAGTATTTTATGTGTGTACACCCCTTCAATTCTGAGAGCTAGAAGAATTATTCTGTCATTTGTGAATAGTGAATAAATGTTTACAGATGTTTATGCGTCTAAACATATATGGACCATACTTTCTGCCAGGAAGATTTGGCTTTATGACATCAGTACCGCGATGGTAACTTGATTTGGGTGTATTATGAGTGAGGCATATGTAAAAAAAAAAACTTTTTATATAATGTAGTTTCCACTATGCTCCCCATCACAAGGTTTTATTGAATGGTATAAATGTATTTCTTGGCTCATGCCATAGGCACATCTGTTATTGTAATACCAACATGTGTCATTTTACTCTGCCTTAGGCTTACTACAGCTAAATTTGAATTCCCTGGTATATTATATCAATTTCATACCCAGGTTAGGACAGTAAAATGGATATGGCTATCCTTTTTCTTAATATATATAAATATAAATGTACATTCATTACTAAATACCAGCCAGCCTGCTTCTATCTTTGACCCTACTTGATGTAGATGTCACAAATCATAAGCACATTTACAGTTTACAGTGTTTCAAACACTTGACCATCCATGGTACAAGGAATTTTCATTTTTTGCCCTTTTTACCGACATGTCGGTTGATGCACTTTTTTCATGTGTAATAAACAGCTGGGAAGTAGAATTCAAAATGTACATTTTCCAGGTTTCAGACACAGAAAAAAAAAATGGCAAAATTGCATGATACGTGTTTTAGTCTATTTGCCTTTACAGTAGACCTTCTTACAGCCCAGCTAATGGGCATTTTGTTATTTGGAGCACCAGGCAGTTAACTATGCATTGCATAGTAGCCCATTATGTGTCACTTACCTGACACAGGATCCAGCGTTGTCACCGCTGTCCCCTGTTTCATGAAGCATCCATCTTCCTTTGATCACAGATACTATGTATTTTTTTTTTTTACTTTAAAGGGGGATTCCACCCTAAAGTGGAACTCCCGCTTTTCGGAACCCTCCCCCCCTCCGGTGTCACATTTGGCACCTTTCAGGGGGGAGGGGGGTGCAGATACCTGTCTAAGACAGGTATCTGCACCCACTTCCAGGAATAAACTCCCACGGGAGTTTACATCACTTCCTGTCCCGGCGCGCTGTCTGCCGGGACACACACGTGTCCCAGCAGACAGCGCTGAAGATTCTCATTGCGCCGCGCGACTCGCGCATGCGCAGTAGGGAATCAGGAAGTGAAGCCACTTCCTGATTCCCTCACCGAGAATGGCGCCGGCTACAGCAGGGAGCCGAGCAATCGATCGGCCTCTGCTGCCGACACCACTGGACCCTGGAACAGGTAAGTGTCCATTTTTTAAAAGTCAGCAGCTGCAGTATTTGTAGCTGCTGGCTTTTAAATTTTTTTTTTTTCAGTACAGTCCCGCTTTAACTGATCACAAAGCCTCAGAGATTTTATTCTCCCACTGGCTGCAGTCGGGCCTTCCTATAGTCTGAAGGACAATAAACTGGCCCTTTGTTTAGAAAGTTTGGAGACCCCTGTTCTATATCATCAATGGCATCCACATAGTGTTTTTAAATGCTTAATGTTGGGGAATAGCTAGGAGGCACTGCAAGAAAAATCTGAAATTATTTTACATGGTTCCAAAGAGGGTGCAGATTGGCATGCCAAAGGAATGGTCATATTGAAACTACAAAACCCCTTCCGGTAAGTTTACATTACTTTAAGGGTCATTATTATAATTGAATGGACTACATACTTCTACAGGCTTCAGAAGATTAACGTTTTTTTTTTTAAGAATCCTCCCTTTTCTTAGCTATTAAAATATTTCACTCTACACTTGCTTATTAGCTTCTCTTTTATATGGTCCTTAACAAATGATCTGCTTTAGAATAGAGACCACAGTTGAAATCATTAATAATGTTGGTTTAATGCCTCATATCATTCATGCTCACCTTGTAAAAAACATTTATGGTCATATTTTTTTTTAATAGCTGACATAAAAGTTGTCACAATGTCAAGGTCCTAAAAGATACTTGTTATTATCTTAGAAATAATTATGAGGACCAACAAAAAAATTAGGAAATGTTTCTTTGGTTAGGTATAGGTGATAGAGAAGTGAGATGCAGAACCACATCTTCTATTACATGAACTTTTGTCACTTCAAAAAATACTTTGTTCTTACGATAACTATAAACCACAGTTTTGCAACTAGTAAAATGCATACCTTCTTTCCTGTCCATGAGGTCTTCGGACGTTTAAAACAGAGTATTTTCATAAGCACATATTTTAGGTTATTATTGCTGGATACCTTAAATTTATATTTGATTTGACTTTTATATTTTTTACAAATGTCATTATTTTAGTTATTTATATACAGTAAATGTAGAAATGTTTAGTTTTCATTGGTTCAGTGCAATGTCTCATTCTTAAAGTGGTTGTAAACCACTGAAATTAAAAATGAACAAAGCATATCCACATATAGTGCATACTTGCCTTTACTACAGCACTTATGCGGCGTACACACGGTCCGAATTTCCGATGGAAACAGTCCGATGGGAGCTTCTCATCGGATTTTCCGACCGTGTGTATGCCCAACGGTCTTTTTCTGTCAGAATTTCCGACGGACTTTGAATTGAGAACCTTTCTATCGGATTTTCCGATCGTGTGTATGCAATTCCGACACGCAAAATTCCGACGCATGCTCGGAAACAATTCGACGCATGCACAGAAGTATTAAACTTCTCTTTTATAGTGCTGTCGAACGTGTTTTATGCCGCTGTGTTATTGACCGTCGGAATTTGGTGTGATTGTGTGTAGGCAACACAGCTTGAGCGGAAAAACCGTCAGAGTTTTTTCCAACGAGAATTCCGATCGTGTGTACGCGGCATTAGTGTGGATCCTGTCTCCTTCTCCTTATGTATCTGTATTAGTCCTTTCTGACGCTTTTTCTGGGCACAAGACAATCCTAGGAGATGGCCTTACCCAGCACACAGCAGGATATTGACAGCCTCAGCTATGCATGTCTCCCTATGAGACTGTGTAGAGTGGGATTTCTAATTTCCATTCACTCAGGTCTCAGATTACACTCAGCTCTGTGCTGCACAATGTGTGATTTCAGATCCCTGCCTCCTGGAAGCTGAAAAATACCATCTGATCTGTATACTTTGGAAGACTGTGGAGGAGATAAGGCTGTATATAAACAGTATATATATCGTGGGGTAACAGCGCTGTCTCAAAAAAGAAAAATTTGTCGTATGAGTGACTATTCTGAAAAATTATTAATGTGAATAAATGAATAAACAATATAAATTGGTAAACTAAAATCTGCTGCAACCTAATGTGAGATACACACAAAAATAGAATAAAGGAAAATTGGCTGCGCTGAAAAAAACAAATACTATAAGAATATACATTAAATTATATAAACATTCAAATATCCCGCCCACATCTTGATGTGTTGGAATAATAAATGAAACATCAACTGTCTCGTTCTGAAACAGTTATCCACCCCTCTTGTCCACCACTCTGTGATAAGTGAAAATTATTAAGTGTAACAAACCACAATTAAATAACACAAAAATTCAGGATCTGGTGAGATGTCATAGAGAATAACAGAGATCCAAATTTTCTAGTGTGTATCACAGTGAATCGAGATCTGGTAGGGTGTCAAAAGAAAACAATAGAGGTCCAAAATAAGGGAAAATGACGTTTTGCACGGAGAAAACCAGTTCATGCACGGATAAGTCCACCACAAATTCAAACTATATTAATGGTGATTTCCTATTTGAGACATCTGGCACATGCTGTGTAGATGGTGAGATAGCCAAAACAAGAGATCCTCCACCAAAAGATAGAAATAGCCGCTTACCAGCTAGTCTGGTCTCTGTGTTAGAGAGACCAGATGGGCGTATGGCATATACCCCTGCCTGGGTCTTTATCCGGGCTCCTCAGGGACACAATCAGGGACACAATCGTCTGGTTATTCTATGGGAACTGGTCTTTTGTCTGGGGTCACTTATTTTTCACTCGGTAGGGGTTAGGTACCATGCAAAAGAAAGGGACACCATAGCGCAATACAGTTTCACCCTTTATTTAAAAAAATCACTAAAAAGTAGCAAACTCACATAGTAAAAACAGTATCAGAGCGGTTATTAAAATTTTCGAGCCGGCCGGCTCTCTTACTTTGCTGCCCGTCGCTTCCTGGAATGGACGGGAGAAAGGAGGTGACGTCAGCACGCCGCTCACCCTACGCCGTTTCGTCAAAATGTGACGTCTTCCTGGTGCCCCAGGAAGACGTCACATTTTGACGAAACGGCGTAGGGTGAGCGGCGTGCTGACGTCACCTCCTTTCTCCCGTCCATTCCAGGAAGCGACGGGCAGCAAAGTAAGAGAGCCGGCCGGCTCGAAAATTTTAATAACCGCTCTGATACTGTTTTTACTATGTGAGTTTGCTACTTTTTAGTGATTTTTTTAAATAAAGGGTGAAACTGTATTGCGCTATGGTGTCCCTTTCTTTTGCATGGTACCTAACCCCTACCGAGTGAAAAATAAGTGACCCCAGACAAAAGACCAGTTCCCATAGAATAACCAGACGATTGTGTCCCTGATTGTGTCCCTGAGGAGCCCGGATAAAGACCCAGGCAGGGGTATATGCCATACGCCCATCTGGTCTCTCTAACACAGAGACCAGACTAGCTGGTAAGCGGCTATTTCTATCTTTTGGTGGAGGATCTCTTGTTTTGGCTATCTCACCATCTACACAGCATGTGCCAGATGTCTCAAATAGGAAATCACCATTAATATAGTTTGAATTTGTGGTGGACTTATCCGTGCATGAACTGGTTTTCTCCGTGCAAAACGTCATTTTCCCTTATTTTGGACCTCTATTGTTTTCTTTTGACACCCTACCAGATCTCGATTCACTGTGATACACACTAGAAAATTTGGATCTCTGTTATTCTCTATGACATCTCACCAGATCCTGAATTTTTGTGTTATTTAATTGTGGTTTGTTACACTTAATAATTTTCACTTATCACAGAGTGGTGGACAAGAGGGGTGGATAACTGTTTCAGAACGAGACAGTTGATGTTTCATTTATTATTCCAACACATCAAGATGTGGGCGGGATATTTGAATGTTTATATAATTTAATGTATATTCTTATAGTATTTGTTTTTTTCAGCGCAGCCAATTTTCCTTTTTGTATATAAACAGGTACAGCTTATGTAAGAGGATTTGATTCAGCACTGTGCTGGGCTTATGTAAGGGTTTATTATTATTATTATCACTTTAACAAATGGATAAAATATCCAAAGAGTAGTGCATTCTCTAAGACATGTTTTACTAGATTCTCGTTTTTTTTGTAAACTGTTCCATACTAACCTCCAAATATTTTTCACAAAGGACTAAGGGGGTTATTTACGAAAGGCAAATCCACTTTGCACTGCAAGTGCACTTGGAAGTGCAGTCGCTCTAAATCTAAGAGGTAGATCTGAAAGGAGTGGAAGCTCTGCTGATTTTATCATCCAATCATGTGCAAGCTAAAATGCTGTTTTTTAGTTTCCTTGCATGTCTCCCTCGGATCTACAGCGACTTTACTTCCAAGTGCACTTTCAGTGCACTCTCAAGTGCACTTGCAGTGCAGAGTGGATTTTCCCTTAGTAAATAACCCCCTAGATGTTTTAAATCTTGTTTTTGTGTTAATGGAGTGATTTGTGCCACTAGTTCTGAATTTACATGGATGCAATAAAAAAAGCTATTTTTTCTGCTGACATACTGGTTACTTGCCGCTTTGAATATAGATATTCAGAGACTACTGGCAAATAGTATAAAGTCTGTGTTGCACTTGGAATAAAATGACCAATATTTTGATGTCATAAAGGGGTAAACATGGTAAATAAGCTGCAAAATACTGCTCTAATGTATATAAATGTTGATAACTTTGATCAGTTGTGTTTTATCTTTACAGTGCAAAAGTATCCTACAGTATGTCTAAAACTGTACATTACTCGCTGTTACAGAGGTCATAGTAAACACCACAAACTGTTTGACTGGTTCTGCTATTTGCATTTGCTGAGAGTTAGGACATATCAATGTTATGTCCACTGCAACTGCACCATACTATCTTTTTTGATTTGTACTTCCTTAAGATTCACATTTTTTTCATTCTTCAACCTTGCTCTGATTTTGGCATGCATCGGATTTTCCGACAACAAATGTTGGATGTGGGCTTGTTGGGGGAAAGTCCGACCGTGTGTATGCTCCATCGAACATTTGTTGTCGGACTTTCCGACCAAAAAATGTTGGCAAGCAGGTTCCTAAATTTTCCACCAACAAATGTTTGATGTCAGACTTTCCAATCATGTGTACACAAGTCCATCGGACAAAAGTTCACGCATGCTTGGAATCAAGTACGAGCTGGAAGCAATCGATCTTGTAAAACTAGCGTTCGTAATGGAGATATCACGTACGTCTTGTACGTCACTACGTTCGTAATTGTTGGCCAACATTTGTGTGACCGTGTATGCAAGACAAGTTGGAGCCAACAACCTTCGAACAAAAATTCACGGTTTTGTTGTCGGAAAGTCCGATCATGTGTACGGGGCATAACACTAACTATTCCTTAAAACCTGTTTCCACCTCCCTTCTTCTACCTATACAGCCTACTCTCTGTAAAAAAAAATTAGTATACTTACCTTTTTTTAGTCTGCTCTGGTCTGGTCACATGATCCTGCAGCTCCGACTTCCCTGTGTTATAGAGTGCCAACAATTGGGCCTATGGGTGACATCACGACTTTTGGACTTCACAGCTATTGTCAAGTGCTCCATGACACAGGAAAACTGAAGCTGCAGGATCATGTGCCTGGACTGGACTAAAAAAGGTAAGTATACAGATATTTTTTTTCTATACAGGGTAGGCAGGATAGGTAGAAATGGGTATGGAACATGGAACCTGATCTGGAACAAGTATGCATTAAAAAAGTTAGATAAAAGTCAGAAGTTCAACAAATTTTTACTGTGTTGGTGACTCAAAGTAATAAAGCAAGAGGGTCAGCATGACAGCCATGAAACTAGAATTTTCATAATAAGTTAGCAATAGCATCCTCCATATTTTTCACAGCAAAAATGTCCTTTATGTCCACACACACACTTGTTTAAAATTTACTGACACTTGGTACAACCCCTTGTAAAGCTTCTTCCTCAGGCCACGGGGAAGTGGTCGATGTGTAGGGGGCTCTGTAGTATCATTATTACAAAGATATATTATCACGCTTCAGAGGACGCAATCTATCCCAACATCTACTGTATTCGATATCCTTTATATACAGCTTTCTTATTTTCCACACCCTCCTATCTTCCATTAAGACTGAATAATACTTCATACTCACTTGACATACTCCCTGCTTACACAATATTGAAGAAAGGTGAACCTAGATTCTTATGTTGTGTCCTTAATCCCTCAAGTACAAATTAATGGTGACATCATTCATTTTCACTTTAAAACTCTTGTGTATATTATCCTGATTCAGAACTTGATAAACTCACCTGGCAACTAAAAGCCCAGCTGTAATCCTATATACACCACGCACAGCTGGGCTGCACAATGTCCGGGTTCTTCTTTCCCACACAGTTAAATATGAAGAATAACATTACAACCTGTCATGTTGTAATAGAATCACCAGCAATTAGCTCTATCATTGCATTAATCATATGTCATGTACCACTTAGGTGTAAAAAAAGGAACCAAGGCACAGCTTGCCTTATATTTTTCTAATGGAAATATTCATAATTCATCAAGTAACCATGTTTTACTGTTACTTTAAGTTTGTTATTCTATTCTATATTCTATTGTTATTAATTGGATAATTATTAACCACTTGACCTCCAAAAGATTTACCCCACCCTTGATGATAGGCCATTTTTTGCATTACGGCACTGCGGTATTTTAACTGACAATTGCGTGGTCAAGCACCGCTGTACCCAAATAAAATGTATTTCCCTTTTTCCCCATAAATAAAGATTTCTTTTGGTGGTATTTGATCACCTTTGCATTTTTTATTTTTTGCGCTATAAACAAAAAAAATACTTACAATTTAAAAAAAAAAAAAAAATATATTTTTTACGTTCTGCTATAAAATTTCTTAATTAACCACTTCCCTACCCGCGTATTGTCATATGACGCCCACAAGGTGGATCTCCCATCTCTCATATGACGTCCTCCCATTCCCGGCCACCTGGGGGGCACGCGCGCGCCCGCGGCGTCGCTCTGGACCAGGTGCGAGTTCCCGGCGGCCGCGATGTCCGCCGGGCACCCGCGATTGCCCGTTAAAACAATGGGACCGTGCGGGACCGTGGAGCTGTGTGTGTAAACACACAGCTCCACGTCCTGTCAGCGGAGAGGAGACCGATCATGTGATCCCAGTACGGAGGAACACTGATCGGTCTCCTCCCCTTGTGAGTCCCCTCCCCCCACAGTTAGAATCACTCCTATAGGGAACACATTAACCCCTGCAGCGCCCCCTAGTGTTAACCCCTTCCCTGCTAGTCACATTTACACAGTAATCAATGCAATTTTATAGCAACGATCGCTGTGTAAATGTGAATGGTTCCAAAAATGTGTCAAAAGTGTCCGACGTGTCCGCCGCAATGTCGCAGTCATGAAAAAAAATCGCAGATCGCCGTCTTTACTAGTAAAAAAAAAAAAATGCAATAAATCTATCCCCTATTTTGTAGACGCTATAACTTTTGCGCAAACCGATCAATATACGCTTATTGCGATTTTTTTTACCAAAAATATGTAGAAGAATAGGTATCGGCCTAAACTGAGTAAAAAAATAGTTTTTTTTTAAAAAAATGGGATATTTATTATAGTAAAAAGTAAAAAATATTGTGTTTTTTTTCAAAATTGTCGCTCTTCTTTTGTTTATAGCGCAAAAAATAAAAACCGCAGGGGCGATCAAATACCACCAAAAGAAAGCTCTATTTGTGGGAAAAAAAGGACGTCAATTTTGTTTGGGTGTAACGTCACACGACCGCGCAATTGTTAGTTAAAGCGACGCAGTGCCGAATCGCAAAAAGTGCTCTGGTAAGGAAGGGTGTAAAATGGCCCGGTGCTGAAGTGGTTAAAGGAGAGCACTACAGTATGTATTCTGCTACATATTTTTGGTAAAAAAAATCCCAATAAGAGTATAATGATTGGTTTGTGCAAAAGTTATAACGTCTACAAACTATGAGATATTTATTTATTTTTATTTTTTTACTCTTTTTTTTTTTACTAGTAATGGTGGTGATCAGCAACTGCGATATTGCGGTGAACATTCTGACACTAACTGACACTTTTGACACTTTTTAGGGACAAGTGACACTAAGGCCCCTTTCACACTGGGGCGGGGAGCCGCGGTGATGGTAAAGCAGCGCTATATTAGCGCTGCTTTACTGTCGTTTTAGCCGCGGTTTTCGGCCGCTCGCGGTGCGGTTTTACCCCCGCGAGCGGCCTAAAAAGGGTTAAAGACCCCCCGCAGAGCGCCGCCGTAGCATTATTACCGCGGTGTCCCATTCTAATCAATGGGAAGGAGCGGTATAGGAGCGGTGAACACACCGCTCCTATACCGCTCCAAAGATGCTGCTAGCAGGACTTTTTTGACCGTCCTGCTAGCGCACCGCTCCAGTGAGAAAGCCCGCCGGCTTTCACACTGGAGTTAAAGGGGCTGGATTTTTTCAGGCGGTATACAGGCGCTATTTTTAGCGCTGTACCGTCTGAAAAACGCCCCAGTGTGAAAGGGGCCTAATACAGTGATCACTGCTACAAAATATGCACTATCACTGTACTAATGATACTGGCTGGGAGGAGGTTAACATCAGGGGCAATCAAAGGGTAATGTGTGATTGTCAAAACAAGGTAACCCCTCCTGCCCCCAAAAAATGGCAAATGTCAAAGAGGAGCGGGAGAGGAGTCCTTAAATCGGGACTTCCCCTTTGAGGGTGGAGTTCCGCGTTAATGTTTATTTGTGCAGTTATCAGGTGCACACTACAGCTGACTAAACTTTACTGTAATTAATGATGCATGTATCTTTTTTTGCATCATTTTATTACAAAACAATTTGATTTAAATTGCATATGAAAATTTTGTATTTTCTCATGAAGCCAAGAGAAGGAGCTTTCTGCTTCTTTTGCTGTTTTCCAGGCACTTCTTAGCTCCTCTGTTGAAGTAAATATATGATATAAAAGATCAAAATAAAAATGCATACACCTAAAACAATCAAGTAACTTGAAAACGGCTTCAAAACTGCTTTTCAGTAAAAAAAAAATTAAAACCTAATAAGCACTGTTATTTTCCTTAAAAAAGTTCATATCTATATGTATATATATATATATATATATATATATATATATATATATATATATATATATATATATATATTTATTTATTTATTATATGCATATATATATATGCATATATATATATATATAGGAATGTCTCTTTGCTGGATTGGGTCATCTATTTGCTGAATATATAGGGATGTCTCTTTGTTGAACATTTTAGGATGTCTCTTTGCTGGATTGGGCTACCTCATTGAATATATGAGGATTATTCCTTGCTGAATATATAGGGGCTGCCTCTTTGCTAGATATATGGAGGGATCTGTCTATTGCTGTTGGAGGGACCAATTCTTGCTAGTGGGTCTGTTATTATTACTTTTACTGCAATAACAATCTCTAAGGGGTTGCACTAGCCCCCCCCCCCCCCCAAATTGTATTGGAATCCCTGTTCTCTAAAGGGGCCAGTTCTAGGGATGGAGACAAGCGTGCCCTAGGGGAGGAAGGTAAGTTCCTGCACCTTTTCTCTGAGAAAACAAAGCCCTGTACATATATGCATATATATATATATATATATATGAAAACCAGGTGTATATGAAACCAGGTGCTAAGTTATAGCAATATGGAGAAGAAGACATTGGTAGGGTGAGAACTATGCAGAGTTAATTTGTTAATTTACCTCTTTGAACACACTTATCACAGAGAGGGCGAGAAGCTGTATTGGATTTCCGCCAGACATATTGTTTAGTGTTGAGGCCAAATAATTCAATTTTAGTCTCATCTGACCACCTTAATGCACTTTGATTCTGAGGCCACATGGAAAAGGGTGTTATCGTCAGATGAGACTAAAATTTTATTATTTGGCCTCAACACCGAACAAAATGTCTGGTGGAAAAATTGATGGAGTAAAATACCATCGAATTCTTGAGGAAAATATGCTGCCCTTTGCCAGAAAGTTGTCAATGGAAAGAAGGTTTACCTTCTAACATGACAATGGCCTTAAGCACACAGAAAAAATGACCACACAGTGATTGAAAGAGAAAAAGTGGAATGTGCCTGCATGGTCTAGTCAGAGCCCAGACTTAAAACACATTAAAAGTTTGTGGAATGACCTGAAGACTGCAGTCCATAAACAGTCATTATGACATTTAACTGAACTTGAGCAGTTCTGCAAAGAAGAGTGGGCAAATATTGCAAAGTTAGTAGATACATATTCCAACAGACTAAAGACTGTAATTAAAGCAAAAGGTGGTTTAACAAAAAACTCAGTGATTCTGTGTTTGATTTTTTTTTATATGTTCTGACATGTTGGTGTTATATCTTTTACTTGGATGTTATAAGTTGCACTAGTACTATGTAGTAAATACATCTGGGTAAAACTAAAACTGTGTGTGTCTTCATTTCAGCTTACAAAGCAACAAAAAGGGGGTCATTCTTTTCTATACCCACTGTATGTGCATGCTAATTGGTGGTAATCTGAAATTACTTGTGCCAGTTAAAGGGGTTGTAAACCCTTGTATTTTTTCACCTTAATGCATCCTATACTTTAAGGTGAAAAAACACCTGGCAGTGACCGGCCCCCCAGCCCCCCCGCTTTACTTACCTGAGCCCTGGAACTTCACCTGGCGGGGACGCGCTGTCCCTCTGCCTGGGGTTCTCGGCTCTTGATTGGATAGATTGATAGCAGTGCAGCCATTGGCTCCCGCTGCTGTCAATCAAATCCAATGACGCGGGGGCCACTCTATGCAAAACGAGCTGCACAGTGGAGGTAAGTATGATATGTTTGTTATTTTTTTTTTTCAATAACCAAAGCTTTACAATCACTTTAAGATGATGTTATGGATGCTATGTGCTTGAAGGACTTCTCATCTTTGGGGACCAAACAGTTTAGTTGGGGGAATACGTAGCCAGGTGCTGGGCTACAGCAACATATAGAAGGAGACATTGGGTTCGATTTACTAAAACTGGAGAGTGCAAAATCTGGTGTAATTGTGCATGGTAGTCAATCAGCTTCCAATTTCAGCTTGTTCAGTTAAGCTTTGACAAAAAAACTTGAAGCTCATTGGTTTCTATGCAGAGCTGCACCAGATTTTGCACTCTCCAGTTTTAATAAATCAACCCTATTGCCTTTTATTCCTCTCCCCTTCTACAGAGATGCTAATATTAAGCTGCATCACTCTCCTTTGGCCAGCGGGGGGGGGGGGGGGGGTAGCTAAAGCCAAGCAAGCCCATAGACTTCTTTGCAGAGTGCTGAGAATGCTAGGAGTTATAGTTTGAAACAGCAACCATATAATGGCTACACTATGATGATTACACTACAGATCCTATTATGTACTGTGTAGTAGGAGGAGTGGATAGAGATTTTTATGAAACTGCCCGGGAAAGTTCTTCCTCTTAGCTCGGAGGAAGTTCGAGGGACAGCACCTCTGTCTGGATATGTCAGGAACCATGAATCGGACGGAGACAGAAAATACAGTTAAAATCACACCTTTTAATATAATGGTAAGAATGGTACAAATAGTAAACATAGTCAAAACATAGCCAGGGTACAGTAGCCAAAGCAGGTAGTCAGAACAAGCCAGGAAATCAGGAAGCCAGAGATCAGCATAGTTGGAGGCAGCAGACACGATCAGGAACCAGAAGGGACGTCAGCCAGGCAAGTCTTTAACAGGAACACAGCAGAAAGTCTCCAGATATGTTTGACCAAGGCGAAGGCACGGAAGGAATGAACCAGGAAGCTTAAATAGCCAGAAGGGGCTGGCTGTAGGCTGGATTGATGAGCAGCAAATGATGACCAGGTGAGCCGCTGTGGAATGAGTGCTGACAATTAACCGACAGCTGAGCAACCTGAGCACTGAGAAGGAGGGCTGTAAAATATGAAAGATTATGTTATGTAGAGTAAATAGATACCTAACATGTCATGCTTTAAAATTGTGCACACTCATGGAATGGCCACAAGCTAAACTACGGTACCTAAAAATCTCCATAGGCGACGCTTTCAATTTTTTTACAGGTTACCTGTTAAGGGTTACAGAGAAGGTCTGGTGCTAAAATTATTGCTCTTGCTCTAATGTTCGCGGTGATACCCCACATGTGCTGTGCAAACATCATTTACATATGCGTGCGCGACCTACGTATGTGTTTGCTTCTGCATGAGAGCAAGGAGGGATGGCAGAACTTTAATACATTTTTCTCTTATTTATTTTAGTTTTTAGTTTTACACTGTCCCTTAAATTTTTTTTTTATCCTATTAATAATGTAAGCATCACTTGTAATAGAAAAAATGATGACAGGTTTTCTTTATGGAGGGATCTGGGGTCAAAAAGACCCCAAATCTCTTCTTTACCTTTAAAAACAAAAGATCAAAAAAACATTTTTTGATCTTTTTCTTAAAAAAAAAATTAAAAATTGTTTACTTCCATCCTGGCCCGGAAGTGAAGTCATGACGTCGCTCCAGTCCTCCAATGCCATAGAAGCGGTCAAAGACAATCTAGTCTTTTATTGCCTCTGTGACCAGCCAGCCGCAACTTTGGATCATTTCTTGGGAATCGATAAGCCCGAGAAACACCGGTGAACACCTTCTCATGACCTGCTTGGACCACTTTCAGGAGAAAGCCAGCTACCAGCTGATAAAAAAAATTCCGGGGTTATGGCTGATAGCTTCATAATCTCGGTAAACCACTTGCAAACCGCAACATATACAGTATATACGTGTTTTGCGTATTGCGGTCGGAAATTGGTTAACCCATTATATGCTTGCCTAGTTATGCAGCCCTATTAAGTGACAATATATTAAGTTTGCCTTTTACTACCTGGTTTGGTGCCTGATTTCTTTGATGCAGCACTACTATTGGCTACTAAGTAATACTTTAGATAATTTCCTGTGATATTGTATGTTTGTACCTGTGGGTGTAGCACTACATATATACTGTATGCTCTATGATGAATTTACACTGTAAAGCAATTCCACATATGGTTTTGGAGAGTAAAATGCAAATTAATATTTTGTTTGGCAATTTATGTGAATTCTGCTTTTCATGCTGCTTATTTCCAAAATGTAACTATTGTGTAGGAAGTAGCATTTTATCACACCTGCAAACGTTTGCCTCAGACACAGGAAGAAGTCCGTATATTGTATTTAGACCGTGTGGTAAGAGATAGCTATTTTTGTCATGATGTACGTAAAGCAGTACGAATAAAATTGTAACACATACAAGAAGTGTAAAAAAAAAAAAAAATCCAAACGGAATTAAAATGGTAGATATCCTTATAAAGTAAAATACTGATGACAGATGTATATTGCTAGGAACCACTGTGTTTCATTGGAAACACTAGCCATGTTCTAGTCTGTTTTTAGAAGATGTGAGTTTTAGAGGAAATTAAAGTGTTTTTAGAAGAAAAAAGTAGATAAACTATACTCTGACTCGTGTTACATAGAGAGTGTGTAATTGTATTGGGTCAGGGTTACAAGAGTTCAGAGCTGAATGACTCATCCTGGCAGCTCTCAGATGCCCCCCCCCCCCCCATTTTTAGAATGTTGGAGAATTGTCCTTGAACATTTATGGGCCCTCCATGAGTGGGCCTGGCCGGGGGTTGGGAAAACCCATAAATAGACATGGATTATGCCAGCAGGGGAGTTGGGTGGAAGATGGAGAGGTAGTGCTGAGGGAGGCTGTCAGAGGCGGGACCCCTTACCGGGAATCGGGTTTACCTCAAGCCGGAGAGGCAGCAGAGAGAGCTAGCAACTCTCTCCGTGTTCATCCGATCCGCTCTGCAGACGGATGGAAAAATAGGGTTTTCCTCCGTCTGCAGAATCGGACAATAGCAGAGGCGGATGATAGCGGGTGTCAGCGGATGCTCATCCGCTGACATCCGCTATCCCATAGGGGTGCATGTATGTCCGTTTTTCATGCAAAAACGGATGGATGAAAAACGGACATATGGTCCGCACGTGTGAACCACTTTCACTTTCAATTCTGACCAAAAGCCCAAGGATCGCAATTTTTTTTTATATTGTGCAGTCAACTTTTAAAAACATTTTTTGGACATTTTGCCATGGTCCTGGGCCTAGGCCCAATGCAAAAAATGTTGCTTAAGGAGGCCATGGACCATAATTTTCTTTTTTCAGTAGAGGCAGAGGGAGGCCAAAAAAAGCCTTTTTCAAGAAGAAGATCCATAATCCTTGTACATCACTTAATTAGGGGCCAGCCCTGGCAGACATGTTGTTTTAGTTATTGGTGAAGACTGGTTGGCCAAGGCACCCATTGCTTTCATTTATTTGGAGCAAAAAGATCATCTGCCATAGCTGCTGTCTGTGCTCCTTTCTGATTTGGAGTTCATTTTTTTCTCCTATACTCTTATGCCCCGTACACACGGTTGGAAATTCCGACCACAAAATCCGTCTGATTTTTTCCGACGGATTTTGTCCGACACTGGTGTTGTATACACACATTCGGACAAAGTTGTCGGAAAATCCGATCATTCTGAACGTGGTGACGTTCGTTGCGTACGACGGAACTACGTAGAGGCTAGTAGCCAATAGCTTTGGTCTTGTAATTTAATCTGAGCATGCGTGGCACTTTGTCCGTCGGAATTCCCTACACACAATCGGAAAAAGTCCAATCGGACTTTGTTGTCGGAAAATTTGAGAGCAGGATCTCAAATTTTTTCAGACGGAAATTCCGACGGAAAAAGTCCGATGGAGCCCACACACGGTCGGATTTTCCGACAACATGGTCCGATAGGACATTTTCCGTCCGAAATTCTGACCGTGTGTACGGGGCATAAGGGGTATTTTCTGAATGCTGTGGGCCTTTGTGGAAAATCATAAGTTGGGCCTACCGTGAACTGGCAGCAAGGAAAAGCTATGCCACACTCCAGGCACCTACACCTACTGTACATATTTCAATATTTCTGTCAGGAAAAAGCTGTGTGCACAGCACACCGTGCTGAATGATGGATGTGCCCAGATTGCATTAACAGTGGGAGGGTCTTAAAGGGGCAAATATATAGCAATAGCTATATAGCAATTTTACTGACCAGGCACTGCTGCCGGGGTTTCATTCTAAGGTAAGTATTTCATAATGTGCTAATATGCGATGCACACTAGCACAATATGCCATTGTCTTGCAGGTTTTTTGTTTTGTTTTGTTTTTTGCCATCCTACCAAAAAAGCAGAACTATCCATTTAACGCTTTTTTAAAAGAACCTGAAACAGATTCAAAACCCATGCAATATAAAAAACATAACAAATACCAATATGTATTCATTATCCGGTTCTGCTATTCCCATGCAATCTGATTTAGACTTAGCATCAACTATTTATTGCAAGGGCTTACCTAAGCAATCTATTCAATTTACATTGTGTCTGGTAGATCCTTGCACACATACACAATGTTGCTGTTCACATTAGGGGAAATGTTGCCTGCCACAGATAACTGAGACTGGTGAAATCACCCTTCAAGTCCACATCTACTACTTTTTCTTCTTTACAACTTTCAGTGTCCCCAGTGTCGGGTTTTAAGGGGGACAAGGTCCCAGGGTGGGTTTGGGTGTCCCTACCTCTTCCTTGGGCAACCAAAACGACCTTTTGGTTGGACTGTGTTCCTTGGTACAACGTTTTGATGCAGGATAGTCTGCGGGTGCTGCGCGGTGGAGGCTTGGGTTCCGGACTCGCTCGGGGCGGGGCGGGCAGTTACCCATGTTCCGGCAGTTTCTGTACCTGCACCTGGTCAGGGGCAGGTGGCTGCAGTGACATCGGAGGATATGGAGACTGTGGGGGCGGGTGCCGCTACCTCTGCGGACGCACAGAAGGACACTAGTAATAATACAGACTCAGTTTGCTTGGCCGATTCGGCCAAATGCGAGGAGTATGTCTGTTTTGAAGGTCCTTTGGGTGCGCACCTTAAGTCTGAGGTGCGGAAAAAAATGTGGAGATTTTCACATTGTTGCCTCTTGAGAAGTTTAACTTGGATTGGATTAACCCAGAAGAGTCCAAGAAGAAGGACGAGGAAAAACGTTGTTACCATCTGATTCCACAGACATTTAGCAATTGGCTCCAGGCCTTTACCATCTTTGCAAGGGTAATCGGGGAAAAATTCCCAGAGAATTGTACTCATCTTCTTTGTTATCTGTATGCCATTAGCGAGGCCCAGAGGGTGTACAGGGGAGTGGCTTGGCTTAGGTATGACAAATAGTTTAGTCAACGAAAGGCTGTGCGGCCTTTGTTACGCTGGGATCATAAGGACATTCGTTTTTGGATGAAACTTATATCCTCGCCACGGGCCTCCACTTCATTTTTTCCAGCGGGGGCAGGAAGTCCAACAGCCCCCGGACAACTGGCCGCAAAACGGCGGGACCAGTGCTGGCAGTACAACGAGGGTTCCTGTGGATTCCGCACTGGCTGCCGATACAAACACATATGCTCTCACTGCGGGGGGCTCACCCCATGTCTCGCTGTTTCAAGGCTGGCAGGTCATGTCCCGACGATACTACAGGAAAAAGACAGGACACAGTGAGGGTGTACACGATAGCCCCCTTTCTAAGTAGATACTTGGATTGGCCGGCAGCTCGGTTGTTGCAGGTGGGTTTCGCGGAGGGCTTCTTGATCCCTTGTTCCCTTTCTCAAATCCCTCCCGCAGCTGACAATTTGCGGTCGGCTTTGTTACACTTTGAAGTGGTTTCTGAAAAACTCGCTAAGGAGGTGTTACTGGGCCTGATCCACCATCTTTCCTTTACAAAAGGCAGGCCAGTTAATGATGCCATTGACCCTGAGGCGTGTGCGGTGTCTTACACCTTGTTTGACGCCGCCGTTTTTTGGGTTCGGCACTACGATCAGGGTGCCCTTATGGACTGACATTGAGGCTGCTTTTCAGTTGCTGTCAGTACACCCAAGCAGTTTTTATCTTTGGGGCTGCAGATGGTTGGGCACCTTTTACGTGGATTGCTGCCTGCCTATGGGCTGCTCCATCTCTTGTGCCTTGTTTGAGACATTTAGCTTGTTTCTGTTTCTTGTTTGGGCTGTTCGGGAGGTGGTGGGGGTCAATTCGGTAATCCATTACTTAGATGACTTTCTGTGTGTTGGTATCAGGCTGCTACGTACCTGACCGACGAGTCTGCTTGGGCAGAGGGAAGTCTCCCGTACAGGTCCGACTCACGGCCCCTGGAGGTGGGTACAGGAGGCACGAGAGTCCGGAAGGGTAAGAGAGCCTGGTAGAGAAGTCCCGGGTGCTGGTAGTAGGAGGCCCACTGGTAGCAAGATGTGGTACTGGGATGCAGGCACAGGTCACTGAGCAGGAGAATAGGCAGGTCCGGGTTCAAGCAGGGTTCAGCAACGTTCAGGCGGCAAGGTACAGAGGAGCAGGCAGAAGAGTAGTCAAGCAGGCAGAGGTCGGGGGAAGGCAGAGGTCCAGGGAGTCCAAAGGTAAGCCGGGGTCACAAGGTAATCAAGATACAGATACTGGAACAAGGTCACTGGTGAGCTGAAGATCAGGCAGCACTAGCCAATGTGCGCTGCCTGATTAAATAGGCCGGTCGGCGCCAAACAGGCGCACGCAATCCCCCGCGCGCACGCCCCCGGACGCCAGCTCGCACACCGGCACCCATAGAGGCGCGCGAATCGGCGCCCGCAGGAACAGGCACGCCACTTCACGCCCGTGCACCATCGCGCACCCGTGCACGCGCCCACGCGCACATCAGGACCCACCGGCACACGCAGACCAGCGCCCGCGGGAACGCGCACGGGGAGCGGCCAGCAGGTTGTCTGGTAGGGTGACTTCCATGACAGTGCCCCCTCCTTAAGGGCAGCCTCCGGATGCCCAGTTGAGCCAATTTGGAGGCATGCGAGTCCTTGAAAGCTTGTAGCAATTCATCAGCGTGCAGGTTATCTTCAGGCTCCCACGAATTGTCTTCGGGCCCGTATCCCTTCCATTTGATAAGGAACTGGGTTTGGTTGCGCCATCTTCTACAATCCAAGATTGCTTCCACCTCAAATTCCTCTTCGTCGTTGACAATGACAGGTTTGGGGGGGCCGACACTGCGGCCAGCAAAGGGATTTGGGATCACAGGCTTCAGAAGAGTGACGTGGAAAACCGGATGGACTTTCAGGGAGGTAGGTAAATACAATTCGTAGGTGACACTGTTAATCTTTCTCTTCACCGGGAAAGGCCTAAAAAATGTAGGACCCAATTTCTTAGAAGGGCAGGCCATTTTCAAATTGGTTGTGGACAACCAGACCTGGTTACCAGGTTCCAAGACAAGTTCCCCGCGCCTCTTCCCATCAAAGACCTTTTTATAGTTTTCCTGGGACTTGGCCATGGTCTCCTGCAGCAATTTGTTGTTGGAGGAGAAAAAGTCCAGGGTCTCGGAGACCGCCGGCACGGAGCATTCAGGTATTGACCTAGGTAGAAAGGATGGATGGTAGCCCTAGTTGGCGAAGAACGGTGTCTGATTGATGGATGAGTGTAGAGAGTTGTTGTATGAAAATTCGGCAATGGGGAGCAGAGAGGCCCAGTCGTATTGAGAGAAGGTAGAGAAACAGCGCAGGTATTGCTCTAAAGTCTGATTGGTTCTCTCAGTCTGGCCATTTGTCTGCGGGTGATACGCAGAGGAGAACGCTAATTCGATTTCCAAGGATCCACAGAGGGCCTTCCAGAATCTAGAGGTAAACTGGACACCACGATCCGAAACAATATTTGTTGGGACTCCATGCAATCTTACCACTTCCTTAATGAAGGTTTGTGCTGTCTCCAAAGCTGAGGGAGTGCCCTTCATGTGTGTTTGGAGATGGGACTCTGGAAAAGTCTATTGGCTAAAGATCATGTGTGAGGGTAACAGGTAGCCATAATATTATCAAAAAAGGATTGACCGGATATAAGCACCTCATGATCAAGCACAGTATCTTACAACTTTCAGATTAATACCATTTCCTCATTCATGGCTATTGGGCATTCCAGACACACAGCTACATATGATACTGTATATTATGTCATGGAGGTGGCCAGATGTGGGACATTGCTTCAGTGTGTGTAAATAGTCTGTGGTATCCAGTTCTCACATAGTACCGGAATTATTCATAGAGACCCGAAGTTAGAGAATGTATTATTGACCAAAGATTGCCATGTAAAAATTACAGATTTTGGCATTGCTGTGGAAAATGTTTTTCAAAGAGCATAAAAGTGTGGAAAAAACTGGGACATTATGGTACGTGGCCACTGAGATCCCAAAACAGCGCAGATTGGTTTTTCATTAAGCATCCTGTTGCATGAGTTGCTCACCCAACGTAGCCCATTTGGGTGGAGTGGAACAGTAGGAGAAACGATCAAGAGGACCCTTACCACAGAGCCAAACTACAAGTCTCTTGACCAATAGAAGGTTGAACTTTTGAAGGTGCTGTTGTGTAAAGACCTGAGCTATTTGGGGTCCATGGAGACAAAATGGGTCACCCATTTTTTTGTATTAATTAGTTACATATATACATAGTAGGCAAGGTTGAAAAAAAGACAGAAGTCCCTCAAGTCCAACCTATCTGTTTGATTTTATGTCAGTAGTACATTGTATATCTCTGTATGTTGTGGTCGTTGAGGTGCTTATCTAATAGTTTTTTTGGAATTTTCGATGCTCCCTGCTGAAACCACTGCCCGTGGAACGGAATTCCACATCCTAACCGCTCTTACAGTAAAGAACCCTCTATTCAGTTTAAGGTTAAACCACTTTTCTTCTAATTTAAGTGAATGGCCACGTGTCTTATTAAATTCCCTTAGGCGTAAAAGTTTTATCCCTATTGTGGGGTCACCAGTACGGTATTTGTACATTGAAATCATATCCCCTTTCAAACGTCTCATAACTAATATCCTCTAGATCCTTTATTAGTTTTGTTGCCCTTCTCTGGACTCTCTCCAGTTCCAGCACATCCTTCCTGAGGACTGGTGCCCAGAACTGGACAGCATACTCCAGGTGAGGCCGGGCCAGAGTCTTGTAGAGTGGGAGAATTATTGTTTTATCTCTGGAGTTAATCCCCTTTTTAATGCATGCCAATATTCTGTTTGCTTTGCTTACAGCAGCTTGGCATTGCATGCCATTGCTAAACCTGTCATCTACTAGGACCCCCAGTTCCTTTTCCATCCTAGATTCCCCCAGAGGTTCTCCCCCCAGTGAGTAGATTGCATTTTTATTTTTGCCACCCAAATGCATTATTTTACATTTTTCCACATTAAACCTCATTTGCCATGTAGTTGCCCACCCCATTAATTTGATCAGATGCTCTTGCAAGGTTTCCACATCCTGCGAAAAAGTTATTGCCCAGAGGGAACTGGAGGCCGGTCCTTTTCCCTTCCCCCAAAACTCCCAGAAGACACAACTGATGCCCATTTGCAGGAAAAGATAGATGTACCCACTGGCAAAGCCCAATGGCAGCCTCTCTTTAAAAATAAGTGGTCAAGGTTAAAGGAATTTGGCTTTGTCTGCCCAGTCTGGGATGCCGATTAGTATACTCCCCTCTATGTAGCAGGAAGAATACAATGCTTACTTCCACAAATTCTAATGCACAATTTTAGAACAGCAATACAATGAAAAAAATTCTTCATCATCCACACAGTTGTAATTACTTAAGCAGGTAATACATGGGTCAAATTCCGAAATAATTTTCTAATAAAAATCGTAACTGAGAATTTTCTTTTGATTTTCTTACCATTATTAGTGAGCCGCAGCAACAGGCAATTTTCATGCGACATGTTGTAAATTTTTTGAAAAACAAACGATTTTCTAATCAATGATGGGAGAATCATGTGAGAAATATAATCGAAGAGGAAATGTGCTTGAGCGCAAGCAAAGAAAATTCCTGGAATGGAAAGAAGATTCCTGGCTACGAAAATTCTTTTCTGTAGCGATATAAAGTGGAATTGAAGGCTTGGATGTACAAATTTCTAAATCAATGGTGGTACCATCGGATCACAAAACGCACAAAATTTCTGATATTCGAAAGAAAATCCAATTGGAACTCGACCCATATATGGCCTGCATTCGTTTTGGACAGATGAGTGGCCCTGGATGGAAATTGTCTGCATACAGGGCTTCTCAACTGCCCCTCACAGCATGTAATTGCTCCTTGTCTGATTATATGCAGTCACGGACACTGTCAGTCTGTCATTGCTTTGTACAGGCTGAACCATCTCAGTTGTTTGCAACAACATACCTGGCCGTACCTGCTGCACAAGTACACTGATCTGGGTGGTATACAGCCCCGGACCCCCATGTACATGAGCCCTTATAGTGTCTTACTTTTAAGCCAAGTCTCTAAACACAGTGCACAATTAATTCAAACTGAGTTGCTCATCAATGTCATATCAGAGCTAAAGTGTTAATTCCACAACTGCAGAGTAGCAAATGAAAGCATCCACACACTGATATTGCCCCTTATGTCAAATTCTTACTGCAATAGTCATCCGGGACCTTTCCAAATATGCCCAGCCCCACTAAATGGGAAGGAACTGTATCTCCAACATCCATTACTGGTAGAATTTTTCCTTTTACAAAAAACAGTAAATTACAGATCTCACTTTGACAGCGCAGTTACCATCGCACTAACCCCCACCTGAACTCAGTGTCTACACTCTTCTCTGCTCACCAAGTCTTGATCTTGCAGGTTGTTAGGGAATCCACACTCTGTTAATTAAATAGACCCCTCCAATAATCACCATGCCTGACCCCCATCTTCACCCCTTACCACCGCACTTGACCCCCCATCCCAAGCAAGTCCCCACCTGATCCCCATCTTCACCCCTTACCACCGCAGTTGACCCCCATCCCAAGCAAGTCCCCACCTGATCCCCATCTTCACCCCTTACCACCGCACTTGACCCCCATCCCAAGTAAGTCCCCACCTGATCCCAATCTTCACCCCTTACCACCGCACTTGACCCCCATCCTAAGCAAGTCCCCACCTGATCCCCATCTTCACCCCTTACCACCGCACTTGGCCCCCATCCCAAGCAAGTCCCCACCTGATCCCCATCCCTAACCACTCCCCTCACAGCCTTGCCTGACGTCTCTGTATGCAGTCTGACTTGGGTAATTAATTCAAGTCCATTAGCAAATGCAAGAACAAAGGGTTTTCTTCTGTTATATTGTGACTTTTCAGCTTCTTCACTGGTTTAGTAAATGTCCATCATAAACTCTGTAAAGTAGATTAGTAATTGCTAAAGTTCCATTAACAATGAAGAAAATACTTCCATATCTGTCAGGCTAAGTGAATAGCCATTAATGTCTCCTTCCTCGGCCTGCAGTATTTCAAAGAAGACAGAGAAAGCACACCATCATTTCCCGATGACTGCTGTTAATATTTTCCTCTTAAGAATGAAGTATACTGTACTTGTCCTTTTCACAAGAGTCGCAACAATTATTTAGTGATTCAGCATGATGCATGATGTCTGGGTTCTTGCGTCTTTTTTGTTATATATTAATTTGGTTTAGGAAATGTCACAGGCCTGCTCTGTACTATGTTTGCAATACAATGACAAATCCCAGAGTCTATAACTGCAAACCCTGCACAGTCTGCGCCTCCGGCAGCCCCGGCTGAATTCTAAATTCATGAGAATGAGTGCTTGTAAAATTCCATGCACAATGCCCTGTATTCTCCTAGTACTTTATAAGAAAAATAATTAGCATTGTAAACTTTAACCCTTGTAATAAACGTGTTTCAAATACGGGTCAAGAATGAATTACATTTTTGTTGTATACAATCATTTCATAAGACTCTACTATTTACAGGCTTCTAAAAATCCTCTTTTAAAAAAGGGTTATGCACCATTGTTTACCTGGGAATTATTCTTTTTTCTGTAACACCAGCCACCAGGAAGGAGAGACAACTATTCTGACAAAATCCAATCAAATTATATCTAGGCTGACACCTAGTCAACCATATTTATTTTTATCTTTTTCTTTTGAAATACGAATTTTAAAGGGTGTACCTTCAGAGCATTCAGTGAAACTCCAGCCAAACTATCTTATTTTGGACTACTTGAAGCTTACTTTGGGACTTTGTTTATTCCTCATGCTTGATGATGGATCCATCGCCTGGGGGACCATGCTAAACCCTTGACTGCATATGTGGGTTAGCATTTGATACTCTAATGGAAGATCTCATTCTTTCCTTGGTTGTGTACATTTTTGGACTTTAGTGACCCTCATGTGACAAGGACTCGCATAGTTCCAGTAGCGGCTGGTGCTCAAAATGTTTGGGGGGGCGCAAACAAACTGAAAAAATTTAGAAAAAAAAAACATCAACTGCAGCCACTGTGCTATCAAATGCAGCCACAGTGTCAGGATTTTTTAATCAAATTATTTCTATTACTACATTGTAATATATAATGAAATAGTTCAAATCACCATAATGCAGAATCGATTGGGAACTATGAGCTTGCTGCCTGCAACCAGATGAAGCGTGCCACCGTCGCCTGCCACCAGATGCAGCTTGTCACTTACCACCGTGGCCTGCCACCAGATTCAGCTTGTCCCTTGCCACCGTCGCCTGCCACCAGATGCAGAATGTCACTTGCCGCCAGATGCAGCTTGTCCCTTGCCACCGTCGCCTGCCACCAGATGCAGAATGTCACTTGCCGCCAGATGCAGCTTGTCACTTACCACCGTCGCCTGCCACCAGATGCAGAGTGTAACTTGCCGCCACATGCAGCGTGTCACTTGCCGTCAGATGCAGTGTGTCACTTGCCACCAGATGCAGCGTGTCACTTGCTGTCGGATGCAGTATGTCACTTGCCATCAGATGCAGCATGTCACTTGCTACCATTGCCTGCTGCCAGATGCAGCATGTCACTTGCCACCAGATGCAGCTTGTCACTTGCCACCATCACCTGCCACCAGATGCAGCTTTTCACTTGCCACCGTCACCTGCCACCAGATGCAGAGTGTCACTTGCCGCCCAATGCAGCGCATCACTTGCCGCCCGATGCAGTGTGTCACTTGCCGTCAGATGCAGTACGCCACTTGCTGCCAGATGCAGTACATCACTTGCCGCCAGATGCAGCGTGTCACTTGCCGTCAGATGCAGTACGTCACTTGCCACCAGATGCAGTACATCACTTGCCGCCAGATGCAGTACGTCACTTGCCACCAGATGCAGCGTGTCACTTGCCTCCAGAGGCAGTACGTCACTTGCCGCCAGATGCAGCGTGTCACATGCTACCCTCACTTGTCACCAGATGCAGCGTGTCACTTGTCACCAGATGCAGCGTGTCACTTGCCACCAGATGCAGCATGTCACTTGCTACCGTCGCCTGATGCCAGATGCAGCATGTCATTTGCCACCATTGCCTGCTGCCAGATGCAGCGTGTCACTTGATAGCATTGCCTGCTGCCAGATGCAGTGTGTCACTTGCCACCTTTGCCTGCCACCAGATGCAGCGTGTCACTTGCCACCATCAATTTCACCGCCGCCTGCTGCCAGATGCACCATGTCACTTGCCACCCATAGCCTGGCTCTCTCTCCCTCCCCTTCAGCTGGGCACGCTGAAGGTTGCAATTTCCCTCTTAGGATTACAATAGGCTTGCCAGTCCTTGTGACGACATGTTCCATGATCCTCCTTTGTGCTCCTTTTTAATTGTCCTTTTTTTTTTCCTTGGTCAATAGGAAGGAGAGGGTGCCGCTCCCCAGTACAGCAACATGAGGAGAAGAGAGAGGGGAAAAGAAGAGCTCGCAGCTGCTCTCTCCACACAGAGACACAGCCGCTCTCCCCGCTGCTGACAGAAGAAGGGAGGGGGAATGGGCAGGAAACAGAGCCCTCTTCTGACAGTGATGACTAATGTGGGAGGGTAGCACAGTTTCTCCTCCTCTGACCAGCTCACTGCTCCTATCATTTGCCTGTGGGGAGAGCAAGCGGGAGGGGGATCCGTGGCACCTGAGCTTCAGTGCCCTCCCCCTCTGCCTTAGCTTGTGGCGCCTGGGTGCAGTGCACCCTGGGCACCCCCCAAGAATTGGCCCTGCATCCATGTCTTTATAGACGTTGTTTTGTGCACTGGTACACAGTCATGTTGGAACAGGAAGGGACCATCCCCAAACTGTTCCCACAAAGTTGGGAGCATAATATTGTCCAAAATGTCTTGGTATGCTGATGCCTGTTGCCATCACTAGAACTACAGGGCCAAGCTCAACCCCTGAAAAACAACCCCACACCATAATCACCACTCCACCAAATGATTTAGATCAATGTAGAAAGCAAGGTCCATAAAGACATTGATGATTGAGTTTGGGGTGGAGGAACTTGACTTGCCTGCAGCTCAAGTCCTAACCACAACCCGATAGAACACCTTTAGGATGAATGAGAGCAGAGACTGCGAGCCAGGCCTTCTCGTCCACATCAGTGCCTGACCTCACAATTGCGCTCCTGGAAGAATGGTCAAACATTCCCATAGACACACTCCTAAACCTTGTGGACAGCCTTCCTAGAGGAGCTGAGGCTGTTATAGCTGCAAGGGGTGGGCCAACTCAATATTGAACCCTACGGGCTAAGACTGGAATGCCATTAAAGTTCATGTGTGTGTAAAGGGAAGCGTCCCAATACTTTTGGTAATATCGTGTATATTTAAACTATTGCTCTCTCTCTGTTGTTGATAATAACCACCATTGTCTCATTGCTTTATTTTCACATTCTAATACAGACAGATGACTTGAGGTTGAACAAACACGATCTTCTATATAAATATGTTTAAAACCTTTCCTGCTTCCTTAATAAACCTCAGAAATGTTTATCTATAAAACTCATTACAGTAATTGTATTACTTTGGTTATTATGGCCAGACTGCAACTTCCTCTCTCTTTTTTTTTAATTAAATTAATATAGATTTGTTTTAAAGAATTACCAACATTCTAGTTAGCATCTAAAAGTGTTATTAGTAAAATAATGATTAACCAGAAAAGGATAGTTTACTTCTCAAGAAGAAGCTAATAGATCTGTAGCTTGCTGTTCTTCCAAGGTAAATGTCACATGCAGGTTAGCAGTATTCCTAACCAACGCTTATGTAAGAGGTGGAACATTGCCTAATCACAAACTAGCAGGTAATTAAATGGTAAGGAACAATCTGAACAATAGTGCTATTTAGCTCGGAATTTTCTGTAACTGGAGATTCTAAAGGTGTTATTCATTTAAATCCTCCCTTTAGATTAGGTTAGTGCAGAATAGAAATGATTTTCCTAGTGTTTGGGGTCATCCTTGCCTGGACCACTGCAATGTTGTAACAGTTCAACGGAAATGAATAGTATCTTATTTTTAGTTATTATATTTATGTATTATATTATTTTTTTTTATTATTATTTTATTGTTCATTTTGTAAATAACAAACATGGTATACTTACCTGCTCTGTGCAGTGTTTGTGCACAGAGCAGCCCTGATCCTTCTCTTCTCAGGTCCCCTGGCAGCACTCCTGCTCCAACCCCCTTTGACCAGTGCCCCCAATACCAAGCCATAGGGGCACTGGTGCATGCTCGCTCCCGAGCCCCACTCTATGCGCCACTTGGTCCCCCCACTCTCTCCTCATGGGCTTAATGGCTGTCATTGACAATGACAATGGCTCCTGCTGATGTGTCTCAGCCAATGAGGATAGAGAGACCCAGGACAGCTGAGGCTCCTGTGCACATCGCTGGATCGAGAGAGAGCTCAGGTGAGTATTGGGGAGGTGCTGTGGGGGGAGCAACACATGAATACACTGCATAAAAGGTAAAAACCTTCAGCCTTTACCAGCCACGATCAAAGACTTTTCTAAGCACTTCTCAGTATGTAAAAAGACAACCTTCTAAGAAGGAAAGGGGGAAAGATGAGGCCACATACCTCAGGGATACCTCAGTATGTAGGCAGGAGATCATCAGCATACTGTTTAAAAAATTCTGCCAGATACCCATCCGGGCACGGCGTCTTTCCACCCTACAGAGACTTGACCATCATCTGTACTTCTTTTAGGGTCAAGGTGCTGTCTTGCCTCTCCCTAGAGGAGTCCATAAGACATAGTAGATCCACCCGAGCTAAGTACTCATGCATTTCTCCTTCTGTATACAATACCCTGGGGCTATACAGTTCCTGATGGTATCAGGCAAACCAGGCATTAATCTGCATTGGATCTGTTAGGATGCTCCCAGTGGAGGACTGAATACGGGAAATAGAAACCGGAGAGGAGTGCTCACACGACAACCAGGCCAACAGACGACCACTCCTCTCCCTTTGTTCAAAAATCCTCTGACTCTGGTGGAGCAGATATATTTTAGTAGTGGAGATACGAATAAGGGACACACTGCTGCAGGGCTGCCTGAAGGGAGGAATAGACTTGAGGATCCCGATCCCTAACATAAACAGCCTCCAAGGCCATAGCCTTAGCTTTGGCCTCCTGTAGTTCTTTGCGAGCCCCCCTACGGACCCTCCCAATGTGTTCCTGAAAACTACCCCTCATATAGGCCTTAAATGCATCCCAAGTAACAGGGATAGGGACAGAGCGATCCTGTGTGTTCCAGAATGTGATTATATTCGCCTTGCATGGCATGTCCACCCTCGAGTCAGATAACCAGAATCTAGAGAGATGCCACAGGCCCTCTGATGGAGGACAAGTCAACCCTAGCTTTAGGGAGATGAGATAGGAGCATGATCGGATATACCCCTAGGCAAAATAGTAACATCCCGTATACCTGGAGAGGACACCCCCCCAGGAGTACACCAGATAAATTCTGGAGAACGTTCTGTAGGTCGCAGAGTGGCAGGTATATGCCCTCAGCTTGGGGTGTCTCCACCGCCAGACATCCATGAAATGAAAGGCTTCTGCCCAGGCCGTCAATTCAGTAGCAGAGCCAGATGTCTGGGATAATCCGTCCATCCCAGGTTGCGGGACCATATTAAAGTCCCCAAATATCAAGATATTATCAGTGGCATACTGCAAGAGCCTGGACGCTAGCTGATACAGGAAGGCAACTGAGGCGGGGGGTAAATACTATCCCACAATAACAATTTCCAGATTCATTATAGTTGCATGAATGATGACATAGCGACCCCCAGGATCTACATCCAGTGCCAGCAGAGTAAAAGGCAAGGATTTGCGGATCAATATGCTAACCCTGTCACGTACCTAGTGGCGAGTCTGGATTGCAGTGGGAGACCTCTCTTACGTCCCAGACTTGCGGCCCCTGGTAATGGGGACAGGGGGCGCAGAAGTCAAAGGAGGCACGAGTGTCTGGTAGGAACAACAGCTGCAGGTGGGTCACTGGGTTTGCCAGGAGAAAGACAGTAACCAGCAGACAACAGGTGACAGGAACCAGCAGGCAGCAGGTGACAAGAACCAGCGGACAGCAGGTGACAGGAACCAGCAGACGGCAGGTGACAGGAACCAGCAAGCAGCAGGTGACAGGAACCAGCAGACAGCAGGTGTCAGGAACCAGCAGACAGCAGGTGACAGGAACCAGCAGACAGCAGGTGACAGGAACCAGCAGACCGCAGGTGACAGGAACCAGCAGGCAGCAGGAACTGGCAGGTATGTGGTCGCAGGAACTGGCAGGCAGCGGACTACAGGAACCAGCATGCAGCGGACAACAGGAACCAGCAGACAACAGGAACTGGCAGGTATGCAGCGGACAACAGGAACCAGCAGGCAACAGGAACTGGCAGGTATGCAGCGGACAACAGGAACCAGCAGGCAACAGGAACTGGCAGGTATGCAGCGGACAACAGGAACCAGCAGGCAACAGGAACTGGCAGGTATGCAGCGGACAACAGGAACCAGCAGACAACAGGAACTGGCAGGTATGCAGCGGACAACAGGAACCAGCAGGCCACAGGAACTGGCAGGTATGCAGCAGACAACAGGAACCAGCAGACCACAGGAACTGGCAGGTATGCAGCGGACAACAGGACAGGTGCACAGGTAGGTCAGACAAGCCGGGTTTGGTAACAGAGGACACACTGCAGATAAGCCAAGGGATAAGCCAGAGAATGGTCGTGGACAAGCCGGGATCGGGGCAGGCAGACAGCAGAGCAGGTAAGTAGACAGGCCGGGTCACAGGTGCAGATACAGAGAAGTACAGGACTTGGCAAACGGAACGCTGTAGATCAGGCAGCAAGGATTGCATGGAGATGGCTGGTTTAAATAGCCCGCCCGGCGCCAGTGACCGTGCGCGCGCCCGTCCGAGCCCGCGCGCGCGCACCCGCTCGATTCCGCGCATGCGCAGTGACCCGCGCACCCGTTCGAGCCCGCACACGCAATCGCAGCGGTGGAGAACTACCAGGCCCAGCAGAGCTTTCCTTACATTGCCCCCCCCCAAGGGGCAGCCTCCGGATGCCCAACTGGGACAACTTTTCTGGGTGAGCTCTCTTGAAAGCTTGGATCAAATGCTTGGCATGCAAGTTGGTTTCAGGTTCCCAGGAGTTCTCTTCAGAACCGTACCCCTTCCACTTGATGAGGTATTGTATCTGGTTATTCCTTTTCCGGCAGTCCACAATTGTCTCCACCTCAAATTCCTCTTCCCCATTGACCATTATAGGAGCTGGGGGATCCGTGGATCGCCCAGGGAAGGAATTGGGGACTGCTGGCTTCAGGGGTGAAACATGGAAAACCGGGTGTACCCGGAGCGATTCCGGCAACTCCAGCTCGTATGCCACCTCGTTGATTTTCCGCTTTACAGCGAAGGGGCCCAGGAATCTAGGGCCTAACTTCCTAGATGGGCAAGCAAGTCGGAGATTGATTGTGGACAACCATACTTTGTCTCCAGGTTCCAGTACCAATTGCCCCCGTCTGCCCCTGTCAAAGATCTCCTTGTTGAGATTTTGTGCCCGAGTCATGGTTTCCTGCAACAACTTATTGTTAGAAGAAAAGAAATCCACAGTCTCAAAAACAGCAGGAACGGAACATTCTGGTAATGAATTAGGCAGGAATGATGGGTGGTAACCATAGTTGGCAAAAAACGGAGTCTGCTTGGTAGTGGAATGAGTGGAGTTGTTGTAGGCGAATTCCGCCAATGGCAACAGAGAGAGCCAGTCCTGTTGAGAAAAGGATGAAAAGCAACGCAGATATTGCTCAAGAGTCTGGTTTGTTCTTTCTGTCTGCCCGTTTGTCTGTGGGTGGTATGCAGAAGATAAAGATAGTTCGATGCCAAGAGAATTGCAGAGGGCCTTTCAGAACCGGGATGTGAATTGGACGCCCCTGTCCGAGATGATGTTTGCTGGAACTCCGTGAAGTCTGACAATGCCTTTAATGAAGGCTTGGGCCGTCTCTGGTGCCGAGGGGGTCCCTTTCATGGGGATGAAATGAGCCATTTTGGATAGCCGGTCCACTACGACGAAGATGGCCGTATGGCCTTCGGAGGGGGGAAGTTCTACAATAAAGTCCATAGTTATTAACTTCCACGGCCTTTCCGGAGCAGGTAGGGGTTTGAGTAGCCCCCAAGACTTGGTCCTGCAGTTCTTGTTGCGGGTGCACACTGTACATGATTCCACATATCTTTGGCAGTCCTTTGCCAGTTGGGGCCACCAGAAGGTGCGCTGGACCAGGTCTGTGGTCTTGGCTATGCCAAAGTGTCCGGCCAGTGCATGGTCATGGCATAGCCCAAGTATAGTGACCCGGAGACTTTCTGGGATGAAGATCTTACCACCGGACCAGAATAGACCATCTTTGGCGGAGACTCCTGACTTAGCGGATGGCGGGTCCTCCCTGGACGCCTGCTTGATCCGGCTTAATAAGTCTTCCTGGAGAAGGAGGAAATTCTCTGTAGTTAAGATGGTGTCAGGTGGATTAGGCTCCTTAGGGTCGATAAACATCCGTGATAGGGCATCAGGTTTGGTATTTTTGGAGCCCGGCCTATAGGTGACATGGAAGGCGAACCTGGAGAAAAACAGTGCCCACCTGGCCTGACGTGGTTTTAGTCTCTTGGCGGCCTTCAAATACTCCAGGTTCTTGTGGTCTGTATATATAAGGATTGGGTGAGCCGCTCCTTCCAACAGGTACCGCCATTCCTCCAATGCCGCCTTGATTGCTAACAGTTCTCGGTCGCCTACGTCGTAGTTCCGCTCAGGAGGTGTCAGCTTACGGGAGAAGAAACCAACAGGGAACAGAAGGGCCTTGGGGCCTTGTCTCTGTGATAGTATCGCCCCGACAGCGATTTCCGAAGCGTCTACCTCCAAGACAAATGGGAGAGCTGGGTCGGGGTGCTTCAGGACGGAGGCAGAGGTGAAAAGTTCCTTGAGGGCAACAAAGGCGGCTTGGGCCTCGGTCGTCCATTGGAACCGAGTCCCCTGTCGGGTTAGTTGTGTGATGGGGGAGATGATGGCCGAGAAGCCTTTAATAAATTTCCGATAGAAATTGGAAAATCCCACAAACCGCTGTACCCCTTTTTTATCCACCGGTGCAGGCCAGTCCAGAATAGCGGAGATTTTCTGAGGATCCATCTTAATGCCTTCGATGGAGATGATAAGCCCCAAGAACTGTATGCTCTGTTGCTCAAACTCGCATTTTTCGGGTTTAGCATACAGACCATGTTGCCGCAGTCGCCCCAACACGCATTTGACGTGTTGTCGGTGACTGTCAATGGAAGAGGAAAAGATCAAGATATCATCTAGATAGATGATCACGAACAAGTCTAAGTAGTCTCGAAAAATGTCGTTAATGAAATGTTGGAACGTGGCGGGGGCATTACAGAGTCCGAAGGGCATCACAAGGTATTCGAAGTGCCCGAATCGCGTACGGAAGGCGGTCTTTCATTCGTCGCCCTTCCGGATGCGCACTAGGTTATATGCCCCGCGGAGGTCCAACTTGGTGAAGATGACTGCCGCCCCTAGCCTCTGGAACAGTTCGGGAACTAACGGCAGGGGGTAGCGATTTTTGATGGTCACCTTATTTAATTCCCTGTAATCGATACATGGCCGGAGGGAATGGTCCTTTTTCTCTACGAAGAAGATGCCGGCCCCGGCAGGCGACGTAGAGGAACGGATAAAGCCCTTTCGCAGGTTGTCATCAATGTAATCTTTGAGGGCGGAGAGCTCCAGTTCAGACAAGGGGAAGATCCTCCCAAAGGGTACTTCAGCTCCGGGAAGAAGCTCGATAGGGCAATCGTAGACCCGATGAGGAGGAAGGGTCTCTGCCCCTTTTTTGCTAAAGACATCCAAAAAAGAGTGATAGACCTTGGGAACCAGCTGACGGGTTTCGCTGTCCAAGCACATTAGGGAGGTCGTCTGAGCGTCAGTCCGAGGAAGGCAGTGTTGGGAGCAGTACGGAGAAGAGAAGGTAATCTCCTTGGTGGACCAGTCAATGCAGGGGTTATGGGCACGAAGCCAGGGCATGCCCAGAATGACCGGGAACAGTGGGGAAGAAATAATGTCCAGACACAGCAGTTCCCGGTGGAGATGGTTTATGCAGGCCGGAATAGGTTGGGTTTCTAAGGTGACAGGCCCAGACCGAATGGCTGAGCCATCGGCCAGATGTATCTGCAGTCCTTGGGCCTTGTTTCGCAAAGGGATGCTATGGGCAGTAGCAAAGTCCGAGTCCATGAAACAACTGCAAGCTCCAGAGTCAATAATGGCGGGGACCATAATGTTCTTTCCGGGAAGCTGCATCAAAATAGAAAGAGCAAGGTGAGAAGAGGTGTCAGTGACGGCCATAATCTGGTCAATTGAAGGAGAGCGCCACTTACGGGTCTTGGCTGGACAGGTTCGCACATAATGTCCTGGCTCCCCGCAATACAGACACAGATTGTCCTGACGGCGTCTCTGCCGTTCCTCAGGAGTGAGAGAAGGGCGAAGCACACCCAACTGCATGGGCTCAGTCCCTTCGGTGGAGGCAGAGGGTCGAGCCGACGGTGGACCTCTGGGAAAGTAGGGTACCTTGGGCAGCATCCAGGAGGGACGGGGCGGAGCAGAGGCCCTCTCGGACCGTCGCTCACGTAGGCGCCTGTCAATCTGTATGGCCTGGTTAATGAGCTCCTCAAGGGTTGGAGGGACCCCAACCCTAGCAAGTTCATCCTTTAGGGGATCTGATAACTCCAACCGGAACTGGTAGCGGAGGGCCGTGTCATTCCAGCTAGTATCAGCACTCCATCTCCTGAACTCTGCAACATAGTCCTCGGCGGGCCTACGCCCCTGGAGTAGGGCATGGAGAGCAGTCTCTGCCGTGGCACAGAGTTGTGGGTCCTCATACATTCGGGCCATTGCATCGAAGAAGGTGCCTAGGTGAGCAAGTTCTGCGGCCTCCTGTTTAAGCAGACGGTGGGCCCAGAGCTGGGGGTCGTTCTGGAGCAGGGAGATCACAAAGCCCACCTTGATGGTCTCCAAAGAGAATGTTCGGGGTTGTAAAGCGAAGAACAGCTCACAGGCACTGCGGAAAGTCCTGAACTTGCTACGCTCACCGGAGAACCTCTCGGGTGTGGGTACTCGAGGTTCCGGGGGTAGCATCACAACAGTCGGTGGAGTAGGCTGGCTAGCTGTGGCACCTGGAGATCCCTGTGTAAGGACATGTTTTTCAAGACGGGTGTAGCCTTCCTGTAGGTTATTGACCGCTTGAGATAGGCCTGCTAGGTGTAGGCAGAGTTCCTCCATGGGAGAGGCTCCCTGCTCAGACTCGGTCATGGCTGCCTGATACTGTCACGTACCTAGTGGCGAGTCTGGATTGCAGTGGGAGACCTCTCTTACGTCCCAGACTTGCGGCCCCTGGTAATGGGGACAGGGGGCGCAGAAGTCAAAGGAGGCACGAGTGTCTGGTAGGAACAACAGCTGCAGGTGGGTCACTGGGTTTGCCAGGAGAAAGACAGGAACCAGCAGACAACAGGTGACAGGAACCAGCAGGCAGCAGGTGACAAGAACCAGCGGACAGCAGGTGACAGGAACCAGCAGACGGCAGGTGACAGGAACCAGCAAGCAGCAGGTGACAGGAACCAGCAGACAGCAGGTGACAGGAACCAGCAGACAGCAGGTGACAGGAACCAGCAGACAGCAGGTGACAGGAACCAGCAGACAGCAGGTGACAGGAACCAGCAGACCGCAGGTGACAGGAACCAGCAGGCAGCAGGAACTGGCAGGTATGTGGTCGCAGGAACTGGCAGGCAGCGGACTACAGGAACCAGCATGCAGCGGACAACAGGAACCAGCAGACAACAGGAACTGGCAGGTATGCAGCGGACAACAGGAACCAGCAGGCAACAGGAACTGGCAGGTATGCAGCGGACAACAGGAACCAGCAGGCAACAGGAACTGGCAGGTATGCAGCGGACAACAGGAACCAGCAGGCAACAGGAACTGGCAGGTATGCAGCGGACAACAGGAACCAGCAGACAACAGGAACTGGCAGGTATGCAGCGGACAACAGGAACCAGCAGGCCACAGGAACTGGCAGGTATGCAGCGGACAACAGGAACCAGCAGACCACAGGAACTGGCAGGTATGCAGCAGACAACAGGACAGGTGCACAGGTAGGTCAGACAAGCCGGGTTTGGTAACAGAGGACACACTGCAGATAAGCCAAGGGATAAGCCAGAGAATGGTCGTGGACAAGCCGGGATCGGGGCAGGCAGACAGCAGAGCAGGTAAGTAGACAGGCCGGGTCACAGGTGCAGATACAGAGAAGTACAGGACTTGGCAAACGGAACGCTGTAGATCAGGCAGCAAGGATTGCATGGAGATGGCTGGTTTAAATAGCCCGCCCGGCGCCAGTGACCGTGCGCGCGCCCGTCCGAGCCCGCGCGCGCGCACCCGCTCGATTCCGCGCATGCGCAGTGACCCGCGCACCCGTTTGAGCCCGCACACGCAATCGCAGCGGTGGAGAACTACCAGGCCCAGCAGAGCTTTCCTTACAAACCCCTTGCGAGAGATTAGAATAAGTGGAGTGATATGAGTGGCCAACCCAAGGCCTCCTAAGGCCCCTTTCACACTGGGGCGTTTTTCAGGAGCTACAGCGCTAAAAATAGCGCCTGTACAGCGCCTGAAAAAATCCGCCCCCATTCACTCCAGTGTGAAAGCCGGAGGGCTTTCACACTGGAGCGGTGCGCTAGCAGGACGGTCAAAAAAGTCCTGCTAGCAGCATCTTTGGAGCAGTGAAGGAGCGGTGTATTCACTGCTCATATACCGCTCCTACCCATTGAAATCAATGGGACACCGTGGTAATACCGCGGCAATACCACAGCAAAGCGCCGCTGCGGTGGCGCTTTGCGGGGGGGGGTTTTAACCCTTTTTCGGCCGCTAGCGGGGGTTAAAACCGCACCACTAGCGGCCGAATACCGTGGCTAAAACGACGGTAAAGCAGCGCTAAATATAGCGCTGCTTTACCACCGACGCCGCTCCCGCCCCTGTGTGAAAGGGGCCTAAGGCTCAGAAGTTTTCCCCCAGTCAGGTGAGTCTCCTGGAGTATACAGATATGGGGAGACTGTCGCTGCAGGAACTGAAACACCAGCAATCCTTTTATTTTTGAGTTTAAACCCCTGGTGTTCCAGGACACTATTTTACAAATAGACCTAGGGTTTTATAATCAGACCTATACAAGGAGGAATTACGGAGCGAACCCTGGCTACAGAGGCCACAGGTTGGCCACCCACCACATCACCATACAGTAACAGGGCTATAGGTTTCCCCAGACAGAACAGTAGATATATACTGCAAAAGGCATACTGACACGTATTAGCATGTATATGGAAAAACAAAACTATAAACACAAACAAAGTTAGGAGAGAAGAGAAGCCCCCAAAGGAAGAAAAAGGAGAGGGGCTCCCTACCGCCGGCGGACTCTATCCAGGATGATGCCTCCTCGGGGGAAGTGAAGAAGCAGACCGTCTCCCCATCTTCCACCCGCAATCTAGCTGGAAATAGCATGCTGTATTTGAGGCCCTTTACATGCAGTTTGGCCCTCACTAAATCAAACTATTTGCGCTGGCGCTGGGTCTCCACGGTGTAGGGAAAATCATAAGTTTAGCATTTTCATACTTTAACTCCTGTAGGGCCCTGGTTTCCCGCAATACCATGTCCCGATCTTTGAAGTGCATCAGCTTGAAGATAAACATGTGGGGTGGGGAACCCTGAGGGCCTCTTGCAGCAGGCATACGATGGGCCCTCTCTACAGTGAAGAAGGGGGAGAAGCAAGCCCTAGGCAGCAGCACTGTGAGGAGGTGCTCTGTAAATGCAGTTGGGTCAGTACCTTCTGCTCCCTCCAGGAGGCCGATGATCCGCAGATTATTGCGCCTATTTCGGTTCTCTGCATCTTCAGTATGACTTTTCAGGATTTTCACGTTAAGTTTTAGGGTATGCAGGTCCCCAGTGTGCTCCCTAATGCCACGTACACACGATCGGAAATGCCGCCAGCAAAACTCAGATGAGAGCTTTTTGTCAGAAAATGCGACCGTGTGTATGCTCCATCGGTCTTTTGCTGGCGGAATTCCAGCCAGCAAAATATTGAGAGCATGTTCTCTATTTTTTGGTCGGGAAAAGTTCCTATCCCAAAATGCAATCGTCTGTATTTGCGCAAAAAATCACGCACGCTCAGAAAAAATTTGACGTATGCTCGGAAGCATTGAACTTAATTTTCTCGGGTGCAGAGACACGCTGCTCCACCTCCACCACCCGGCTGTGGAAGGAGTCCAGATCTCGGCTGATAAACTCCACATTGGATTGCAGGTGGTCTATTTTTTCCTTAAGTGCCCCTTTTGTCAGTCGCAATAGTCTGCATGGCAGCTACAAGGTCTGCCGCCCTGACAGGGGAGGAATCCGAGGCCTCCATTTGAGACGCCATGTGCGCAGTGATGGCAGCCTGCCCCCTGGTTCTTGCTCTGTCCAGGGAAGCCGTTGCTGAGTAGGAACTGTGGGATTTACCTCTAGGCATGTCCCAGAGCCTCCGCTGTGCACTCTGGACCGATCCACAGCCCAATTACAGCTTAGGCACGGGGCAAACAGGATATATCGTCCGGACTCCAGGAGCTCAGTTACAGAGCGTCCTCTCCAGTCGCCATCTTGGACAAGCCTCCCCGGAAGCGCTGTATTTAACGCTCCAAAAACGCCCTGCCCATTGGAATGAATGCTTTCAAAGCGCTTTTGAAAGAGTGGCAAGATGGGAGTTTTTAACCCTTTTTGGTTTTCTGAAAGTGGTGTACAATACAGAGCCTCTGGGCAATCCCAGGCTCAATCAGCACAAAAACAAACAAAAAATATATACACTACAACAATTAACCCTGCAGGTTGAGACCTGCTAAAAGAACAAAACCAGTGCGTAAACCTTTACTGCTAGCACTTACACATGGTATGTTAGAGCAATGCAAAGCAACACATGTAATAAATATTATTACAGTGAGGTAGGTGTACTGGGGAATGTGTGCATAGGGCCTCAAGTTAGGTAAACTTTAGCAGAGGATTAACTGACTAAAATGGAATTTGTGGGATCATGTCATACACCTCCCACCTAACCTCTCATCATTGTGCGGCATTGGTGTTATGAGATTCTAGCCAAATAGTCCAAATTTTTTTTTTTTTGTAATTCCTTTATTTATTTTCAAAATGGTACAGCATAACAATTACAGAATAACGATGACAATGCTTATAGTAAAGAAACAAAACAAAACAGTAACATGTAGCAAATTGGGTTAGATGTTGTACCAGCTTCGTCGTGTGGCGCTTCCCCCGGTTTGGCACCCTGTGGTCTATAAGTGTGGTTGCGGGTGGAAATTAAACTGCACGTGTGCCACCCCGGGAAGGAGCCCCCACACTGTTTCCTTAATAACCCATATGTCGGTGCGGCTGCCACGGCCACACTGTGAGAAACTACTCCGTCTGTCTGGGAGATTGGTCCACCAGACAGCCGGGCCCAGCCATGTGGCACAAGAGACGAGTAATGTATATAAGATATGCATATTATCTGGCTAAACCGGCCCATGGCTGGGGGGAACTTAAAAAAGGGGGGAAAAAAAAATATGTAGGATGGGGAGGGGTGAAAGGGGGTGGAGAGAGAGAGGGAAAGGGGAAGTGAAAAGGGGTAAAGGTGGAGGTGGTGGTGCCTCCCTGACCTTGCGGGAGATTCAGCTGCGTGGATTAATCAGGACATGCAACCTCACGGAGGTATGCTTCAGTGTATATGTATTGAATCCAAGGTCGCCATGTCTCCGAAAAGGCCTCCTCTCTGCCATGCAGGGTGGCAGTGAGGTCTTCCATGTTCCTCAGTTCATTGACCTTGGCATACCACATAGATTTTGATGGTGGAATCTCCGATCTCCAGCGCAGGGGGATGCATGCCTTGGCAGCATTTAAGAGCTGAATGGTAAGGGATGCTTTGTACTTCTTAATGGGTCGCTTAGAGAGATGCAGCAGGCAGGCCCCGGGATCCCCCTCTAGGATAGCACCAGTCAAGTGCTCGATCGTGCTTGTCACCTCTCGCCAGTAGGGTTTGATTTTGGGGCAATCCCAGAAAATGTGGAGCATCGTTCCCTCCTCCAGACCGCAGCGCCAGCAAAGGCTGGAAACCTGCGGGAAGAGGCGATGCAGAGTGGTAGGCACTCTGTACCATCGAGTCATAATTTTATAACAGGTCTCTTGGACTCTCGTGGCTATGGATGACTCCTGGGCAAAGTGCAGGATCTTGTCCTTTTGTGAGTCATTGAGTTGGATTCCTAGATCGGCCTCCCATTTAGAGAGGAAGGGGGGCGAAAACCCTTCTGTTGGTGAGATCAGGGAGGAATAGATAAGAGACAGACAATGACGAATCGGTTCTCTGCGGTGACAAATTTGCTCCAGCTCTGTGAGAGGGCGCGATATGCCCGGTGTCCGTGCACACCGGCGCAGGAAATTACGCAGTTGGAGACCACTCCAGAAGTCCAGTGGGGGGTCAGTAGCATATATCCCTGCCTCTGCTACGAGTCGGCCGTCTGTGCCCAAGAAGTCATGGAGGTGGAGCCGCTCCTTTGCAGTCAGGCGTCCCAGAATAGGGTTCATACAGCCAGGAGGGAAATCGGGGTTACCCAAGATTGGTACCATGGGGGAGGGTATTGGGGATACTGAGGAGTGCCAAAAGGCATCCCTGGCCACCTGTATGGTGCTGCCAAGTGTGGGGTGGTTGGTGAGGTCCCTCGGGATAGGGGTGGCGGTCCACGGCCAACTCTTGGCCATGCCGCCAGAGTCCTCCAGCTCCATTGCCACCCACTGTTTAGCTTCTGCGTGGCAATGCCAGAAATAGTCCAAATTTTGTCAAATTTATTTGAGCATCCATGGGAAAGGCACAAAGCCTTGTATAAAGGGATAGCTGAGTTGACTAAGGCCTTCCAAAAAAAATGTAAGGAGGGTTCATCAGGTTGCTTCCATTTTAAAATTTTTGCTATCCATGCATAAAATAACAACCACCCTAGGAGGGTTTTGGTTGCTCTACAATGCCCTAAGGGGTTTACCAAGCCCAGTAAACAAACTGAGACAGTCAGGGGGATTGAGAGGGTTGTTAAAGAGGTTATAAATTGAATAGCCACTTCCCAAAATAACTGCAACTTGGGGGTCTATGGGAATGTTTAACCATTCTTCCAGAAGCGCATTTGTGAGGTCAGGCACTGATGTTGGAGAGAAGGCCTGGCTTGCAGTCTCTGTTCTAATTCATCCAAAAGGTGTTCTATCGGGTTGAGGTCAGGACTCTTAAGTTAAGTTCCTCCACCCTAAACTTGCTCATCCATGTCTTTATGGATCTTGCTTTGTGCATTGGTGCGCAGTCATGTTGGAACAGGAAGGGGCGATCCCCAAACTGTTCCCACAGAGTAGGGAGCATGGAATTCTCCAAAATGCCAAGCCCAACCCTGAAAAACAACCCCACACCATAATACCCCCTCCACCAAATTATTTGGACCAGTGCACAAAGCAAGGTCCATAAGACATGACTGAGGGGGTTTGGGGTGGATGAACTTCACTGACCTGCACCTTAATGCGATAGAACACCAAACTATTTAAAGGGGTTGTAAACCCTCGTGTTTTTTCAACTTAATGCATCCTATGCATTAAGGTGAAAAAACACCTGGCAGTCACCCGGCCCCCCAGCCCCCCCCCCCCATTTTACTTACCTGAGCCCCTTCATCTCCTCGGCAGGGACGCACTGTCCCTCTCTCCACAGGGTTACCGTGTCACAGGGAAATTTTTCCTTGAATGAATTTCTAATAGTGTATGTGGTTTTTCGTTCTGGAGATTACATTCATTCCAAAATCAAATGTACTTTTGGACAGCATTCATAAATTCACTGAATGTACTGATGAGACTTTCCGTACTCATGTTGCTTTTAATATCTACTAGTATATGGCCAGCTTTATGGTGTAGGCAGATCTCAGTCTACAAGGTCTCTTTACAGCTGGAAAGAAGGTCACTTTCTTAGTTTGTGGGCTAACAATACAATCACAGGCGTTGTCTTAGTGGAGCACCTTCACCTCTGTACCATCTATACCAGGGATATGCAATTAGCGGACCTCCAGCTGTTGCAAAACTACAAGTCCCAACATGCCTCTGGGTGTCATGCTTGTGGCTGTCAGAGTCTTGCTATGCCTCATGGGACTGTAGTTCTGCAATAGCTGGAGGTGCGCTAATTGCATATCCCTGATCTATACTATCTGGTTTATAAAGCAATCTTCAAATGCCTTGCTGAAGTGACTATTTGAAGAATGTCACTAAATATCTCAAGATGTACATGCATTTGCTGTGTCACTTTCCTTGAAAATGGCACTTTGTCTATAACCCTACTTCCCTATGGACAAGAGAAACTGGTTCAATATGTTATAAGATACAAACTATACAGCTCATCATTCAATTCAGCTGACATTTTCTGGGTACCCAAAGGCCATTTAAGACTTTTTTTTTTTTACTCAGAAACACATAAGATCCAATGCGGAGGAAAGGTTGTTCAGAAAACAGTCAGAAGGTAATTAGACCTTGCATGTCTATCTGTACATTCCAGGGCCTGACAAGGACTCTAAAATGTTGCCTACTATACAACACAACAGCATTATCTTTTTATTGGGGCAGGAACATGCATTTTGTAGAACTTGGGTGTTTGCAGCTTGAGATGATGTGCTGGTGTTATGAACATCAAATTGTGGAGGAATCACTGATTGGCTGCAGCCGTTGATCGAGAAAAGTTTTCCAATGAAAGAAGTTGATCAAATAATCAACATCTGTTGAGCGAGGACTGCCACACACTAATTGGAATTTATTTTGTCCCTGCCGAACCAACTAAATTTCAATCAGTGTTTGGTTAGCTTTAAAGTGTATATATTTTGGTCTAGTAAATATACCATTGAATTTTATCTGTTTGATGCTTGAAAAAAAAACTGTTGATCTTTTAAGAAATTCAGACCTATCAGGTGATCTCTGCACACTTCCTGTATTATCCCAAGCCCTCCTAGTTATTTTCTGGGACTACAAAATGATTACCCCATATGTTGTAGAGATCTGAGTGTGGGAGAGGGTGAGTAGTTTAGCAAAAGACATGCATTTCTGGATGATCAGTAGGTATTCTTCTGTACTTTCAAAATCCTTAAAGTGGATGTAAACCCACTCTCATCCTTTCTAAACTACTGCAATATTGGTTATCTAGAAGGATATACATGCCTCCTACATGTATACTTATCTGTCAAATGTCTCCCCTCTGTCTGCTATGAGACCCGAAAAACTGCAGATTTTGTGGGTGGGTCTGTTTTCCAGGGCTCAGTGGGTGGAGTTGTGATGTCAGTAGACTCCCCGCCCACCTCTACACTCCCCTTATCAACATGCATTTTCTCCTGTCTATTTCTTACACTGAACTTCTGCTATGATCACTAACATCCAGTCAAAACCCAGAAAAGTCCCCACATGACTTCAGCATGCCAAATCATGCTGAGGTGTGGAACAGCCAATCCTTGCAGAGCAGCAGAAGAAAGGAGTGGGGTGGGAATTAAAAAATAATGCATGTCTTAGGCTAGTGCACGAGATATGTAAATCACCTGTCACTCACAGCAAGGGGGAGGATTTGACAAAGTTTTTCTCTGTTTGTCAAGATTTATCTCACTGAACAATAAAAGAGGATTTATCAGAGCTAGATTAACTCTTTGTGGCAAGACTGGGCTCAAATGATAGGAAATCTTATACTCTACATTATGACATTAAAAAAAAAAAAAAAAAATGTCGGGTTTACATCCACTTTAAAGGAATACAACATGGGGAAATATGCATGTATTGCAGAGATGTAATGCATATTTGCATACCTCCCAACTTTTTGAGATGGGAACGAGGGACAGCTATCAGCAAAAGTATGCAGGCATAGGACACACCCCTTGCCATACCCCCTTAAAGGAGAATTGTACAAAAAAAAAAAAGATTTGTTAAACCCACAAGTGCTTTTTTTTACCACTAATATTCCTTTATATTGGCTTTTGGAATTTACAAATGCGGCAATTTAGAAATCATATGAAAGGTTTAGCACTGGGAAACACTTTTTGATAGATAAAAAGTAAATTTTATATTCTATATAGATCAGACCAAAATGAGGGACAAATGAGAAGATATGAAGGACAGAGGGACATCGCTCCAAATTAGTGACAGTTGGGAGCTGTGCATTTGGGTTGTAAGCTCATTGTAAAAGGCATGTTGCATGTGGGGAGGGTGCTGTTGCTTGATATTGAGGCGAATGCTGAGATATCAAATTATAATTTACCTTTTAAATACTCAAAAGGCTAACATTATCCCTAACTAAAATACAAGAGACAATATAATTGGGCTCAGTAAACGTATTTTCACAATCTGTTCAGGAAGCAGTAACAAAAGATTCATAGACATGCATCTCCCTTATGCTATTGGTGCCATCTTGTGGACATACAGAGTATATACTATATAGAATAATTTCAGTAGCTCTTCTAAGGAGCCTACAACCTATTCAGCTTACTTGAACAAGACAAAAAAAAAAGGTATTGAGGCTAAGAAATTATAAATTAATTAAACTCCCAGCATTCCTCACCAGTAAGGAAGGCAGGGAAACATAGTCGTTTAAGCTGTTTCTGGACTACACGGCATACATATACATTTCTACTACAAATGGTAATTTTTGTTAAAGAGGGAGGCACACCTAAGTGCAATATTAAAAAGTTAATTTAATAGTACAAACATAAATGCTCTTACAAAAACGAAGACATCACAGGCATAATATCTGTCATGTATAGGGTCCTCCTTGAGGGGTGTCAAACGCCAGTTTTCCCCAGCATTTTCCCCAGGACACTGTTTCCAGAACAGGAAGACAATCTGGGGAAAACACAGATTGTTGGCACCCCTCAAGGAGGACCCTATACATGACAGATATGCCTGTGATGTCTTAGTTTCTGTAAGTGCATTTTGTTTGCGCTATTAAATTAAGTTTTTAACATTGCACTTGGGTGCACCTCCCTCCTTTTCTCTTTTGTATTGCTCACAGAGTACCTTGGATACGCTCTAGGGATGGCCTGTACCTGAAGCTTTTTTAAAGCTCATATGGACAAATTCCAATAAAAAAGACAATATTAAGCTGAACTACAATACCAGATTTGTCACTGCCATGCACTGGGTAACCCTTTCTTTTTAATGGTCATTTTTGTTGCAAGTGAGGGGCGTCACTGGTTAATTTTTTCCGGGAAATGTTAATTTTACATTCAAGAGTTGTGGCTGTTTAATAAGCTGCTCTGCTGGACCATACCTTTTGAATAACAATGTGCCCTTATGGCTCTGTCCAGAGTCCCCTCACCTGGAATCTAAACATACCAATCATCGGGTCCAGGTAGAGATGTTTTAGCAATAAGAGCAAGGGGGGGGGGGAGTTGTCCTGAGTCCCCCACTGTAGCCCCCCCCCCCTCAGTTCCAGTAACACATTCAGTGGCTAATGGCTAATACTAACAGGCTGTCCGAGTTTTGACATAGATCCCTTAGTCTTTACATTCGACCACAACTGGTGGCCCTGTGGTCCCTTTTCTACAGCTGCTGTGTGCTGCAACTCTGCAGTGGCATAGCCAGCCAAAGACTGCCCAACTGTAGCATCTTTCTGATGTGTGCAGTAGACATAGCCAACCAAAGACTGCCCAGCAGGAGCAGCTGTCTTATGCATGTAGTAGGCGTAGCCAGCTGAAGACTGCCCAACAGGAGAAGCTGTCTGATGCATGATGTAGGTGTAGCCAGCCAAAGACCACCCAGCAGGAGCAGTTGTCTATGGGTATAGCCAGCTGAAGACCACCCAGTTGGAGAATCTGTCTGATGTGTGCATAGGCATAGACAGCTGAAGACCATTCAGCAGGAGCAGCTGTCTGACATGTGCATAGGCATAGCAGGCTAAAGACCACCCAGCAGGATTTTCTGTCTGATGTGTACATAAGCATAGCCAGCTGAAGACCACCCAGCAGGAGCAGCTGTCTGGCATGTGCAGTAGGCATTGCAAACTGAAGATTGCCCAGTAGACTCATCTGTCTGATGTGTACATGGGTGTAACCAGCTGAAGAATGCTTAGCAGGAGCAGCTGTCTGTTCATTGTTTAGTTCAGGGGTGTCAAACTCAATTTAATTATGGGCCACATCAACATTATAGTTGCCCTTAAAGGGCCGGCTGTATCTGTAGGACTATATTTATCTAGGGTTTTTTTCTCAGAGTATAGGTGCAGGAACTCAACCCCCCACTACCACCAACAAACTGCATCAAATGGTGGGTGTGGACAAATTGCACTAGCAGTGGGAGGATCTTAAAGAGAAAATAAATTCCAGGATTGTGTTACGTGTGAAGTTCAAGGATATGCTATGTACAGAGTGCAGAGTTCAGGGATGCTCTATGTACAGAGTGCAGAGTTCAGGGGTGTGCTGTGTGCAGAGTTCAGGGGTGTGCTGTGTGCAGAGTTCAGGGATATGCTATGTACATAGTGCAGAGTTCAGGGATGCTCTATGTACAGAGTGTAGAGTTCAGGGGTGCGCTATTTGCAGAGTTAGGAGTGCGCTGTGTACAGAGTGCAGAGTTAGGTGTTCGCTGTGTACAGAGTAAAGAGTTCAGGGGTGCGCTGTGTACAGAGTGTAGAGTCCAGGGGTGCACTGTGTACAGAGTGCAGAATTCAGGGGTGCACTGTGTACAGAGTACAGAGTTAAGAGTGTGCTACATACAGAGTGCAGGTTTATTCACATCACACTTCTATCCCTCCTCAACTCTGTCTTCTGCACCACTCTCTCCCATCCCCCACATATGCACAAGTTGAGAAGTTTATGGATATGCTATGTACAGAGTGCAGTGTTCAGGGATTCTCTATGTACAGAGTTCAGAGTTCAGGGGTGCACTGTGTGCAGAGTTCAGGGATATGCTATGTATACAGAGCAGAGTTCAGGGATGCTCTATGTACAGAGTGCAGAGTTCAGGGGTGCGCTGTGTACCGAGTGCAGAGCTAGGAGTGCGCTGTGTACAGAGTTCAGGGTTGCGCTGTGTACAGAGTGCAGAGTTAAGAGTGCGCTGTGTACCGAGTGCAGAGTTAGGAGTGCGCTACATACAGAGTTCAGGTTTATTCACATCACACTGCCATCCCTCCTCAACTCTGACTTCTGCACCACTCTCCCTCATCCCCCACCTATGCACCAGGGAGGATCCAGAGCTCTCATCTCCCCCCTCCCAAAAGCTTCCTCATATCTCACCTACCCGACCTGACTGTAGTACCTACCGGCAGTCTAGGCGGATCTGCCTCTCTCTCTTACTTGCATGGAGATTATTGGTTGGCATCTATGCACCTGGACACAGATGAGGATCACAGTGCAGCTTACAATGTGATGCCCCATCGCACACTGCACCTGCATCTCCCTTATCCCCACCGTGGGTGCAGGGCGGGAGGGTTCTGTGAGAGCCGCTGAGAGGAAAGCTGTCCTTGTAAACACACAAGGCTTCTGTGTTTCCAGTTGACAGTGGTGAGCGGGAAGCCTGAGGGTGAGACAGAACAGTGTTCTGTCTCATTCCTGATGAAAAAAAGCAGTGGGTGCAAGGGCCACATGAATTGGCCTGGAGTTTCAGATTCAGCCTGTGGGCCAGGCGTTTGACACATGTGGACTAGTTCATTGTTTTATCATACTCCTGGAGATACAAGGCTGCAAGGAATGTCAGATGTGGATGAACTTTTACATACGTAGTGCTACCCCTGTAAGGGCCACTGGATTTTGTGTCCCTCTTTGTAAACATAGCCAGGCAGCAGGTATTTTCAGGTATTAACTTAGTAGTCAAGAACCAGTCCATGGTGTTTTGTTTTTAGTTTATTGGGGGATAAACTTGGATGGTTATGGGGTGGTATGGGATGCCCAGAACTGTAGTAGAATAGAACTTGAGGACTTAAAAACAAACTGTCTCTGGCTTCCATAAAGACCACATGGCTGTGTTTCCCTGGGAACTATACAGCCCAACTGGTAAAGCACAACTACAACTTCTGTCTGCAGGTACTCCATCTCTGTAAAACAGTGCTAAGGCACCTGGCTTCTCTTTAGGATTCCCAATCAAGAGGTACAGGATAGCTGTATGGGCTTTAATGGCTATAAGCTGTCCCTTGTAGATAGCTAGCTGGGTTTTGAACCTGGCTGCTAGTCCTCCTATAGTCTATGGGATCTAGATTTGAAGCTACTCACTCCCTTGTAAAGATCTGGTAGCTCATGTGGTGGCTGCTGAACAGGCCTCCTGCTGGACAGGTCCCTATGGCTCACAGGGTGACTCAGCTAAGCCTAGCTGAAGATGAAATGGTGTGAGTCTTCCTTGACTGATCTTTCTCCCTTTGTTCCTTTGCAGCTCCTTCTGTCTGGAGGCAGAGCACCTCAGCACAAGGGTCCCCCTCCCAGGCCACTGGACCCTGGACTCTCCTCCCACATGGCCAGGTTACAGAATACTTAAGGGCTGTCCTTACCAAGGGATTGGAAAAAAAAAACATAAATATTCAAGCATCACCCCTGCCCCTCTGCCCTGTAAGTTCTAGAACTTTCTAGGAGACTCTAGAAGCCAAGGGGAGGCGACAGAGACTCAACCCTTGGAGCTCTGCCAACCTGACTCTCAACAAATACACCCTGGGCTCCTCTGGCTCCAGCAGAAGCCCAACTAAATTTACCAACTGTATACAGGAGGTGCTACACATGATTGGTGAGCACATTAGTATTGTGATCTGCAGTATGGCTTATACAAAACAGAAGTAAGGTGAAGAAGTACTGATATCATTGTGGCCAAGAAAAATGGCAGAATATCACTGAAATATAAAGTTTCAGAGAGATCATATCCCGGTGGCATTAAAAGTACTTTTATTTAACATATATTGAACATACCATATATTGAACCATACCATTGCAAGTGAAGAAACCCAACTCCAGGCAGAAATGTAATTTAAATATTGCATTGTACGTCAATAACTTCCTCAGTCTTGATTCCAAACATATCTTCTTAAGGCCACCCTGCAGTGTAATGGACCAAAGTTACATAGTTGGTAAAGTCTCGTATACATGATCATATATTCGGATGACCGTTCATCCGTTTTTTGTTGGATGCTAGTCTCATGTCGAAAGTAAAGAGGTTACTCACCATACGAAAATTCTTGTACGACAGAATACAACTTCAGAAGTGACGTAATGTGTTGACTAATTTAATATGTATTCTTTCGTTTTTGAGCATACGTAGCCTTGCTCTTACGATTTTTTTTCGTACGAAAACCGTACTAATTAAATGAAAATTGGACGTTGAGTTCAGGTAAGACAAAAAATGTATAGTGTGGACATCCAGCTTTTGTCTGACGAAAAAAACAGAATCGGCTGTCGAAAGCAGCATACTAACGATCCGAAAATCAGCAGATCGTTTGTCGGAGGAAATTTTACTTCCAATTTTCGTATTGTGTGTACGGGCCTTTTGGCTGAAAAAAACAATAGTCCATCCAGTTCAACCTGTGCAGAGTCACAGTTTCCTCTATGTACAAGATAATTCCTTGCCCTGGGGACCAGACATTTTCCCCTGCTTGTTTTCTTCTAAGACATTGGTCCCCTCACTGCCTCTGAAAAGGACTTTGTCACTGGAAGCGTCACCTCCCCCAGTAGGAGGCAGTGATGTGGGCACCCAAAGAAGGACCTCGGGAAGTAAACTAAAGAATAAAGAATTACCATCATGTGACAGTGGCTTCATGTAAGTGAAATAAGCATTTGGATAGTTTTTTTTTTTGTCCCCCATACCAGCGGTTAGTTAGAGGGGGGTGGGAGGGGGAATTGCTAACATCCTGGAGTTGAGCTTTAGGAGAAAGGTCATTATCTATTCAGAAAGATAAATATATAGCTGTTAGTGACTCTTTACAGTTTACAACTACAAAATTCTCCCATAATGGATTTAGCTCCTGGAAGCATGCATCAGAGCATCCAAAACTCTATAAAAAATAGTTAACACACACTGTGTGCACTTGGAAGACCACACTGATAGAAAAGCTGAGAAAGCAATAGAGAATAAACCAAGGCACTGGAGAGAATTTCTGCCTTTTTGGCAAGTCTATCATAGTATGATTTACCATTTCATCGAACTGTTGAAAAGTATTGCTTCTGTCAGTAATGGTGTCTATCTTGGATCTCTCAAATATTGAACTTGGTTAATTTTTTTTTTTAAATCTTTTTTATTGTTTTGCATAACAACAAAACCTCAAAAATTTCACTTGAGCATAGAGAAAGGTACAGCGATAAAACCCTTGCAGGGGCTAAATATCAGAAAGCACACCACAAATAAATCAATAAATGAACAAAAACAAGGGTAACATTATTATTATTATTATTATTCACGATTTATATAGCGCCAGCAGTTTACGCAGCACTTTACAATGTATAGGGGGACAACACAATTACAGAACAATTCAATACAAAAAGGTACGGGAGGGCCCTGCTCGTAGAGCTTACATTCTAAAGGGAGGGGGTGGTGGTACAAAAGGTAATAGCTGCAGAGAATGATTTGATGGGGGTGGCTCGGGGACAGTTGTTGTTAGGTGGGTGTGGGATAGGCTTCCCTGAATAAAGGAGTTTTCAGGGATCTCCTAAAGGTGGACAGGGTAGGGGCTGATCGGACAGACTGGGGCAGGGAGTTCCAGAGGATGGGAGAGGCTCTGGAGAAGTCTTGAAGGCGAGCATGGGAGGACGTAACAAGGGAGCTTGAAAGCAGCAGGTCCTGGGAGGAGCGGAGGGGACGATTTGGGCGATATCTGCAGATGAGGTTGGTGATGTAGATGGGGCGATGTTGTGGATGGCTTTGTATGTTATGGTTAGTATTTTGAATTTTATACGGTGGGGTAGGGGAAGCCAGTGAAGGGATTGGCAAAGAGGGGCGGCAGTCACAGATCGATTAGTGAGGTGTATTAGTCTAGCAGCAGCATTCATAATAGATTGAAGGGGGGGATAGCCTGCTTAAGGGTTAACATTACTGTTTAGACAGATGATATTCTCCGTACAGCAGGCACAGCAGTGAGAAAGTAAGACAATCTTATAGCATGATGAAAACAAGGTGGCACCAACAACATTCAAAGGAACAAGGACTGGCATATGAAGATCTAAGAGCCTACAGAAATGTCTGAAGCTGTTGAAGGCTCTGCTAGCCATTTTAACCAAACCTTATCATATTTTCAGGGGCAGTCTCTATTAATATAGGTATCCTTGTAGAGTGGCAAGCTGTTATTGACCAGATGCTTCCAAAATTAAAGTGAAGTGCTTTTAAATTGCTTTTGAATGAAGTGTCATTCATGTACTGTGACATACTGAAGCAGAGCATGATCCCCTCCCTTTGGAGACTGGGCCGCAGGGCAGTATTCCAACATGATAACGACCCCAAACACACCTCAAAGACGACCACTGTCTTGCTAAAGAAGCTGAGGGTATAGGTGATGGACTGGCCAAGCATGTCTCCAGACCTAAACCCTATTGAGCATCTGTGGGGCATCCTCAAACGGAAGGTGGAGGAGTGCAAGGTCTCTTAACATACACCAGCTCTGTCATCATGGAGGAGTGGAAGAGGACATCAGTGGCAACCTGTGAAGCTCTGGTGAACTCCATGCCCAAGAGGGTTAAGGCAGTGCTGGAAAATAATGGTGGCCACACAAAATATTGACACTTTGGGCCCAATTTGGACATTTTCATTTAGGGTGTACTCATTTTTGTTGCCAGCGGTTTAGACATTAATGGCTGTGTGTTGAGTTATTTTGAGGGGACAGCAAATTTACACAGTTTTTTTTTTTTTTTCAAATAATTTTTATTGAGAAGAATAACAGAACAATGGATACAGAAAATACATACCGAATACAAAAACAGTATGCATGAACAATTAACTCCTGTATATTATCTCTATAGAAATCATAACAGATAGCAGAGATGACACATGGCTGTACATCAGATATAGAGTAATTGGAGTAAAGGAAGAATGTGCAAAGCAATTAGAGAACCTAACGAAACACATAACAATAGACTGGGACAGTGAGTCTTGTGTAGGGTGAAGCCGTGGACTAAGTTAATATGTAAAAATGCTAACACAAGTCATTTTATGTAAAGTCAGAATAAGCCCAAGGCGCGTAAAAGTGCTTGCTATTTGTGGAACAAAACCGGGGCAATTCCCACTCAACCCTAGCACCCCAACTGGGGACATGCTGTGCCAGGGGAGCCGGAAATAGAGGATCATAAAGGAAGAGAAGGGTGGTGGACCAGAAAGGGCATGTCTAGCCTGGGTGTGTTGGAAAGTGACCGAATTCTTTTAATTTTTTATATTTTGGGGGGAGAACTAGATCTAATATGAAGGTTTTAGAGCCTCATATGATTAAAAGTAGGATAGGGTGGGAAAAGAGATCAAGGGGGCAAGTGAAAGTCGAGATGAAGGCTTTCAAAGGACCTAAAGGGTGTTGAGGAAGAAGGTTATAAAACGAGAGAATCGGCATGTGAACCTATTACGTTAGTAGGGGAATGAGAGCCAAAAACGCGAACAGCATAGCATGACGGAGACCTATCCTGAGGGGAGTGTGAAATAGGAATAAATACTGGGGCCCGTGGATGTATCTTTAAGGTGCATCAAGGAGATCCTGGTACGTTTGGGAGGCCTTAAAATGTACCCAGCAAGACCAAATATTACTATATGCGGTCGGAGTGTCTTTGGATTGATGGATAATACTTTCCATTTCCGAGGTTTTTTCTATACGTTGAAACCAGTCTGATAAGGTCGGTGGAGTCGTGGACCTCCAGCGAGTAGGTATGCATTGTCTGGCCGCGTTGAGTAAGTGCGGGACGATGGATTTTTTGTAAACCGAATAAGGGAGCGAGATGTGCTGAAGGAGAAATTGAGAAGGTGTAAAGTCCACAGTATAGATAGATGGAGATATGTGGTATGAGAGCATGAATTTCCTTCCAGAAAGGTTGGATCTTAGTACATTCCCACCAAATGTGAAGTGGGGTGCCTGTTTCTAGACCACATCTCCAACAGATCGGAGGAATTTCGGGGTGGTATTTATGTATAACATTTGGAGTTCTGTACCATCTGGCGTATATTTTGTAAGAGTTCTCCTGTGCTGAGACATTGATAGTATTTTTGTGAATGCGTTGAAAAATAAGCTCCCATTCCTTACTGGAGAGATCCATATTTCGTTCTCTTTCCCATGTCTTGACTATTTTGTTTTGTTTAGGGTCATAGTCATTAAATAGGAGTGCATAAGTTTGTGAGATAAGGTGCTTTTGTGGAGAGTCGGTGGTGCACAGGGTTTTGAAAGTATTGAGATCTCTGAACCATATAGCAGTGTTTCGAACCCCGTCGAGGTAATGTCTGATCTGAAGAAAGTTATAGAACTGGATGTGGTGGTCTGGGAAGCGTGTCTGAATGTCGTGAAAAGAGAGTAGGGAACCGTTAATAAAGAAATGAGAAGCCCGAAGTGTAGCGGGTTCTGGATTGTCAGTCAAGTTCCGAGAAGGTATCCCCGGAAGGAAGTCTGGGTTTCCCTGTAATGGGGTCATTGGGCCAGGGGACGGTGACCAGTTCAAAGCCCGGGAGGCATGGCTGAATGCTCGTAGGGTGGCACCGGTGAGAGGGTGAGAGGAACAGGTCTTGGGTATTTTGGATTCTGAAATCCATGGTAAGAGGGTGAGTGGAATGTCATTAAAAGAGTTCTCAATTGCAATCCAATCTTTGGAAAGTGTGTGGACGTGCCAATCAATTATCCTTGTGAGGTGACATGCTAGATAATACTTTTGTATATCAGGAAGGCCCACCCCCCCCTTTGGATTTCGGGAGAGTGAGCGTGTCCCAGCTAATCCAGGGAGATTTTGCCGCCCATATGAAGTTCCGGCATAAACGCTTGTAAATTGTGAAGAAGGAGTTAGGTAATCCGATCGGTATGGCCTGTAAAACATAAAGTATATGGGGTAGAATATTCATTTTTAATATTGCGACGCGCCCAAACCACGAAAAATGTCCAGATGTCCATTTGAGGAGGTCATTTTGAATGGTTTGTAACATTGTAAGGTAATTCAATTGGTAGAGGTCAGTTGAGTTGGTAGGTAGTTGGATTCCCAGGTACGTAAGGGATTTGTCTTCCCAAATGAAGGGGAAGTTAGACTTACAGAGGGACACGGTTTGTGGTTGGAGGGATATATTTAGAGCTTTTGATTTAGAAAAATTAATCTGTAAGTTAGATAGTCGTCCATACAGGGCAAAGTCTTTTAGAAGATTAGGTAGGGAAGTGAGTGGGTTGGATAGGAAGAGGAGTATGTCGTCCGCGTAGGCCGCTAGTTTGAATTGTCGATTGTGTATCTTTATTCCAGTAATGTCCGGGTTTGATCTGAGTTTACGTAGGAGGGGTTCTAAGGTAAGGATAAAGATAAGGGGTGAAAGCGGGCATCCTTGGCGAGTGCCATTGGAGACAGAGAAGGCGCTCGACAGGCGACCATTGATCCGTAGTCGAGCAGTCGGGTGCGAATATAATGATAGTATCATTTGTAGAAATTTGGGAGGGAAGCCCAGAGCTTTAAGCGTAGCGGACATGTAGTCCCAGGCCACCCTGTCGAACGCCTTCTCTGCATCAAGAGACAGGATAAATCCTTTCTGGGTAGTTTTGTGCAAAAGCCATCTGTGGATGGTAAGGGCTTTAATTGTATTGTCCCTAGCTTCTCTCCCAGGAACGAAGCCCACTTGATCCAAGGAGATTAAATTGGGTAGGAGTGGAAGGATACGATTGGCAAGAATTTTAGCATATAATTTTATATCTACGTTCAAGAGCGAAATGGGCCTATAGTTAGACACTATAGTGTCATCCTTACCTGGTTTGGGAATCAGCATAATATGCGCTTCTAAGAGGTCACTGGGAACTGAGTCGGGGGAGGCAAGAGAGTTAAAGGTAGTAGTCAGGTGCGGGGCTAGCACGTCAATGAAGGTTTTATAGTAGCTAACAGTCAATCCGTCTGGGCCTGGACTTTTGCCCGGTTTAAGTTGTTTTAGGGTAGACAAAGTTTCCCCTAAAGTGATAGGGGTATTAAGCGTTTCTGCGTCTGCTGTGGAGATCGGGGGGATGCCAAATTGTGTTAGGAAGGTTGAAATAGATTCTCGTCTATGGGAAGGGTGTTTTACCACGTCAGTCTGTGGTAAGTTATAGAGCTTAGTAAAGTATGAGAGGAATTGGTTGGTGATGGATTCTGGTGATACATGCGTGTTACCTTCGGGATCAATGATTTTATGTATTGTTGTAGTAGCCTTTTTACGTTGTATTGCTTTGGCAAGTAGTTTGCTTGTTTTGTTTCCAAACTGATAGAATAATTTCTGGGAAAGAAGATATTTGCGTTTAAGTCTTTTATGTAACTCTTCCTTGAGTTCGTTCCTAGCCTGAATGAGATCCGTAAGGGTTTGTTGGGCAAGTGAGGCTTTGTGCTGACGTTCCAAGGCGCGTTCCAAGGCGTGGATTTTGGTCGATAGGGTAGAAATGTGTTGGCGTCTTAATTTATTTCTATGCGCTGTCATGGAGATAAGTTCACCTCTGATCACGCATTTGTGAGCCGCCCAAGTAATTGAAGGTGTGCAATCGGTAGTGGGGTTTTCAAGAAAAAATTGGACCAGACGGGTTTTGAGTTTTTGAGTGTTGGACATATCAGTCAGTAAAGAGTCATCCAGGCGCCAGATGGGATTGGGATTTCGGGCGTGTGGTATTGAGAGCGTCATAGAGATAGGATTATGGTCCGAAAGGATCATCGGGTCTATTGTCGCTTTTGTGAGGAGAGTCAGGTCAGCTTGGGAGATAAAAAAGTGGTCAAGTCTGGTATATTTGTTGTGCGGGGAAGAGAAGAATGTGTAATCTTTCTCATTGGGATGCATGGTACGCCATGTATCATGGAGGGTCAATTCCTGGAGCCTCTTTTTAATGTTTCTTAAAGCTCTGTACGTTAGAGTAGAGGACCCGGTGGAGGAGTCTAGGGCGGGTGTGAGTGTCACATTGAAGTCTCCACCTAAGATGACCATGCCAGAATGGAATTCCGTAAGTAGGTCAAGAGTTTCTCGGAAAAAGGGGACCTGTTTTATGTTGGGTGCGTAAATGTTTGCTAATGTAATGGGTCTGTTGTGTAACGTGCCTTTGATAAAAATATATCTGCCATTGCTGTCTTGTTTAATGTCAGAAACCAGTAACGGGCAGTTTTTGGATATTAAAATGGAGACCCCTTTAGATTTGGAGACATCCGTAGTGGCATGATAAACCGTGGGGAAGTAGTGGAATAAACCACGAAAAATCACAGGCCATGAACATTTCATTAGAGGAAAACACACTTTCCACCCTTAAACATTCCTATAAGTTTTTATGGAAGACAGAAGCCCTCCCATATCTGGGGATAAATCTCACCCTGTCCTGGAAATCGATGTACTTACAAAACGACCCTACCATGTTTAAACGCATAGGAGCCGACTTGAGAAGGTGGCTGCTCCACCTGCCATTGCGGTTTGGCAGACTACACTCGGTTAAAATTAATGTGTTACCAAGAATACTCTATCTCTTCGAAACGCTACCGGTGGCACTGGCCAAATCAGACTTGAAACTATTTCAAACTAAACTTCTATCATTCATCTGGGGTGGTAGGAGGCCTAGGGTGAGCAAACACACACTATAAACTCCCAAGAGAAAAGGTGGACTGGGAGTCTACTAAAGTACTACTTTGCAGCACAGCTTGACCATATCACTGGATTTCACAGTTTACAACCCCATCCAATCTGGATGCAGACAGAGGTCAGTGCCTGTAAGGCCGCGTACACACGATCGGACTTTCCCGCGGGATTGTCCGCCGGACTACAGTCCGCCAGACATTCCGACCGTGTGTGGGGCTCTGGCGGACTTTTTGTTCCCAAAAGTCCGGCGGACTAAGTTTTAAGTTTTGACTTAAAATTGTCCGCCGGACAATCCCGCCGTCTGTGTGCTAGTTCGCGGGAATGAACGGACTTGCCTCTCACACGGAGGCATTCACCTCCTTCGCTAGTCCTTAAATGGAGTCACGTTCTAAATGAACGGACTTTCCTCCGTGTGTGGGCAAGTCCGTTCATTTCAAAAGTCCCGCAGACTTTGGCCAAAACTCCGGCGGATTGTCCACACGTTCGGAAAGTCCGGCGGACCTCCGCTGGAAAGTCCGGCGGATTGTCCGCTTGACTAGGTCCGGCGGACAATCCCGCCGGAAAGTTAGAGCGTGTGTACGCCGTATAAGAAAAACTCAATCTCCTCTATCCTCTGGCTACCCCCTAAGCAAAGACCTCCAATCCTATGCCCGGCTCTCTCTATCTCCTTGAACATATGGGACAAATTGATAAAATCTCATGAATTTAAATCCCTGCATACCCCACTGGCCCCTAACTTCACCCCAGGCCTCACCCCCAGAACATTTGAATGGTGGACGAACAAGGGGCTGTTGAGAATAGCAGACCTATGCGACCGTAGGGGCATTTTGATGAGAAAGGTGCTAGAGGAGAATCACCAATTACAGACCTCAGAACTCTTTTGTTATACACAGATTGTACATTTCTTAACATTTCTTACATTTCTTAATTTCACGGAATTCAGATATAACTACGATGACCCCTATGGAAAACTTGTGTATGAAGTATGATAAGATCAAAAGGCATATCTCTGAACTATACACGGTTCTAACAAACTCTTCTAAAAAGCTAGAATATATGACGAGATGGGAAGCAGACCTCCAGGAGAGCATTGAGCTGGACGAGTGGCATACGATAGCCCAGGGGGCCTCGAAATCCATCATAAACACATCACTGATAGAAGCAAATTATAATGTAATAATGAGATGGTACGGTCCCGGCAAGACTGGCTTCCTTTATCCCTGAGGCGTCTCCCCAGTGTTTCCGTGGTTGTGGACAAATGGGGACGATGTACCATGTGTGGTGGCAGTGCCCCAAGGTGAGGTGGTACTGGATTAGGGTGTATAATTTTATATACGCTCGCACTCAGGTAAACCTTATCAAATCCCCCAGACAGGCACTGCTAGGTACCAAAGTGGAACCAGCATCAAAACCCCTGGAGACATCTCATAGCGTTTATATTTACAGCAGCAAAAATCATAATAGCAAAATCATGGAGATCGGCAGTGGTACCATTTGACAAGCTCAAATATAAACCTCTCCTGGATTATGCTAAATGAACGAATGACTGCAACCTTAACCGATAAAATGCATCAGTTTGAAAAGATCTAGGATCCCTGGATCCGGTACTTAACGGGGGACCCCCAAATCATGTCAGCGTAGAGCGGCTGGATGGGGGTGGGAATCGGACACCTTTACTTCTCTTTCATTCCTTCATACAAAACCATCTCCTCTCTCTAATGCCACGTACACACGATCAGACTTAGTTCGCCGGACAATCCGCCGGACTTTCCAGTGGAGGTCCGCCGGCCTTTCCGAACGTGTGGACTTGCCCACACAGGCCCGGACTTTTGAAATGAACGGACTTGCCCCACACACGGAGTAAAGTCGTTCATTTAGAACGTGACTCCAGGTAGACGGGACTAGCGAACAAAGTCAATGCCGCCGCCTCCATTGACACCTCGCTAGCCCCGTCACCTGGTATGGATTTAAAGGGGAATCCCTACGCCGAAAAAAACGGCGTGGGGGTCCCCCCCACATCCATATCAGACCCTTATCCGAGCACACAGCCCGGCCGATCAGGAAAGGGGGCGGGGATGAGCGAGCGCCCCCCCCTCCTGAGCCGTACCAGGCCACGTGCCCTCAACATGGGGGGTGCCCTGGGGAAAGGGGGGCCCTGCGGCCCCCCCACCCCAAAGCACCTTGTCCCCATGTTGATGAGGACAAGGGCCTCTTCCCGACAACCCTGGCCATTGGTTGTCGGGGTCTGCGGGCGGGGGGCTTATTGGAATCCGGGAGCCCTCTTTAATAAGGGGGCCCCCAGATACCGGCCCCCCACCCTATGTGAATGAGTATGGGGTACGATGTACCCCTACCCATTCACCTAAGGGAAAAAAGTGTAAATAAAAAACACAACACAAGTTTTTAAAATACTTTAATACACAGCTCCGGGGGTCTTCTTCCATCTTGGGGGGTCTTCTCGCCGGACTCCTCCGATATCTTCTGCTAGCTCTTTTACTAGCATTGTCGCCGCTGCCGTCTGGGGGTCTTGTTCCGACTTCGGGGGTCTTGTCCCGCTCTTCTGTTCTTCTTGCCGGGCCTCCACTTTCTTCTTCCAGCTCTTTTACTAGTGGTGGCCCGGGCTTCTGTTGCCGTCGCTGTCGCCTTCTGCTTCTGCTGCTTCTTCTTTCTTCATCCGATGTTGACTCAACGCTGTCTCCTCTTCTAATGGCTCAGACGTGTTGCGCTGCCAGTTATATAGGGAAAAGGGGCAGGTCACACATGTCACATGGTGACCCCGCCCCCTTATGATGTCACAGTCCCAGAGGATGCTATCATCCAGATTCCTGGAAACGCTAACCTTATCCTTGGCAAAGACCCCTACTTGAAAGAACTTATCTAATACCAAAAATAAAAATTGATTCTCAGTTGGCAAATGTCTGCACTATCATATAGACAGTTTACATTTGATATGATATTTGATGCTGTATATACTCACCATGAATACATTTGCATATTTTGTACTTTTATTATGGAAAAATTTGAAAACTTGAATAAAAATTTTTGAAACAAAAAATGTTTTACAAATAATTATGTGAAAAGTGTGGTATGCACAGTCAATACTTTGTAGAACCAACTTTCGCTGCAATTTCAGCTGCAAGTCTTTTTGGGTATGTCTCTACCAGCTTTGCACATCTAGAGAGTGACATTTTTTCCCATTCTTCTGTGCAAAATAGCTCAAGCTCTGCCAGATTGGATGGAGAGCGTCTGTGAACAGCAATATTCAAGTCTTGCCACAGATTCTCAATTGTATTTAGGTCTGGACTTTGCTTGGGCCATTCTAACACATGAATATGCGTTGATCTAAATTCTAAACCATTCCATTGTAGCTCTGGCTTTATGTTTATGGACGTTGTCCTGCTGGAAGGTGAACCTCTGCCCCAGTCTCAAGTCTTTTGAAGACTCTAACAGGTTTTCTTTTTATCCAACCAGTTTAGATTTATACTAACACTTATTAATAATTTTTTTTTTTTTTTTTTTTTACAGTGGATATGTTTAGTTTGAGTTTATTTATTTTCATAGTATATAGAACCAGTTGCACGCTCAATGGAGTACACAGTCCAAGCTTAATCCCTTACTGCCCACAGTTACTGCCTATAGAGACTGCTCCCTACTTAGAAGCCCATCAGCCATCCATTTTATGTTTTTAAAGAGACAGCTTTGTGTGCACTACCTTACAGATGGGCCACATTGATAGCCAAAAATACTGACAATTAGGTGCCAGGTACTTTGTACCCCACTCCAAGGGTACCCATTGTCAGGAGCGTGTACACCCACCCACTAAAGGACTGTATGTTAAAAGTGCACTTGAGGGCACCTTTTAGGAGGGGAGGGACGGGGTTAGTTAATAGTTAATGCCATTGTATTTCTCAGTATTCATACCAATAAAAATTTGGATTGCCTTGTTACAGTACATTTAATTTCTATAACATAGGCTAGTGTTCACCTGACCTAGTTCAGCACCTTTAAACATATTCAGTTGCCTGTTTACTGATTCATGCATTGTTTACCTGCCTTGCCATAATACAGCTATTTAATCTACCATCCATTACCCACTGTTTAATCACAATCACAAAAATCTAATTTTTTATTAACCAAATCACCATTAATCCCACTCCTGCTCTCAGGTGTGACCAGCCAAAAAAGCTCCAAACCAGTTTTGTGGTCTTTGCTATATCAGGGTCTTTGCAGCCGTCCCCTGAATTGCTAAAACAAGGATAATCTAAACAGAAAACAACAAACCACAGGAGTGCATGCCCTAGTAGTGCAATAAACTTGTTTATTAAGCAAAGATAAAATGAGGCAATGCTCTCACATGCTCCCAGAATGACAACAAGCTCATCACACAACTGTGAGAATCCACCTTCAGAAACCCCTGTATTGGTACCACTAGATGTAATCCACTCAGCTATAGGCTCCTCTCCCCATGTCTGTGTGTTAGGAAACGAAGGGAAGAGTGGAGAGTCGGCCACAATAGCGGCTTGTGTATGACAACCACCAGGATTATGGAGGACCAGCAATCATTCGGTAGAGCAATGTGCACCTGAAAGAGGCTGTGCGGGTTGCCATAGGTCTGAGGTAGCAGGCCACATCAGACAGCTCCGCAGATCACAGGTTGCGCATGCCCTGTGTATGCGTTTCGCAGGATGCCCCACTTAATTGGAACCTTTTAAGCCTCAAGGATGTCTGCAATTGTCTCTTGATGATAGGCACTGTAATATAAAAACAGCGAATAGAAATAACATTTAAAAATCACATATCTTATAAGCATGTGCATTTACAACTCATATTTTATATAACACACTCAAAAACACAAATTACTGTTTATTACAGCAAAGGGACAAAACATGTGTTATTGCACTCACTACCACCAATGCTGGATGTTATTATTGCACCCTCTGACATCAATGCTGGGGGTCATTGTACTCCAACTTCTTCGGTATGCATTGTGATACACATTGCAAAAAATGCAATATGCAAAAAATACAGCAAGACCAACATTTTGGGGAATTGAGCTGCAAAAACTCAATGCTATTGTGGAGCCCTCTGGAAGTGTCAGTGACCGCACTTGAGGCCAGGGCCGCTGATAGAAATCATGGGGCCCCATACATGTCCAGCGGGCACAGCTGTGGAGGTGAAGGACAGTGGGGAGAAGATCATGGGGAGCCGGATGAGGTGGGTACAGCTGAGGAGGCAGAGAAGGACAGTGGGGAGAGGATCATGGGGAGCCTGACACAGCCGAGGAGGCAGAGGAAGACAGGGGGGAGAGGAGCATGGACTGACGGATGAGGTGGGCACAGCTGGGGAGGCAGGCACCATCAGGGCTCCGATCGTGGACGAAACTTTCCTGCCTGGTGAGTCTGCTCTGATCCTTTTCCCTGTTGTAGTCAATCGTGCCCTAGGCAAGACTGGCGTCCCCCGCCCAGCGGAGTGTGTTAGTCTTACCTGAGGTGCAAAATAGTCCAAAACCAGCACATCTTTACAGAGGGGCCCAGAGAATGGAAAAAATACACCCAGCTAAGTTAGTAGAAGTGGGGGGTGTGTGTAATTCAGAAAGGCTTTTTTTTTTTTTTGTATTCTGCCCTCTGTTTTTGAGATTGCCTAGGCCCCCCTGCTGAGCTGAGGACGCCAGTAGGGTTGCTACCTGTCCGTAATTCACCCGGACAGTTCGGGTTTTGAATCATGTGTCTGGGTTTCAGACTGTCTGAAACCCGGACACATTATTTAGACCAGACTATAGCTTTCCAGCAGGTTTCGCACTGCCCAAAGCCAGCACTAACATTCCCCCCCCCCCCCACACACACAGGCGGAGGAGAGAGGGCTCAATCTGCTCCTCTTCCTCCTGCCCCTACCCCTCTGTGTCTGCCCACACGCCAACCCCCGGTGCTGTGCCTCAGAAAAGGAAAGTGAGGGCTGGAAATTTGAAACCCAGCAGCCTCAGAAACATCTGGATGAGAAGTGCTGACTGCCAAGGGGTGAGTGAGCTCACCATCCATCCCTGTCTGTGACTGAAGTCTCCCCCCTCCACCGTTCTCTCTCCTGCCTCTGAGTGAGTACACAAAAGTAAATCAGGGTTCTCAGAGCACCCCTTACATCAGAGTTCCCCTTTACACCAGAGGCCACAGTGTTCCCCCTTACATCAGAGTCCTCTCCGTACATCAGAGTTCTCAGTGTTCCCCCTTAAATCAGGGTTCCCAGAGTATCCCTTATGTCAGAGTCCCCAGAGTTCTCCCTTACATCAAGTTCAGATGTAAAAGGGGGAACACAGAGTTCAGACGTAAGAGAAAACTCTGCAAATTCAGATGTAAAGGGGGCTCTAGGAATCCTTATTAAAGGGGATTGCAGGAAACTTTAATGTAATTGGGTCTCTGGTTACCAGGGACACCCTTACATCAGAGTTCCCCCTCACATTAGAGTCCTCTCCGTGCATCAAAGTTCTTAGTGTTTCCTCTTAAATCATAGCATCCCTTATGTCAGAGTCCCCAGAGTCCGCCCTTACAGTGTAAGTAAACTCTGCCAGTTCCGATTTAAGCTGAATCCCTGCGAGCTCAGATGTAAAGGGGGACTCTGTGGACTCTGATGTAAAGGGAGCTCTAGGAACCCTTATTAAAGAGAATGCAGGGAACTCTGATGTAATTGGGATTCTGGATACCAGGGGCACCCTCACATCAGAGTTCCCTGTTACACCAGAGGCCCCTGTGTTCCCCTTACATCAGTGTCCTCTCCGTGCATCAGAGTTCTCAGTGTTCCCCCTTAAATCAGGGTTCCCAGAGCATCCCTCATGTCAGAGTCCACAGAGTTCTCCCTTACATTCAAGTCTGCAGAGTCCCCTCCTTACAGTGTAAGGGAACTCTGTCAGTTCAGATATAAGAGGAAACTCTGCAAGTTCAGATGTAAAGGGGGACTCTGTGGACTTTGATGTAAAGGGGCCTCTAGGAACCCTTATTGAAGGGGAATACAGGGAACTTTAATGTAATTGGGTTACCAGGGACACCCTTACATCAGAGGCCTCTCCATGCATCAGAGTTCTTAGTGTTTCCCCTTAAATTAGGGTTCCCATAGCATCCCTTATGTCAGAGTCCCCAGAGTTCTCCCTTACAACAGAGTCTGCAGAGTCCCCCCTTACAGTGTAAGGGAACTCTGCCAGTTCATATGCAAAAGGACAACTCTGCAGATTCAGATGTTAAAGGGGAACTCTGTGGACTCTGATATAAAGGGGAACGCTGCGGATTCAGATGTTAAAAGGGAACTCTGCATATTCTGAAGTAAAGAGGAACTCTGCGGATTCAGATGTAAAAGGGGAACTCTGTGGACTGTGATGTAAAGGGGAACTCTGTGGATTCAGATGTAAAAGGGGAACTCTGTGGACTCTGATGTAAAGGGGAACTCTACGGATTCAGATGTAAAAGGGGAACTCTGTGGACACTGATGTATAGGAGGACTCTTGTGATTAACTTCATATGATTATAAATGTTATTTAATCGCAAAATATATGTATAGTTTTTACTATTAAAAAAATTGCTGTGCATCACTAAAGTGTTTGGGTTTGACTTGAAAAAAAGGTGGCAACCCTAATTATGCCGGGCCCAGTATAACTGGGCCTTTTGTACAGGCTTATCAGGGGCCCTGCTTGAGGCCATCTATCATTTTCAAGTTGACCACTGCTGACATAATCCCTAATCCACCTCAGGGGTGAGCAACAGGGTGACTACACTCCTACATACAGTGGGACCATGGGGAATGAACGTAGACACCCTCTAAGAAGAAGTCAGATCACAACAGTGGAAAAAAAAATGTTTACAAAGTTTGGGCTTTTTAAATGTGCATTATATTATATTTATGTATCTTGTAAAACATTCCACTAGGTGGCACAATTGTACCATTCCCTTCCAATACACAAGAAGACACTTTGAAATGCTGCAGAGTTGTTTTCAGGTATGCATCTGACAGATCAGAAAGCCTTATCTGACTACTATTACTACTGTAAAATTTTGGAGACTTTTTATTCAGCTTATGCAGAATTAACTGTTAATATATCAAACAATACATATATATAAAAAAAAATTGTTTTATTGAGAAAGCTATTATATAAACATATATACAGTATATAAATATATATATATATATATATATATATATATATATATATATATATATACAGTATATAAATATATATGTGTGTGTGTGTGTGTGTGTGTGTGTGTGTGTATGTATATATATATATATATATATATTATATAGAGATATATATTTGTATATAAGTTTACATACCCTGGCAGAATTTATGATTTCTTGGCCATTTTTCAGAGAATATGAATGATGAAACAAAAACTTTTCTTTCACTCATGGTTAGTGTTTGGCTGAAGCCATTTATTATCAGTCAACTGTGTTTACTCTTTTTAAATCATAATGACAGCAGAAACTACCCTGATGACCCTTATCAAAAGTTTACATTCCCCAGTTCTTAATACCGTGTTATGCCCCCTTTAACATCAATGACAGCTTCTTTTGTGGTATTTGTGGATGAGGCTCTTTATCTTCTCAGATGGTAAAGCTGCCCATTCCTCTTGGCAAAAAGCCTCCAGTTCCTGTAAATTCTTGGGCTGTCTTGCATGAACTGCACATTTGAGATCTCCCCAGAGTGGCTCAATGGATATTGAGGTCAGGAGACTGAGATGGCCACTCCAGAACCTTCACTTTATTCTGCTGTAGCCAATGACAGGTCAACGTGGCCTTGTGTTTTGGATCATTGTCATGTTGGAATGTCCAAGTACGTCCCATGCGCAGCTTCCTGGCTGATAAATGCAAATATTCCTCCAGTATTTTTTGATGAAATACTGCATTCTTACCATCAATTTTGACCAATTTCATGTGCCTTTGCAGCTCACACATCCCCAAAAAGCTAAATTTTGGTATCATCACTCCAAATGACTTTGTGCCAGAAGGTTTGAGGCTTGTCTCTGTGCTTTTTGGCATATTGTAAGCGGGATACTTTGTGGTATTTGCGTAGTTATGTCTTTCTTCTGGCGACTCGACCCTGCAGCCCATCTTTCTTCAAGTGCCTCCTCATTGTTCATCTTGAAACAACCACACCACATGTTTTCAGAGTCCTGTATTTCACCTGAAGTTATTTGTGGGGTTTTTTTTGCATTCCGAACTATTTTCCTGGCAGTTGTGGCTGAAATTTTTGTTGGTCTACCAGACTGTAGTTTGGTTTCAACAGAACCCCTCATTTTCCACTTCTTGATTAGAGTTTGAACACTGCTGACTGGCATCCTCAATTCCTTGGATATCTTTTTACATTCCTTTCCTGTTTTATACAGTCCAACTACCTTTTCCCGCAGATCCTTTGACAATTCTTTTGCTTTCCCCATGACTCGGAATCCAGAAACGTCAGTGCAGCACTGGATAAAAGATGCAAGGGTCTGTCAGGAGTCCAGAAACTCATTGACCTTTTATACACACACACTAATTACAAGCAAACAGATCACAGGTGAGGATGGTTACCTTTAATAGCCATTCAAACCCCTTTGTGTCAACTTGTGTGTGTGTGTGTGTGTGTGTTATCAGGCCAAAATCACCAGGGTATGTAAACTTTTGATCAGGGTCATCAGGGTAGTTTCTGTTGTGATTATGATTTAAAAAGAGTAAACACAGTTGATTGATAATAAATGGCTTCAGCCAAACACTAACCATGAGTGAAAGAAATGTTTTTGTGTTATTCATATTCTCTGAAATATGGCCAAGAAATCATAAATTCTGCCAGGGTATGTAAACTTATGAGCACAACTGTATATATATATATATATATATATATATATATATATATATATATATATATATATATATATATATATATATATATATATATATATATATATATATATAGTTAGTATCTCACAAAAGTGAGTACACCCCTCATACTTCTGTAAATATTTTATTCTATCTTTTCATGTGACAACACTGAAGAAATGACACTTTGCTACAATGTAAAGTAGTGAGTGTACGGCTTGTATAACAGTGTACATTTGCTGTCCCCTCAAAATAACTCAACCCAGAGTCATCAATGTCTAAACCTCTGGCAACAAAAGTGAGTACACCCCAAGTTAAAATAAAATGTCCAAATTAGGCCCAAAGTGTCACTATTTTGTGTGGCCACCATTATTTTCTAGCACTGCCTTAACCCTCTTGGGCATGGAGTTTACCAGAGCTTTACAGGTTGCCACTCGAGTCCTCTTCCACTCCTCCATGATGACATCACAGAGCTGGTGGATGTTAGAGACCTTACGCTCCTCCACCTTCCATTTGAGGATGCCCCACAGATGCCCAACAGGGTTTAGGTCTGGAGACATGTTGGTTTCACTGCGATGACCACCATTGCATCTACTGACACCAGTGGTAATGGCTATTACTGCATCCACTGACACCGATGCTGGGGGTTATTGTTGCGTCCACCGACACCAATGCCAGGAGTTATAATTGCGTCAAATTACACCTATGTTCGGGACTAATATTGCACTCACTAACACCAATGTAGGGGGTTATTATTGTGTCCATTGACACCAATGTTTGGGGCTATTATTGCATCCACTGACACCAATGCGGGGGTTATTATTGTGTCCATGGTAATTGGAAATTTGCAAGAGGCTCTTTTGGGATATTTTGGCTTTCTCCTCAGTTCATGCGAATGGTTGGCCTTAGTGAATCCCCTCCGGGTTTTCTTTGCTGGTGTCGATGGCGGCTCCAATGGGATGGATGAATGATGTCAGCTTTTTTATTTTAACTACATTACGGCTGTGTTAACACTAATAATAAAGAAGTTATACTTTGCATAACTCCCTTGTTAGGCACCCCTGAAGAAAGAAAACAATTTTCTGAAACATTGAAGAAAAGAGAACGATTGTTAGGGACTTTATATGAGGTCATGACCAAAAAGAGCCATGTACCTCCATCCCTATCTATGGAGAAATATGGGGGAGGTGGGAAAAAAGAGGGCAAGTGGGGCTTTATATGAAGCACACAGTCGCAGGGAAAACAACTATCAGTATATGTATAAATAAGTTTATTGTAGTACAAATAGACTATGTATAACAAAGTAAAAAACAATAATTGATAGTTGTAATGCATAACCCATTAAAATTCATATATAAATACACGTACATGTTGAGTATTAACATATTGCAGCAATATCCACAGATATTAAGATGAACTCCAAGCTCTCTAATCCGCATTAGGTATAATAGGAGAGAAACCCCAAATTGGTGGTATCTCAATCCTAAAACCCACAAGTAAGTGTAAATTTGGTCATAATATTTGTAGAGAACATGTAAGTACAAACACGGCTATTAATTAGCTGGACGCGTTACCGGTAGGCCTTATGTTCCTAGCGTCGCACCGTGCCTCCTATACACAGCAGACTTGTTTCTAAGTACTACTATGGGATTGGTTCCATTCCTATATGTGTATTATTTCCTCTGATATATGCTAACTACTTATGGGCATTTTTGTACTTCGTTTTAGATTCATACCACGTGCCTGCTCCTGAAGAGTTGTAACATCAAACCATGAAACGCGTCAAGATAATTAACAGCCGTGTTTGTACTTACATGTTCTCTACAAATATTATGCCCCAATTTACACTTACTTGTGGTTTTAGGATTGAGGTACCACCAATTTAGGGTTTCTCTCTTATCATACCTAATGTGGATTAGAGAGCTTGGAGTTCATCTTAATATCTGTAGATATTGCTGCAATATGTTAATACTCAACATGTACGTGTATATATATATATATATATATATATATAAATCTTAATAGGTTATGCATTACAACTATCAATTATTGTTTTTTACTTTGTTATACATAGTCTATTTGTACTGCAATAAACATATTTATACTTATACAGTGGTGTGAAAAAGTGTTTGCCCCCTTCCTCATTTCCTGTTCCTTTGCATGTTTGTCACACTTAAGTGTTTCGGAACATCAAACCAATTTAAACAATAGTCAAGGACAACACAAGTAAACACAAAATGCAATTTGTAAATGAAGGTGTTTATTATTAAAGGTGAAAAAAAATCCAAACCATCATGGCCCTGTGTGAAAAAGTGATTGCCCCCTAAACCTAATAACTGGTTGGGCCACCCTTAGCAGCAACAACTGCAACCAAGCGTTTGCGATAACGTGCAATGAGGCTTTTACAGCGTCCTGGAGGAATTTTGGCCCACTCATCTTTGCAGAATTGTCCTAATTCAGTTACATTAGAGGGTTTTCGAGCATGAACGGCCTTTTTAAGGTCATACCACAACATCTCAATAGGATTCAGGTCAGGACTTTGGCTAGGCCACTCCAAAGTATTCATTTTGTTTTTCTTCAGCCATTCGGTGGTGGACTTGCTGGTGTGTTTAGGATCATTGTCCTGCTGCAGAACCCAAGTTCGTTTCAGCTTGAGTACACGAACAGATGGTCGGACATTCTCCTTCAGGATCTCTTGGTAGACAGCAGAATTCATAGTTCCTTTTATCACGGCAAGTCTTCCAGGTCCTGAAGCAGCAAAACAGCCCCAGACCATCACACTACCACCACCATATTTTACTGTTGGTATAATGTTCTTTTTCTGAAATGCAGTGTTCCTTCTACGCCAGATATACTTGGACACACACCTTCCAAAGAGTTCCACTTTTGTCTCATCGGTCCACAGAATGTTGTCCCAAAAGTCTTGGGGATCATCAAGATGTGTTGTGGAGAAATTGAGACGAGCTTTGATGTTCTTTTTGCTCAGCAGTGGTTTTCTCCTTGGAACTCTGCCATGCAGGCCATTTTTGCCCAGTCTTTTCCTGATGGTGGAGGCATGAACGCTGACCTTAACTGAGGCAAGTGAGGCCTGCAGTTCCTTGGACGTTGTTGTGGGGTCTTTTGTGACCTCTTGGATGAGTCGTCGCTGCGCTCTTGGGGTAATTTTGGGCGGCCGGCCACTCCTGGGAAGGTTCACCACTGTTCCATGTCTTCGCCATTTGTGGATAATGGCTCTCACTGTGGTTCGCTGGATTCCCAAAGCTTTGGAAATGGCTTTATAACCCTTTCCAGACTGATAGATCTCAATTACTTTCTTTCTCAATTGTTCCTGAATTTCTTTGGGTCTCGGCATGATGTGTAGCTTTTAAGGATCTTCTGGTGGACCTTACTGTGTCAAGCAGCTCCTATTTAAGTGATGCCTTGATTGTGAACAGGTGTGGCAATAATCAGGCCTGGGTGTGGCTAGAGAAATTGAACTCAGGTGTGGACAACCACAGTTATAGTATGTTTTAACAAGGGGGGCAATCACTTTTTCACACAGGGCCATGATGGTTTGGATTTTTTTCACCTTTAATAATAAACACCTTCATTTACAAACTGCATTTTGTGTTTACTTGTGTTGTCCTTGACTATTGTTTAAATTGGTTTGATGTTCCGAAACACTTAAGTGTGACAAACATGCAAAGGAACAGGAAATGAGGAAGGGGGCAAACACTTTTTCACACCACTGTACATATACTGATAGCTGTTTTCACTGTGACTTTTCTGTACAGGTTGGCTAATCCTCACCAGCGGAATACCATTGGGTGGAGGATACACCACTTGTACCATTCACACATTGTGATACATTTATATTATGCACAAACAGACATTTCTTTTTTAGAGAATGTTTTTATTGGATGTTTGTAAAAATAAAGAACTATGTTTTATATATTACACAGTCTTGTCTGATATTGCCTTTAAAATCCCAATATACATGGGGGACATTTCTTCTTTCCATAGTATTCTATCCACTGACACTAATGCTGGGGGTATTTTTGACATCAATGCTGGGGGTTATTTTAATTCACTTTCTACAATGTGCATTGTGATACACATTACACAAAAAAATATGTTAGGGCTTAAATGGTATTGAGATATACTACATATATAATTGTATGCGGAAAATCGCCCTGAAAAAAAAAAAAAATCAGCAGCTACAAATGCTGTAGCTGCTGACTTTTAATAAACATGCACTTACACCTGTCCAGGGATTCATAGGATGCATGTTGTAAAACATTCCACTAGGTGGCACAATTGTACCATTCCCTTCCAATACACAAGACACTTTGAAATGTAGCAGAGTTGTTTTCAGGTGTGCATCTAACAGGTCAGAGAGCCTTATATAACTACTACTGTTACTCAAGTCAAGAAAAAAAAAAAAAAGATAATAATTGGACTTTACCGGTACAGAGAGGACAGACACATAAATGAATAAAAAGTTTGCATGAAGTTTATTACAAATTGAAAATTCACAGATAAAATTTCTAAAATATTGGTCCCCTGTGGGACCCTTGTAAACCACATATGCTATTCAAATATTTGCTCCTATTCCTGATATAGCTGTAAACCATTTCAGCACCACAGGGCAGCAGCTACAGTGGACAGCTGCAGCCAGTGTTTCACTCTCAATTCTTAGCCAAGCACCTGGTTGCTCATGTTAGAATCTGAGTGTACAATCTCCTTCAGATCTACCAACAAGTATCTAGTAAAGGGGACTGCCTGACTGGATCCAAATTAAAAGTATTGTTTAGCAGGTCTTCATATTACATCGTTTTGGTAAACTAGGAAGGAAAATGTACAGTCAGATTGTACAACGTAAATTGTATAGTGTATGGTAAGCTTTAGATTGATTAACATCAATTGATTTAAAATATCAAGTATACCATAGCTCTTTTTTTTTTTTTGGGTTTGTTTTTGTTTGCAGCATGTCTTACCATTGTTTCCAGACTTCTTTTTTGTCCTGTGCTCTATCGTTCACTGATGCGCCTCACCACTACTACCGTAGTGTAGAGTAAGTATTTCCTGTTATTATGGTTATATGCTCTGCTTTATGTGTACTACAACTACAATTCCCATTGAACAAAATGTGTCTGCAGGTAGGTAGATGTGTTGTTCATCTCAGGGGTGAGCAGGAAAAGGTGACTATATTCACATACACAAGGGGGTCATGGAGAATGAACGTAGCCACCGTAGAACAGGAAGTCTGAAAACAGCAGAAAAAAAGCTTGTATACGAGAGAAAAAACAAAGGAAGAGAGAGTTACAAGGTATATTCTACTTATATTTACACAGACATATTGCATTTGATTTGTTTTATAAAAATGTTTAGCATTTTCTTTAACCACTTCAATACCAGGCACTTAGACACCTTCCCGCCCAAGCCAATTTTCAGCTTTCAGCGATGTCGCAATTTGAATGACAATTGCGCGGTCATACAACACTGTACCCAAACAAATTTTTTATCATTTTGTTCCAACAAATAGAGCTTTCTTTTGGTGGTATTTGATCACCTCTGCGATTTTTATTTTTTGCGCAACAAACAAAAAAAGACCGAAAATTTTGCAAAAAAACAAGTTTTTCTTTGTCACTGTTAATTTTTTTTGTAAATGAGTGCGTTTTCTTCTTCAATGATGGGCACTGATAAGGCGGCACTAATGGGCACTGATAAGGCGGCACTTATGGGCACCGATGAGGTGGCACCAATTAGGGGGCACTGATGAGGTGGCACTGATGATGGGCACTGATAGGCAGCACTGATGGGCACTGATAGGTGGCACTGGTATGCGGCACTGATGGGCACTCAGGTGGCACTGATGGGCACTCATAGGCAGCACTGACGGGTACTTATGGGTGGCACCGATGCACACATATAGGTGGCACTGATAGGTGGCATGGATGGGCACTGATAGGTGGCATGCATGGGCACTGATAGGTGGCATGGATGGGCACTGATAGGTGGGCATGGGTGGGCACGGATGGGCACTGATAGGTGGCACTGATGGACGCTGATGAGTGGCACTGATGACACTTATGGGTGGCATTGCTGGGCATCCCTTTTTTTAACTTTTTTTTAAATTAAATATGATGTGCCAATCAGTGCCCATCTGTGGGCACTGATTGGCATATTTTTTTAATTTTTTTTAACATGTGGATGGCCATGGGGGATGTACCTGGCCATCCACATGCTGGGGGCTTCCCTGGTGGTCCTGGGGGCTTCCCTGGTGGTCTAGTGTGGGCATCTGAGGGGGGGCTGCACTGATAAACAATCAGCGCATACCCCCCCTGTCAGGAGAGCCGCCGATCGGCTCCCCTCTACTCGCGTCTGTCAGACGCGAGTGAGGAAAAGCCGATCAACGGCTCTTCCTGTGTACATCGTGATCAGCCGTGATTGGACACGGCTGATCACGTGGTAAAGAGCCTCCGCCGGAGGCTCTTTACCGAGATCAGTGTAGCGGTGTGTCAGACTGACACACCGCTCCACCGATCGCTGCGATGCGCGCCCCCACGGGCGCGCGGCGGCTGTTATCCTGAAGGACGTCATATGACGCCCAGTCAGGATAATGAAACCACTTCCCGGACGTCAATCTGCTATTGACCGGGCGGGAAGTGGTTAAATAATAAAGGTCTTCTTGAATTTTCCAACTATTCTGATATGTCAAGCCATGACATGTGAAGGACCTAACCCACAGTCCCTTAAGCCATCCATTAAACATAATATCTAACCCCTCCAAATCCCCTCACAAATGACATGACAAGATTTTGGAGTAAATGGCCTTGACGGCCTTTTATTAACAATTACCTTAATATTAAATAAAAAACATTTTAAATAACTCTTAACCAACTTTATGTACTTTTGGGGTCTTCTCGGGGAACCCCACCCCACTGGTCACTGCGCCAAACTTCTTTAAACTTTAGGCCTCCGGTCGCAAGCCCCCAGACCCGGAGACAGTACTCAACTTTCGCAGTGACCTACCTTTAACCCCTCATTAACCGGAAGGTACCTGATAACCCCCATCCACGGATGGGTACCAACCATGTTAACCCCATCCCACAGATGGGTACCAACCATGTTAACCCCATCCCACAGATGGGTACCAACCATGTTAACCCCATCCCACAGATGGGTACCAACCATGTTAACCCCCATTGCACAGATGGGTACCAACCATGTTAACCCCCATCGCACAGATGGGTACCAACCATGTTAACCCCCATCGCACAGATGGGTACCAACCATGTTAACCCCCATCGCACAGATGGGTACCAACCATGTTAACCCCCATCCCACAGATGGGTACCAACCATGTTATCCCCATACCACAGATGGGTACCAACCATGTTATCCCCATACCACAGATGGGTACCAACCATGTTAACCCCCATCCCACAGATGGGTACCAACCATGTTATATATGCATATAACTACCATATTCTCTTCCTCCAAAGACCCAACCACTGCCCGGGCTGTCCTTACAGCCCCTATCATAATTGACCATACTCAGGAGGGTGGGTGGGAATCTTCTCCTCCGTCGCTCACTGATGACCTCACTCACATTTCTTCTTCCTAACTTCCTAACCAAGCGCCTCCCCTGCTTCGGCCCCTCCCCTTTTCTTAAAGGGGACAACTTTTTCTCTCCACAACCATGACTGTGCTGTCCCCACCTGTCATGCAGTCCCTACGCCAATGCTTTTCTCTCCTTCTGCTCCGGGACTCTCTGTCATGACAATATCTGTGTCCTGATTTAACCACTTCCAGCGCGGACCTTTTCTGGCACTCCTCTCCTACCTGTAAAAATCATAATTTGTTTGCTAGTATTTGTCAGTTTTTTAAAAGTGATTTTTTTTTGGGGGAAAAAAACACTTTCACAATTAAAAAAAAAAAAAAAAACTAAAGTTAGCCCAATTTTTTTGAATAATGTGAAAGATGATGTTAGGCCGAGTAAATAGATACCTAACATGTCACACTTTGAAATTGGGCACACTCGTGGAATGGCGCCAAACTTCAGTACTTAAAAATCTCCATAGGCTACGCTTTAAAAATGTTAACAGTTTAGAGTTACAGAGAAGGTCTTGCACTAGAATTATTGCTCTCGCTCTAACGTTCATGGCGATACTTCACATGTGTGGTTTGAATGCTGTTTACATATGCAGCCGCGACCTAGGTATGCTTTTGTTTCTGCGTGCGGGCACAAGGGAATGGGGGGGGGGGGCGTTTTAAAACTTTTTTTTTTTTTTTTTACACTTTTTTTACACTTTCTCTTTAAAATTAATGTAATGTAACCCTTGTAATAGGAATAGGGTATTGCAGGTTCTCTTTAGGGAGAGATCTGGGGTCTATAAATCCCTACATTTCTCCTCTATGCTGGAAAGCCTGAGATTAAAAAAAAAAAATGATCTCAGACGGCAGTTTGTACATATTTCGGCGCCAGAAGTGATGTTGCTTGTGGCCATCGAGGGCCATAGAGATGGCCGGGGACCATCTGGTCCACGGTCAGCTCCATGGTAATCCACCGCCGTCCAGCTCCCCGATCAGAAGAAGCGAGCCGGGAGAAGCACCGGAGGGCGGCGGGAGGGGACGCAAAGCCAATCAAGCGGCAGAACAGACACTATTAATGCTTTTACATTGCAGGGAATCTCCAGCTGAAAAAAGCTGAAAAAAGCGATATCTGAACAGCAGCTGCAGGCATCATTCAGATCTCTCCACTTCAACCTAAGGACGTCATAGGTTTTAACGTACAGCCCGAAGCAAAAAAAAAAAAATACAGCGTAGGGCTGGCATGAAGAGGGACACAGGGAGCCGGGCAAGTCAGGGTTAAAGCTGGTTGTTAGGCAACATGGGGCTGCAGGGGATTGGGCAGTCAGCATGGGGGAGGGACTGCAGTAAGCCGAGAGTGAGAGAGGAAGGGGAAACAGGACATCCGGTAAACACACGAGGAGGAGAAGAATTCCCGCCCGCCCTACATCGGATTGGTTCATTCTCTGCTTGTTTGTTTGTGGTGTTGGTTTGTCTTTCTTTTTCTTACAGGGTATGTGCAGTTGGGTCTTTGGAGGCATTTTTAAATAACCTGCTGTGTATTAGATGATTGGGACCCATCTAAAGTATAGGTCCCCGATGGAATGCCAGTTATGGCATTAACTGGTAGTTACAATGGTGTAGCTGCAAAATGTGGTTCGTCCCCCGAGCCGGTGCAGTGCGTCAGGGACCGTGGGAAGTAGTTACAAGCAGAAACAAGAAAAATGTTTTTTGATACTTAGTGCCTCCAAGGATCGGCAACCAAAAAAGTCTTATGTTTTGTTTGGTATTATTGGTTTACTTAATTGTTAAATTTTAATAAAGGGGCCAAAAAAGGCCATTTTACTCCAACCTCGGTGTCAGTGTATTTTTGGCAATCTTAGAGGGAGCAATAGGATGGGGGTACAGTATTATAAAAAGAGTCAGGATACATCTGGGGGACCTTTTTCATGATAATTGAGACCTAATATAATATTTTTCACCATGTAGAAGTAAACAAAGCTGTCAATGGTTGCCTTAAAACTCTACATTTTATTGCCTTTACTTATTAGAACAGTCTGGCAAGAAACAATGTATAAACTGCTCACCAATCCCATTGCTCCAATAACTATAAAATGACAAAGTTGCAGTCAGATGGGTTTGCTATGCGATGCTACATCGCTGCCCCTCATATTAAAGCGGAAGTAAACCCATCGATTTAACAGTTTAAAAAAAAAAAAGGCATGCCGGGAATGCTAACTGCACATTGGCTGTGCTCTCAACCAAACAGTCAAACCATCCAATGGCTGGTGTCATAACGGATCACATGTGCAGCACTGGGCAGTTGAAGATTAAACAGAGGCAAAGATGGCAGCTTCCTTTGCTGAAAACGATAGGGGGGTTTACTTCCACTTTAACTAAAATGCTAAATAAAGCTAAAACTAAATGTATTTGCTTTTAATAGATGGCAATATGTTAAAACATTACTGTAACTGACAGATTCATTTAAATATATCAGTCAGCAAAATGAACCATAAAAAACAGAAACACTAATGGGGGATCTTAACGAGAAAGGCACATTAGAATGACTGCTAGTTTGTCATCTCACACAGTTGGTGTACTAATTATGTGTATAAACGGTGTGCCTTTAGGCACCTCTTTACCGATAAGTAAACTGTTCAAAGTTTTACAGCAATATTGCTTGTAGGTTCTTCCCTTTGTGGAAAGTCACGCAAACATCTGCGGACTAGACACATGAAATCTCGGTCCTTTGATTTATGCTTACTATTGATGTGAAATCTTTTGGTCTGAAAAGTGACATGTTTTATGAACTCTTTACAAGTTTGCCCTTTACATTTGTGGTTAGACTGTGCAGCATTTTCCAGAAATTCACTGTAAGCAAGGACCAATCTCAGGGTTTTCTGGTCTAGCTGACCACAATTACAGAGCACAACAACTTCAAAATAAATAGATTGTAATGTATTATGCAGGGTTGCTAATCTAAAATATAGCCTATACAGACTAATTCCAAAAAACTGGGTATAGCTCAATTTATGTTCTGATTGATTGATTGATTAACTGATTCATCATTTGATTTATGGGGCAGAGTTAAAGTAAATATCACACCGCTTCCAACCTGAAAATTGTAGATTTTGTACTGCAAATATGTTTTAATACCTCCCCAATCTGTGTTACCTGTAGAATGAACACTAGAGCAACATTTGAAAACAGGTCCCCTCATGAGTTGGTCTTTTCAGCTTTTAAGGTTGCTAATTATAAAAAAAAAAAATCAGGTTTAGACTCTTTTTTTTTTTGGAAAGCCTTATGTATAGGTGCCCTAATGTTGGGAAGGCCCCCTAGCATGCAGGTTGTTAGTAAAATACTTGAAGCTACAGGTGGCATATTGCTTAGCAGCTTTGCAGTGATGGTGTGCCGAAGCACCACCACGCCTCACCAGTGTCCAGTGCAGTCAATCAATCGTTATCTTTGCAGGCCATAGGCCTAGAATTAGTATGGCAGTCTAGATAAAATTACCAGTTGGTTAAGACTACAGCTGTCACTGCTTTCACAGACTCATGGAATTGATCACCACTCCTATCGCCAAACCTGCTGTCCACAGGAGTGCTCAGTTATAGTCCAGGCCTCAGTGTCAGTGGGTCATCATGGAACCTTTGGTTTGTGTCCAACTCTTTACAGACTTTAAGCAATTGCACCCACTCTGTCTGCAAGTAGGTAGAGTAATAAGCTACATGTTTGGGCTATGAACATTCATTTCACCTTAGTTAATCATTGGGGGACCTATGCCAGTGATGTGGGATGGGTAAGAAAATAAATATTTGGGAAAACCTTCTAGAAAGGTGTCTGCCCTCTCAGGCTTTACGTTTAGAGGATGTAGCGTAATAAGGTCCTTTGCTGCATGGCCCTTAAGGGTATAGCTTTTGAGAGGTTTAGTTCTTGCTTCTTGGACTGGCCTGGGAGAGGAAGCAGATACAGACCTGTACTATATAGCTTTCATTCATGAAAAGCATTTTATGAATGTAGGAGGCTGACCTTTCATTCATCTGCCTGTTTTCCATTCATAAATAGCTTTTCCTTTGCTGGAAGCAATATTACAGTTTTAATAAGTCTGTGCTATTGACGAGTGCATATGACAGGCCAAGTGGCTATATGGTCCTCCCAGCACCAGGATATTACTAGTGTGGGGGTATGGGGGGCAGAGAACTGAAGATTTCAAAAAGGGACCAGCCACCAGCACGAGGGAGACTTTCCTATTGAATGCAAGTACCATCCCGTGAGCTCATTAAAAAAATATAATAATTTAAATTAAATTAAAATATTTAAATGTAGCAGTCCTTCTGGCCTACTGAATCAGCAATAGTCCGTTGCAGATATACTACAAGATAATACAAAGTGCTACTGAGTGGAGGGAATTTTGCTGGCTGCTGTTTTTGGGTATGCTGTACCCCTTATCCTTACTCCCCTGGAGATCTGAGCAAAAAAATGTTCCAAAAGAAGATTTCAGGAGTGGAAGTCTTTCTGTCCATTGCCATCGGTGGATTGATAACTGTCTGGGTGCAGTTACAGGGCAAATCACCAGTAAGAAATTCTAATGCCACGTACACATGGTCGGACTTGAAAAACGGTATAACCTCCGTCGGCATTTCCGCTGGAAAAATTTAGAACATGTTCTATATCTAAGTCCGTCGGAAATTTCCGATAGGAAAAGTCCGATGGGACATACGCACGGTCGGAATATCCGACCAAAAGCTCCCATCTGATTTTTCTGTAGGAAATTCCGACCGTGTGTACGCGGCATAAGAGAGCCTGTTAATTGAAGAAGCTCCATCAGGGGCATTTATAGCCCTTAGCCCTGAAGGAGCTGCTGGATGTATTGAGTCCCCTGTTCCTGTGCCAATGACTCTGCAACAGCACCACACACACACACACACTAACACCCCTGGCTGAACAATAAACAACAAAAGAACCAGGGGTCAAGTCCTGGGAAAAAAAGTGAGGGAACTCCCACCCAAGATCCACTCGCCCACCAAATAAAAAAAATGATACGCTCCTATGCACGAACGCTTCAAAAGTGGTATTTTTCATCCAAATTTCGTATTGTGTTTATGAAGCTTAACTGTTAGTACATAAAAAAAAAACAATCCTCAATAAATATGGTAATTCTCTGAATAATCAGCATTCATTCAATTGTGCTTCCATGCAAATGTGAACATCATGTTCTGATCTTTATTGGGGAATGTTATTTTGTATATAGAGTGTTTATGTGGTGAGTTTACACTTTTCATTGAACAGACTTTGGATAACACAGGGTTAAACGGAAAGATCATAAATGAACTGCACATTATCTGGACAGAATGCTTGGGGAGATAGTGATGTGTTCCTGCTTAGGAGATATATGTTAGCTCGGGGGGCTGCAAACTCTGCAGGGCTCCAACACACACTCGCTGCTATTCCAACCCTTCACATATTTCCACATAAACTTCCCTCCTGGCATTAAACTTTGCCAGGTATTATGCTCAGCTTACCACCCCAAACTGATGTCCCTCCCTCAGCTCACCTCTCTCCCTGCATGTCCTGTGAGCAGAATAGCTGTGCTCCTCCTCTGGGTTCCCTCATCATATGGCACTGAAGATAGAGGAGGGGGGGATTCAGTGGGACACATAGAGAAAGTATGCAGGAGACTGGGGGGGGGGGGATGAGGAGACAGAAAATCAGGAGGGGCCGGCGGGGGGGCGCATCACGAGAGGTCTGACTAAATACAATCTCTTAGCAGCAGGGACCTGATCTACCTGTCAGCTAGCTGTGATTGACAGGTAGATCGAAGCGGAAGCTGTCATGGGGCCCCCTACTGGCAATTCCTGAATGGTCAGGTGTGCGGCACTTACTATTGCGAGCTGTGTCGGCAGCTGCTGGTGTAGCCCTGCCACACAGCTCACATACTTCAAAGTCTTGCGGGACACGGCTGCTAACGGGAACTAAGTTCCTGTTGTGGAAAAAGTACAGGAACTCCGTTTCCATGCGTTCCTGCAGGACTTGAGCCCTGAAAAGAACATAAAGGGTAGCAAGTTCTAATGCAAATATTAAACTGTTGCAATCACAATGACATGTATAAAGCACATCCCCTTCAGCACTCTATTCTGGGTAATCCTAACTGAAGGTGAAGATATAATACACTGTCAGCAGTAGACTGCTCTACTCCTTCTGCTGGCCTGTGTTTTAGGGGCCCAAAATGTTTTGTTGGAGCACATGGGGTAGTTTTCATTGAATAACTGATGCAGGCAATAATATAGTGTTCCTTTGCAGGCAACTCCATAACTCTGTTACAAAGATGTAGTGCAAGGTTGGCCAGCGGCCTCTCACAAGCTCCCTGTCAGCATTAGACAAGGTGTCCCCTTCTGCCAATGTCCTCAGCGTTATCCTCCTTAGCTAGACAGCCAACTCCCCAGCTTTCAGAGTTCAGTCCACTTCTCCAGAATGGCAGCCAATCTATCTCTACAGCTCTCAGGTACTGCCATCCACTCACTATCTTTGTTCCTCTACCCAGGTGCAGCAATTCTATTTCAGTATCTCCGCACAATGCCACTTCTTCCTCTTTTCATCTTGGCAAAATACATAAAAATACTTCCCTTCCTTCACACCACAGTGTAACTGGGAGTTGAAGTCCAAGAACAAACTATATTACAGGTTAAGTCTTTTTTCTGCCCTACATTTCCCACATTCCTAAACACCTTTTCTCAGAATCTCCAGCAGTCCCATGCCCTCAGTTCACCCCCTAATGGATGGACAGCAGCTTAACACTAGCTGCTCTGTGTTCTGTGGCAAGAGCCAGTCCTGAAGCCATACCGGTAAGCTGTCTCTGAATCCTTGCCGTCCCGCCCATAGAACTTGTACTGCGAGTGGGCAGCACAGCCAGGCATAGCAACATACATGTACAGCACCTGGCACATGCACCCTGGAGCACCCCCTAGGCCTTTCAACGCACCACTCCTGTGACCGCTGTGTCCACCGGACACAGCAAATTACTGTTACTGGTACCAAGCTGCTTTAAGTAGCTGGGGTATCACATGACTGCTATGCGAGCACATAATCAAAATATAAACACAACTGTTATGAATGATGCTGTGATTGGCCCACAGCTATCACATGGTACCTGGGCCAATCACAGCACCCTGTACCATGTGATTAGCTGTAGTCAAACACAGATCACAATATTATTCAAACGGTCATGAATAAAAGCCATTCATGACAGCTAAAACTATTTCTTATAACTTGACTGTTATAAGCAATCACTGTTATATCATATGAACTACTCTGATGACAGGATGTAGAAAAATAGTAAAAAAAATTTAATAAAATGTTAAAAGAAGATTTTTTTTTTTAAATGGAATAAAAAGTTACTTAATTTTTTAAAATGTTATGCATGCTGTTACCAGTCAGTATCCCCGATCACCGCAATGCCAGTCATATGGTGATGCTGTACTGCACTAGTGATAGTATAAAAAAATGTGAAAAAGAAACACATTTTACTAATTTTCTTAATTTTCCAAAAAATTGTGACAAACAAATTCCAACTTCAAAAAACTTGCAATACCCTGGACTGTCTACTTTCCAAAAAGGGGTAATTTAGGGGTATTTGTACTGTCCGGGCAATTTAGGACCTCAAATAAACAAGATAGACCATGAGTATATCAAAATCGGTCAGTTTTTAAATATATACTTTGTAGATGCTATAATTTTTACAAAAAACAATTAATATACACTTATTGTGATTTTTTTTTTTACCAAAGACATATAACAGAATACATTTTGGTCTAAATGTATGAAGAAATTAGATTTTATTGGATCTTTTGTCGCCAAAAAAATTTAATAAAAAACCCAGTGGTGATCAAAAGAAAGCTCTATTTGTATGAAAAAAAATCATATAAATGTAATTTGCGTACAGTGTTGCATGACCGAAGCAATTGCCAGTTAAAGTAGCACAGTACTGAATAAGAAAAAATGGCCTGGTTATGAAAGGGGTAAAACCTTCCGGAGGTCAAGTGGTTAAGAGATCCTGTCAACGACCTAAAATATAGCAGAAAAAAATCAAGTATTTTAAATGCTTACTTGCAGCCTTTTACATTTCCATAAACATGTTATTCACCTAAATTTGTGTTCCTTAATTTACTAGAAAATTTACTCCGGGAAGAGTCAGTTCCTTGGCACAACCTGTTCCTCCTTGCATGTCATAGCCCTCTCTTCCTCTGAGAGTGTCTAATTACTGTCTGTTGACTCAGCTTCTCAGTATTTCTGTTGATTGCCCTACAAGTAGCTACTGGGGAAGGAGCAAAGGGGACCACTATAGGCCAGGGGTCTCAAACTGGTGGCCCTCCAGCTGTTGCAAAACTACAGAGGCCTGTGGGACTCATGCTTGTAACTGTCAGCCTTGCAATACCTCATGGGACTTGTTATTTCGCAATGGCCAGTTTGAGACCCCTGCTATAGACTGTGATTTGAGTGACTTTGGGGTTGCCGGGGCTGCTGGATGGTGGCACCCATCAGCAGTCTAAGGGCTTTTGGATGTCTACACAAGGGTGGCTTTTAAAAGCAAATAACATGCATGAAATAGGTTACATGCCCATATAAGCCTTTGGAAAAATTGTAAATGGTCTGGTGAAAGGATCTCTTTAACAACTGGTATTTTCTGTAACAAGAGCTGAAAACATAATCTACATGTACATGTACAGTAAAGAACTGTAGATTTTGGAAACAGTAAGTGACATCTCCCCATTCCCCATCCTTTCTTCATCATTATAAATTGCCAAGAGAATGGACAGTGCAGGACACCTACTGAAATTTGGAAGGGCTTACTGTTTGTTTTAAAAAAATTGTAAAAAAAATAAAATGTCATGAAAAAATTATTAAATATTTAATAAAATAAAATTAACATTACGGTGCCTCTTCAGCATAGTACCCGGTGTAGTCACACATATCTCAGGCTGGCTACAGTTATTCCTTACTAATATGTTCAAAATGAGCCACATACCTCATTACAAGATGGTACTGAAACCAATCACCCCAGCGTGACCTTTATGACACATTGTCACGCTTTTAATTGACTGGTACATAATTGCTCAGCAAAATTGATTTTTGTGCTCCGTATAGGTGTGTAGTCATGCACTTATTGGAGATCACCATATTCCCAGAAGATGTGTTTGTCAGGAATGCCACATGCTGCTGACCTCCATTGCTTGACATTACTGTAGCTGAAGCAATCCAATTAAATATTAATGTGTTAAAGCAAAGAGCAACTTTAAAAAGTGTTAACCAGACTCTGAGTGCTACTCTAAAGGAGCTTTATGCTTTTATGGGTTATGTTATTATTACTAATATTATGCAGGTTTTATATAGCGCCGACAGTTTGCGCAGTGCTTTACAAAATAAAAGGATGCAGTACAGCTACATCACAAGGGAATTAGAAGAACCCTGCTCCTGAGAGCTTACAATCTAAAATCTTTCACTGTACATTTTATTAGCTTCTGTTTGTAATTCGTTTAACTTTTACATTGAATAAAGACAATCATAAGATAAAAGTTCTGTGTTAGAATAAGGCTTTAAAATTATGCAGTGTTAATTATATTCTTTAACAGCATGAACACCTTCTTTACGACACTTTGTTTTATATGACTTCAGTGTCCTTCACATCAAACAAAGGAAGGCTTAGGCGTCTTCAAATACTGTATCCTTATCTCCTATGAATGCCTAAAACGGTACAAATATGCTTCTGGCAATGGTACTCAAGGCTGTTTTATATAACTAGTTGTAGGTTTTGAAGTGGAATTTAAAGCTAGAACTAATTAAGCTTAAAACTGCTCCCTCTACCCTTCTAACGCCTATACTAACTACCCTGTAAAAGAGAAGATGCATATTATTATTATACTATCATGTGACTGGACCAGAGCACTCAGAGAATAGGTACCGGTAAGTATAAGCATCTTCCTTCTACAGGGTAGTTAGAAGAGATGGGCTGAACCCCCCTGTTTGGTTCGCACCAGAGCTCCCGAACAGAGAAAAAGTTCTGACCCGAACGCCAAACCCTATTAAAGTCTATGGGACCCGAACTTGAAAAATCAAAAGTCTGCATTTTGAAGGCTTATATGCAAGTTATTGGCCATAAAAAGAGTATCGTGTCCTGGGTACTCCCCTGAGGGACATGTATCAATGCAAAAATAAAAAAAAAATAGATTGTTTTCACAGGAGCAGTGATTTTAATGATGCTTAACCCCTTAAGGACTGTCCCACGCAAATATACTGCGGCAGGGCGGCCCTCCTGCGAGAAATCACGCATGTCATGGTTATGCAGTAAACTTTCTCAGTCAGCTTACCTCTCCTCATGTGTTCAGACTAAGAGGCCAGCCACTCTCACCTGGCTGTTTTTATAACCTCTCCTCTAAGCATGGCTCCACCCCAGGCCCTATCAGGGAACCCTATATTAACCTGTGCACTGCAAGCCAGCCGTTCTGATCAACCATTGTGTATTCATTGTGTGTTTGGCTTCCTGTTGCCTGCTTGCCGTGTGCTCTTTGTTTGTCTCTGTTACCCACCTTGGCGTGTTCTTGACTATTCCTGTCTGCTTGTGACCCTGACCTTTTGGCGTGTCCCGACTATCCCTGTTTGTCTGTGACCCTGAACCTTTGGCGTGTACTCTGTTGTTCCTGTCTGCTAGTCGCCCTGACCTCTGCCTTATCCCTTTACTATCCTTGTTGTTCCAGCATGCTGCTTCCTTCTCCTGTAGTCTACCGTGAGCATGAGCTGTGAGACCCTGGGGGCCGCGACCTGGAGCCAGACTGCAGCGCAGTCCATCCTCACCCCTATCCTCACCCCTACCTGCTGGCTCTTAGACTCTGCACCCTGGGGAATCTATGCTCTAGCTCCCACTGGGATCTGTGTTAGTGATCCAGTAGACCTGCTTCCTGAACCTCCCTGGGTACTATCCGCAGCAATCAGTCCTAGGGTCCACTATCTTAGCGGTGCACTTCCGACTCCTACGGAGTGCATCTGTCACCTGGTCTCAGGTGACCTGACAACGCACGTGTATGTGATTTCGTGCACTGGGTCTGGCACACTTCTACTGTGATTGGACACAGTGGGAGCCAATCAGCAGGTCCGGCGGACCCGATGTCAGTAGAAGAGGCCGTTCTGTGAGAGGGGAAGATGGAGATCTTGTGTTTCCCCCAGTCAAAGCACCTCCCTCACAGTTAGAAAGCACTCCTAAGGAACAGATTGAACCCTTTGATCAACCTTGATGTTAACCCCTTCCCTGCCAGTGTCATTAGTACAGTGACATTGCATTGTTTTTAGCACTGATCACTGTAATAATGTCACTGGTCCCCAAAAAATGTCACTCAGTGTCCGATTTGTCCACCGCAATGTCGCAGTCCCGCTAAAAATCACTGATCGCCGCCATTACTAGTAAAAAAAATAAGTAAATAAAAATTTCATAGATACTGTATATACCATAGTTTGTAGATGCTATAACTTTTTTTACCAAAAATATGTAGCACAATACATATTGGCCTAAACTGATGAATACATTAGATATTTTACATTTGTTTTGGGTATGTTTTATAGCATAAAGTAACAAATATATTTTTTTTCAAAATTGTTTATAGCGCAAAAAATTAAAAACACAGAAGTGAACAAATGCCACCAAAAGAAAGCTCTATTTGTAGGAAAAAAGGACATCAATTTTATTTGGATACAGCATTGCACGACCGCACAATTTTCAGTTAAAGTAATGCAGTGCCATATAGAAAAAAAATGGCCTGGTCATGAAGGGGGTAAAACTTTCGGGGCTGAAGAGGTTAAAGTGCAACAATAAAAATGAAAAATTATTTTAAATATAGTCCCTGAGGGGTCTGCATTTGAAGTGGCGCATCTGTAGCATGTATAGAACATGCTGCAGGAAAACATTTATTTTTAAAGAAAAAAAATGCATGAAAATTTAATTTAAATTGCCGGCAATAGAAATAAAATAAAAAAATAATCATTATGGGCTCCCCCCCCAAAAAAAATCTATACCAGACCCTTATCTGAGTACGCCGCCTGGCAGGTCTCCTCTACCTGTGCCTTGTCAGCGCAAATAGAGGAAATGCAGATAAACATTCCTGTTTACGATGTGACCAGCTCTGATTGGACACAGCTGATCACTCACATGGTAAAGAGCCTATATCACCCCATGTGAATGAGTATGGGGTATGTAGTTCCCCTAACCATTGAGCAAAAAAGTGTTAAAAAGTAATAAAAACACAGAGACAGTTCTTGACAATTCCTTTATTAAAAATAAAAAAACAGTGTCCCACGATGTAAATCCATCGTACAATATATAGGTAAGAGCGGGGCCGCCTGGCGACGTCACCTGGCGGCACTGCCCCCTTGTAACCTCACCAACCCAGCATGCACTGGTCTTTGACATCACAAGGTGGGGGGAGGCACTTGTCCCCCGAACTTTTGCTCAGCCTGAACTGTTTGCCCAACTCTAGTAGCTTGTGTAGTTGTTAGAAGGGAGGTGGGAGCAGTTTTAAAGTCTTACTAAACCCAGGACCCTGCACTTACTATACCTGGTTTCCCACAGTACACAGAACATGGAAATACAATTATTTTAGTAAATATAAACTGCTAAATACCTTTTCTTGTCAGCAGTATATAGCAGTTTTTTTTACTTCTATCAGTGTCTGGTTAAAGCTTGTAGGAGGAGTTTTCATTCTACTCTGATTGTCCTATGAGGCTGCAGGACCCCTGACTCTGTCTGGACAGTGCTGATTTGCCTTGTGCTGATCACATACACCCTCCCAATAAAAAAATTATTCCAGATGGAAAATAGTATTGATGTATGTTATTAGCAAAAAGAAGGAACTGTCCTTAAAAAACAACAACATTTATTTAATAGCAACATAATAAATAAGTCCAACAAGCATCTCTTTGTTAGCCAGTCTCCTCCTGAATATAAAAAGTTTGTTCTTCTAGACAAGAGGAATAAACCTTCTTTTCAATGCTAGTCTTCATTGGCAACATTTAACCACCTGATTACTTTGCACTTAAACCCCCCTCGTGACCAGACCAATTTTCAGCTTTCGGCGCTGACGCACTTTGAATGACAATTGCGCGGTCATACAACACTGTACCCAAATGAAATTTTTACCATTTTTTCCCCACAAATAGAGCTTTCTTTTGGTGGTATTTAATCACAGCTGGGGTTTTTATTTTTTGCTAAACAAATAAAAAAAGGTGGAAAATTAAAAAAAATTATAAAATCATGTTTAATAGTTTGTTATAAAATTTAGCAAACAGGTAATTTTTCTGCTTCATTGATATGCGCTGATGAGGCGGCACTGGTGGGCACTGATAGGCGGCACTGGTGGGCACTGATAGGCTGCACTGGTGGGGACAGATAAGTCGGTACTGATGGGCACAGCAAAGATGGCACTGATGGGCACGGATGGGTGGCACGGATGGGCACTGATGGATGGCACTGATAGATGGCACTGATGGGCACTGATAGATGGCACTGATAGGTGGCACTGATAGATGGCACTAATGGGCACTGATAGGTGGCACTGATGGGCACTGATAGGTGGCACTGGGCACTGGTAGGGGACACTGATGAGCACTGGTAGGGGACACTGATGAGCACTGGTAGGTGACACTGTTGTGCAGCACTGGCACTGTGGGCACTGACAGATGGCACTGTGGGCACTGACAGATGGCACTGGGGGCACTGACAGATGGCACTGGGGGCACTTTTATTTGCAAATGTGGGCACCCTGGGCATATTGCAGTGAGAGGGACTGATGTCCCTCTCATTCCCGCCGGTGATCGGCTTTTTTTTTTCTCCTCGCGATGTCAGCGCGAGCAGGAAAAAAAAGCCGATTACCGGCTCGGTTAATACTCCTTACTCGGATCTGTGATCCAGCGAGTCTCACAGACTCGCAGATCACAGAGCGCGCCCTTCAGGGGGCGCGCAGGCAGCTCGTTTCCGTCAATAGACGTCGTCCCGCACATTAGATCCGCGCTGTAGCCGTCATTTGGCTATAGCGCGGGTCTATAGTGGTTAAAGAACATTTTTTCAAAGTTGGTTGGGTAGAAAACAACAAGTTTCATTTGACACAAAGAAAATTATCTTCTCCAGCTCAGGGTCCTTTTGTAAATAGCGTGTAGAGCAGTTTCTCTCAATCAGGGTTTTGTGGAGCCCTGGAGTTCCTCAGAGGTTGCTTGAGGTTCATTGAAAAATTAGCAAATTTTTCCTCTCAGATTTGAAACCACTAAAATCAATTAACTTTTTAGCAATCCGTAAGGATGGGGGGGGGGGGGGTTAACCACTGACCACAAATGTAAGAAGTGCTCTTCCCACATCATATCACTAACACTAATGTATCATACGTTGTAGATATAGTAATTATTAGTATGGGCTCCCTGAAACTGGAAAGTTATTTCAAGGGTTTCTCCATGTTGGAAAGGTTGAGAAATTTTGGTGTAGAAAGATCAATATTTAGTTCACTTGTTGGTAGAAAGGATGGCATTTTTAAAAGGAGTTTACTTGTGTGTGGTGTAACAGCCCAAAAATAGCTGGTAAGGTGTATCTATAGCCAAGACATTTTTTTAAATTAAACTCTTGGTAAAGGCCAAACAAAAATATGTGACCTCTCGGAGCCAAGCGGCCGCACACCTGTGTGCATTAGTGAAACTACAGCCCTGCGCGCTCCCAGCTTACCTTAAAAAAAAGTTTTACTTCAGTCTCTGTTGCTGTTTGAAAGTTTCTTTTACTTCCTCTATGGTGACATGGTTGTCCCTGGGACAGTGAGTGAGGAGACATCTTTAAAACAAAGCCTCAGAAAGCAGTAACACTTGATAAAGGCTATAATCCTTCCTTACTTTATCAAAAACTAAAAAAAGTTTTGGCAGTAGATATGCTTTAAGGCCAGCTCAACCAACTCTTAGAGCCCTTTCACACCGAGGGCGTATTGCAGGCGCTATAGCGTTAGAAATAGCGCCTGCAATCCGCCCTCAAACTGCTGCACCAGGCGGTGCGCTGGCAGGGCGTCACAAAAAGTCCTGCCAGCAGCTTCTTTGGAGCGGTGAAGGAGCGGTGAACTCACCGCTCCTCCACCGCTGCTCCCCATTGAAATCAATGGGGCAGCGCTGTAATAGCGCCGGCAAAACGCCGCTATTGCAGTGTTTTGCGGGGGGTTTTAACCCTTTCTCGGCCACCAGCGGGGGGTAAAAGCGCCCCGCTAGCCGCCGAAATGCGCCGCAAATCCGACGGTAAAACACAGCGTTTTACCGCCGACGCTATTGGCGTTGTGGTGTGAAAGGGGTCTTAGCTTTGTGATGGACAAAAAAATATGACAACATCTCATCAAGGTATTACAAAATTCTAATTTAAAGAGATAACCTTACATAAGTACAGTTAATTATTTATTACAAGAACACATTGCGAGTTCATGGTCAAACCCATTCTACTGGAATGACAACACTCTCCTCTATGGGACAATTGGATTCAAAAGGACCAACTGATTGGATCGCCCGTGTGATAAGTGCCTTATGACTTAGCTTGCAGTTATGTTTATGGGACAATTGGATTCAAAAGGACCAACTGTCCTTTTCCATCCGATGCCATCTGATCCGCCAGACGGATGGGGAATAGGACCACCATCCGTCTGTTTGGCAGGCAGGATCGGATCGGATGGTGGTGGGTGTTAGCAGACATTTGTCTGCTGACATCCACCGCTCCATAGAAGAGACTAGACAGTCCAATCAGGTCTGCCTAAAAAAACTGATTGGATCGCCCGTGTGATAAGTGCCTTATGACTTAGCTTGCAGTTATGTTTATATTACAGGTTGACTTCAAGGATTGAATGTGAATTTAAAATTTCTTGCTGATTAAAACTTTATCTGTTAATTTACCCTAATAGAGGGCTGCAGACATTTTCTAAGACGTTTGCTTGTTTTGTTTCTTTTTTAACCTATGCAATGGGCAGATTATGTGATTTTATGGGAGCAGTCCATATAGTCCCATGCTATTCCACTGGCCTGCGTTTTTTTTCGGACATTTGAATGAAAGTTGTCAGGGCCATGAAGTCAGGCAAAATCAGACCCAAGTAACATAATGGAAGTAAATCCGAAAGGCACAAAGTATAAGCTTTTCAAGCTATGTCATAGGCTAGTAATAGTCCTTTGCTCTTACAAATTTAAAATAAAGTACAGTTTCAATTTACAGTTTCAATTTAAATTCAATTTAATTTAACATGGTGAAGATACCAAATGCAAATAGGACAAAATAATATACTTAATTTCCCTTAACACCTAAATTAACCAAATTATAGATTTTAAATTCAATTCAATATTCATTGATCATTCATAGGAATATATATTTTTTAAATGAGTGCTGAAGTAAAAAAAACGTATTAGAATCAACACCAGATATTCACCTGACAGTTAAAATGCATAGCATTTCTTTACACTTGTCATATGGGTCATTTACTAATGTTTCTGAAAATTACTACGTGCTAGAATCTGTACAGATGGCATTTGTCACTGAATTCCCTGAATGTTTTATATTGATGTCCATCTGCCTCTCCTTACAGGTTGCATTGAGATCCTGACAGAGCAATCTGTTATTTGACACAGATAGAGGTGACCTCGGGCCAGGCTCTTTTGAGAGCAACATAATAAGAATGCAGGCACAAGGGACTTCAGATGACTCAAGATTGCAATACAGATGTTGAAGAGAACAAGAAACCGTTATGGGTATTCTGCTAAAAGGTATCCATTAAGAAGGAGCAACTATAGCTGATGTACGCTGAGTGGTCCTAGCAAACTTGTTACATTTCCAAGACACAGAGAACAATTCACCTTATATTGTTGAATTAAAATGTTATTTTATCAAATTATTTAAGGCCTACAAATGAAAATTGCCTGAAATAGAAATGGGTCAGCTGAGAAAACAGGTACAACTGGCAACATGACTTAAAGGCCTGGTTCACACTAGTGCGATGCCAGACATCACATGTGGTTCGCACCACATTGCTGTTCACATCACATGCAATGTCTGTGCGATGCGATTTCAGCCATACAAACCGTATGAGTGAAATTGCATTTATATTGTGTAATTATTCCTGCGCTACCATGTATGGGTAAATGGAACTGCTGCAAACGCCAAGTCTGGGTCAAACCGTACCCAGTAATAAGCTGAAGTATGAAGAATGGGTGGTGCTGCGCTGTTCCTAGGGAAAGACTAAAGTCTTTCCCTAGGAACAGCGCAGTACCACCCATTCTTCTGGTGAAATCGCATTGCATTTGAATAAAACGGTGCAGGACCCTTTTTTTTGGTCCACACTGAAATCGGATCGCATGGGTGTTCACACTTATGCGATCCGATTCCTGCACCATTTTACAGTTCGTGCTGCGATCTGCAAACCGATCTGGGGGTGTCGTTAACTTTACATTGACGACTGCAGCGGTTCGCAGATCTCAGTGTAAACCACTGTGCGTTTTAGGTGCGATGCGAGAACCCGCACTGGATTCGCAGGTTTCTAGCATCGCACTAGTGTGAACCCGGCCTGAAATTTATTGGGAAATGGTTGTCTGTATAGGGAGTGAACTTTTTGATCAACACAAGTAACTGCTTTCCTTGATAATGGAGGTGATAACATTGCATATCTCTGCAAAACTATTTATCCAGCACATATAATTGCAGAGAAATCAATCTCTCTGAATGCTTAGAGTTAAACTCCAGCTAACAGCTAAATACAAAGTTGAAATACATGTACAGGTACTATTATTATTGGGTTGCTTTGGGCTGTGTGACCAGGGGTTTATGTTTGGGATGCATTGTCCATCCTCTGGAGCTGCGATGTGGTTTTCTCCCCTTCTCCTCTTGCCTGGCATGGCTGGGGGGGGGGGGGGGGGGGTTGGGGCGGGTACGATTATACATTATTATATCATTTAATTTTATCCACAGAAGTGGAGCAAATAAGCTCATACCATTTGGATCATTTTCTTGGGGATTTCACGAGTGCTCCCTGCTTTCTCCATGTGTCTATGTTATCTCTGCTCCCGTGGGGGACGCTCTTGGTAGTCCTCACCCTCTGGTCGCACATACCAAACCAACGTGAGTATGTAAGGGACGCTATTCCCGTCTTCTGCATCCATTATGTCTCCCTCTGGATAAACTATTAGACCATTGCTATATTTATGTTTTATTAAAGAATATGGAAGCATCCGCCCCTGAAGAGTTGGTATTATCCCATGAAACGCGTCGGCTTTACACAGAGTCTATATGCCTACATAGATGGCTTTACATGTTTTTAATACATTATACTCTAGACTGCAGTATACATTTGTCCCAAGTGATCCTTTGACGTGGAGGACAGTTTCTCTTACCGTACCATGCAATGCGCTATGACATTCTTTGATATGTACCGATGATTATCAGCATGGTTTTGCCATACTATGTTTCTCCATGTCTTTCACTTATGTAATTATTGTTATATGTTTTGTTATTTATGGCTGTAGAATAATAAAATGTATTACTTCTATACGTGAAAAACCATGAGGGTTTACAACCCCTTTAAACTGTTCCCCAAAACATTTACATTTAAGGCATGCCATGCTGGCTTATGAAACTTACAAAGTTGCTTGTGCTCTCAACCAAATTTTCATGTCATCAAACACCTGGTGTCATAACTTATCACAGGTGAAACACAGTGACAACTGCAAATCAAACCAAGGCTAAGAAGACTTATGCCGCGTACACACGAAGGGACTTTGTCCGCCGGACTTAGTCCAGCGGACAAACCGCCGGACTTTCCAGCTGGGCTTCGCCGGACTTGGAAGCGAACGGACTTGACCACACACGATCACGCTAAAAGTCCGGCGGTTCACGCGATGACGTACAGCACGTACGACGGGACTAGAAAAAGAAAAATACTAGAAAAATACTTGCTACTGAGCATGCGTCCTTTTTGGTCCGCCGGACCATACTACAGACGGCCGTATTGTCCGCCGGACTGCCAAGTCCAGCGGATAATTTTAAAACAAAACTTAAAACCTAGTCCGCCGGACTTTTGGGGAAAAAAGTCAGTCGAAGGCCCACACACGATCGGACTGTCCGGCGGACTCGAGTCCAGCAGACAATCCCGCGGGAAAGTCCCTTCGTGTGTACGCGGCATAAGATCCCATTTCTGTAAAGTATAGGAAGGTTTAGTTCTGCTTTAAGTAACATTAACAAGTCTTGTTTCTCCCCCAGCTTGTGACTGGACAGTGAAAGAAGAAGCAGGATACCAATGAGTTTATTGCTCTGTCACACTGCTCTCTTCTCCTATAAGCATGCTCCTTGTTCTGTAGAACCACTGAGTGGCTCCTTGTAATGCCCCTTTCCCCTTCCACTTTTAGTCTAAGCTATTCTATATAGGGACTAAAAAAATAATTTGAAAAATACATTAATTGATGCGTTCATGAACATAGAACTGAATTCATTTATGTCTTTTACTGTATAACTAATTGGATTTCAACTTTGAAAGGAAAAGGGTATTTTTATAAGTGTTACTAAACCCAGGACCCTGCATTCACTATATCTGGTCTCACACTACACAGAACATGGAAATGCAATTATTTTAGTAAATATAAACTGCTAAATATCTTTCATCAGCCGTATACGTATAGCAGTCTTGTGACTTCTATCAGTGTTTAGGTAAAGGTTGTAGGAGGAGTGTGACGGACCTCGTACCCAAGATGTCCGCCGTAACTGCTTCCTCTGTCCGGTACCACACAATCCAAGACCCCCTTAGCTTACCCAGTCACCAGACAACCCCAGTGTAGGGTACATCAGGAATCCATCTTTATTTGACATGTCACACTTATATACAGTTGACAGATGACTCAAGCCTAACCTAATTAGCATGAGCTAATTATCTTAATCAACACTGGACTCCATCATTCAATTGCAGGGTTAATTAGCACACACAACAATAGGTGAAACACTTCTACAAGCCAGACTATACTCAATTACATAACACAGGTGGCTGGAGTTCATGAGTCATGACATTAGCGTCTCTTGCTAATATGCCAAATACACATACAGATTCTATGTGTATTGGGGGGCCAGCATGGACCTGAATCCAAGTATCACCAGCTCAGGGGTCCCAGGCTTGCAGCTCAAAGAGCACTGTTCCCCCAAATGCCAGGGCCCATAATCGCAAGGCAACAGGCTCGCACTCAGTCCCCTCCAACAGCCCGTGTACCGGCTAGGTCCGTCACATTCCTCCCCTTTCGGCAGGAGACTAACACAGGAGGAGACCCCAGACGGGTTGACTCCGAAGTTAGTCAGTGGTTCCAGTCCTCTAATGCTGGGATCCACCCAGTACCCCAAACAAATAGTTCCAAACGGAGTATTCCTCACCCAGCCAACCTCTGCCTCTCTCAGAGAACATATCCGCCGCTGGGGAGAGGCCCGGACTGGTCCTTCTCCCTGGAGTCTTTTCAGCCGCTGGAGAGAAGACAGGGTGACTGGGATCACTCCATCATGCTGTTGGGGATTTGGGCCGACAGCCCAGCATCCCGGGGGTATACAGGTGGGGACTGCAGTCCCATCCCCTTTACAGGAAATCTGCCCTCTGTTAGTTGTGGGCAGAGGCCAGCAGCACTTTGTTCCGTTGCCAGCAGTTCAGGTGGGTGTAGGAGCTTCCCTACATCATCTCCTCCAGCTAACTGTTGGGGAGAGAGGCCGACTGCCCCAGCTCCCTGGAACTCCGCAGCTGTTGCTGGTGCTGGACAGAGGTGGGTAGCACTCTGCCCTGTTGCCAGCACTTCTGCTGGGGACTCCACATCCTCCGCTCTGGTTAACCGTTGGGGCAGGAGGCTGGCTTCCTCCACTCCCAAATTGTGTAGCTGCCATTGGGAAGGGGAGCCGGCTGCTTCCTTTTCCATTCCTTCATCTGACTGCTGGGAAGTGATCGCCACCTTCTCACCCTGAGCCTCCAAAACTGACACAGGTGTGGGGCAGAGGTCTTGGACCCTCTGTCCGGTGACCAGCGCTTCAGCTGGGGAAGTTCCTTGTAACTCCCCAGATACTGCTGTTGGTGCTGGGCAGAAGTTAGCAGAGCTCTGCCCTGTTGTCAGCACTTCAGGTTTGGGGACGGCAATCTCCAGAGTTTCCACTGCCGATTCTCTTGCATGCTGCTGGACAGGCATATTCCTCCATCCAACCTCGTTTTGTGCAGTAACAGGTTTGTCAAGGTCAGTCAGCACTTGCTGCATCCGCCATAAGACCTCTGCATCCATAGCTGCGGGGGCAGGTGGGCAAAGCACTCTGTTACTATGCCACATTGCTGACTCTTCAGCCAGGATTTCAGAGCTGTCTGCTGGTATTTCCTGATAGTCCCAGGCAAAGGGAGCCCCACCCTGCTGCTGAGCAGAGTCTAGCAGCTGTATGTAGGCAATCTCCAGCTCCCATTCCTGAGCAGCCAGGAACTCCAAATCTTCCTGTGCCCAGAGCACTTCCGAGACGTTCAATCTTTGCTCTCCGTGCTCCATTATTTCCTCCAAACGCCACTCCAGATCACTCCCAAAGTCGGGGTCCTCGGACAGCCTCCAGTACAACAATCCCAGGCCATTATAATCAAAGCCTTCCGTGGGCCTGTCATCCGCTGTCCACGGGCACACTTGGGCTACATACCACCGGAGGGCTCTGTAGCTCTCGTCCAAACGCATTTCTGCCCGGATCAGCCTGCTTAACTCAGCTGTCCACTCCTGCTTCGGTTGTTCCCCCAAAAACAGCAATCGTACTTCATACTGCGACCAGTACCTTACATGGATGGAGGGGAGAACTTTTCCCTGGTGTCGCTGCTCACAGGCTAGCGCTTCTTTCCAGAGTTGTAGGCGAACAGAATCATACCATCCCAGCAGGACCTGCACCGATACTGGTCCTCTGTGCTGTATCCGCATCTCTCGCAACCTCCTTCCGAATTCCTCTTCCATGACGTATCTGTACCTCTGCTATCCGGGCCTTGGATCCAGGTGATGGTTTGGATGTGTTCACGACAAGGAAACACGATCCCACTGCTGCCAGCCAATTGTGACGGACCTCGTACCCAAGATGTCCGCCGTAACTGCTTCCTCTGTCCGGTACCACACAATCCAAGACCCCCTTAGCTTACCCAGTCACCAGACAACCCCAGTGTAGGGTACATCAGGAATCCATCTTTATTTGACATGTCACACTTATATACAGTTGACAGATGACTCAAGCCTAACCTAATTAGCATGAGCTAATTATCTTAATCAACACTGGACTCCATCATTCAATTGCAGGGTTAATTAGCACACACAACAATAGGTGAAACACTTCTACAAGCCAGACTATACTCAATTACATAACACAGGTGGCTGGAGTTCATGAGTCATGACATTAGCGTCTCTTGCTAATATGCCAAATACACATACAGATTCTATGTGTATTGGGGGGCCAGCATGGACCTGAATCCAAGTATCACCAGCTCAGGGGTCCCAGGCTTGCAGCTCAAAGAGCACTGTTCCCCCAAATGCCAGGGCCCATAATCGCAAGGCAACAGGCTCGCACTCAGTCCCCTCCAACAGCCCGTGTACCGGCTAGGTCCGTCATAAGGAGCTTTCATTGTCCTCTGACTGTCCTATGAGGCTGCATGACCCACGACCCTCTGTCTGGACAGTGCTGTTTTGCCCTGTACTGATAACATGCACCCTCCCAAAAAAAAAGCAATACACACCAAACTGAGCATGTGCAGAGCTCCCCCAAGGCTCTCTTCTATCAGCAGATGGAGTGGGGGCTGTGGAAGAAGGAGAGGATCAGAGAAGACAGGATCAAACAGCCTTTTTACACAAGGCAGAGGATTAACCCCTTTAGGTTCCACTGTGAGTATAACAAGCATGCTTTACTGCATAGACCAGTGATGGCGAACCTTGGCACCCCTGATGTTTTGGAACTACATTTCCCTTGATGCTCATGCACTCTGTAGTGTAGTTGAGCATCATGGGAAATGTAGTTTCAAAACATCTGGGCTGCCAAGGTTCGCCATCACTGGTATATACAGACTGATTCTACTGTTGTGGGTTTAGTAACATTAAGTAAACTGAGTATGTAAAGTAATGTTTATCTTGAAATAATTTATGAAGTTACTCCCACAATTTTTAAAGGCTTATGCCGTGTACACACGGTCGGAATTCTCGTCGGAAAAAGCTCTGATTGTTTTCCCGTTGGAATTCCGACGGAATTTCGCTCAAACTGTCTTGCCTACACACGGTCCCACCAAATTCCGACGGTCAGTAACACAGCGGCATAAAACGCGTTCGACAGCACTATAAAAGGGAAGTTTAATGCTTCCGAGCATGCGTCGAATTGTTTCCGAGCATGCGTCGGAATTTTGCGTGTCGGAATTGCATACACACGATCGGAAAATCCGATAGAAAGGTTTTCCGTCGGAAAAATTGAGAACAGGTTCTCAATCCAAAGTCCGTCGGAAATTCCGACAGAAAAAGACCGATGGGCATACACACGGTCGGAAAATCCGTTGAAAAGCTCCCATCGGACTGTTTCCATCGGAAATTCCGACCGTGTGTACGCGGCATTACGCTCACATTTAATGATAAAATATGGCTGCCCCCATGTACATATTGAATTATAAATGATACATAGAAACAAGGTTTTCTTTCAAATACACTGATAAGAAGCTGATCTCATTGGCTTGGTAAAAATACTGAAAAGAATATGCATTCACTTTAATAAAGAACTAAAAAATGTTTATGTTCTTTCCTTCGGTACAGACTGGTTGAAAATTATCTTATAACTTAAACCAGTTCCGGACCGCCCGCCATCGTTATACATCGGTATACGTTGGTACTTTGACGTTGCAGATAGCTGCCATAACCCCAGTATTTTCTTAAATGGCGGGTGGTCTGCTTTAAGGTAAAAGTGGTCTCTGCATCGGATTCATTGCAAGATCACTTTTATCGGTGGTGGGAGAGGTGCCTCCCCCTCCCACCACGTGTCGTCATCTCCGCCACCTACCGGAGCTGTCGGTAGTGGCAGAGACACTGTGTCGAGTGAGAGAATGATGGCCCCCACTCAGTGACGTTGGATGACGGCAGTGATGTCAAACGTCACTTCCGCCCAACGGCCATAAGGGACATTTTTTTTTTTTTTTATTGCATTTAAGTGTAAATGTGAGATCTGAGGTCTTTTTGACCCCAGAACTCACTTTAAAGAGGCCCTGTCATGTTTTTTTTCTATTACAAGGGATGTTTACATTTCTTGTAATAGCAATAAAAGTGATACAAATTTTTTTTTAAAGAGACAGTGTAACATTTTTTTTTATAAAAAGTAAAATAAATAAGAAAAAAAAAATTTAAGCCCCCCCATCCCGCCATGCTTGCGCGCAGAAGCGAATGCATACGTTAGTCACGCCCGCATATGTAAACGGTGTTCAAACCACACATGTGAGGTATCGCTGCGATTGTTAGAGTGAGAGCAATAATTCTAGCAAAATACCTCCTCTGTAACTCAAAACTGGTAACCTGTAGAAATGTTTAAATGTCGCCTATGGAGATTTTTAAGTGTCAAAGTTTGTCGCCATTCCACAAGCGGGCGCAATTTTGAAGCATGACATGTTGGGTATCAATTTACTCGGCGTAACATTATCTTTCACAATATAATTGGGCTAACTTTACTTGCATTTACATTTGTTTTCTTTTTTTTTCTATTTAAAAATGTGCATTTTCTCCCCCAAAAATTTTTTGTAAGACAGCTGCGCAAATACGGTGTGACATATAGTATTGCAACGACCGCCATTTTATTCTCTAGGGTGTCTGAAAAAAAATATATTTAATGTTTGGGGGTTCTAAGTCATTTTCTAGCAAAAAAACTTGCTTTTAACTTGTAAACAACAAGTGAGAAAAATAGGCCCGGTCCTTAAGCTGTTAATACCAGTGGCGGCACCTGCAGATCTGAGGAATTACAAGCAGGAAATGTCCAGCTTTCTCAATCTTGTTATTTCACGTTGGGGTTTTTTTTTTTGCTTCATGAAACACGCAGCACAAATATTTTCTCCGGAAGTTTTCCTTTTCTGTCTCTTTAAATGATTATAAGTCATTTAGAAACACGGCCATATGAGATAGAGAGACACAGATTTCCTGTTTGGCAAGCTTTGCCTGTGCTGATTGCTTGTCATGCAGTGCTACAGTTGTTCCTTGCTTTTAATGGCAATGTTCATGAATTCTTATTCAAGGCGCGAAAACCTTCTTTGGTAGGAATAACTGTGAATCATATGTGAAGATCCATAAATTACATAAAGATGAGTACGTGACTCAGAACAGGAAGCAGAATGGAAGTTACAATGTAGAGGAAGAAAGTTAAAGACTACCTGCTACACATTGATGATAATAATCATTTATGTCACATTTGTGCACACAAATGCATTTGAATGGCCTTTTAATAAAGCATTATTTTTATTTATTTATGTAGGGATTTTCCTGTAGAGTAGAAGGGTATTCCATGTTTAAGATGTGCTGAAGATTACTTACCATCCGTAAGGCCCCATTCACATTTGAAAATTGGGGCAGTTAGCGATTAGATGCGGGAGACCCAGCGAGGGTTCCCTGCGATTAGCTTTGGGTGGGAAGAAGCCCCACTGAAAACAGAGACTGACAGCTTCTGCAGCTATTGGAGCGATTACCACTGAATGATCAGCCCTGTGTGAATGAGGCCTAACACTATACATGGATTCAAATCACAAATCTCCTTAGTTCAACTCTCTGCACAGGCATGAGAGTCACTGCTACATTTACAAGGTAATATCTGGGTTTGCAAAGGCATTTGTTGTACACAAAGGGAAATATGTTTAAAGTGATAATAAAGGAACCTAAAAAAATAATAACAAACATGTTATACTTACCTGCTCTGTGCAGTGGTTTTACACAGAGCAGCCCCGATCCTCCTCTTTTTCTCCGGTCCCCCACTGGGGTTCCTGGCCTCGCCCTCCTGCTGAGTGCCCCCACAGCAAGCTGACTGCTAATGGGGCACTCGTGCGTCCATTGACACACAGAAAGAGGGGTCAGCCCCACCCCCCTTGCTCCCTCCTCACTGACAGACAATGGCTCCTGCTGCTGTGTCTGAGCCAATAAGGAGGGAGAGAATCGAGAGAGCTTCTGCTGTCCTGCACATCGCTGGGTTAAGATTGGTATCAGGTAAGTATTAGGGAGGCTGTAGGGAAAGATGCAGACAGAAGGTTTTTTACCTTCATGCATAGAATACATAAAGGTAAAAAAACCTTCAGCCTCTAGAACTACTTTGAATCGTCTCTTACAGCGTTTGTCACCCAAATAATTCATATTCCTGATATGTGCCTGCTGTACCATGTACTTGTATGAGAAAGTCTCCGGTTCTCTATGTATCGCTTCCTTTGTGTGAACTCCCTGGTGATCCTGCTAGTCCCTTTGCTTTCCTATTAAAAACTGACCACACTAAGCAGGAGAGCAAACTGTGGTCAGTCCTCTAGTCATGCTGGGAACTCTGTGTACTCTCCTCCAATGAAAAGACTTGACCTGACATGCCCCCGCTGCTTATCCATTTGCTGGGAATCTTGATTTCAATGGGGAGCAGCGGTGGAGGAGCAGTGGTGGAGCGGTGAGTTCACTGCTCCTTCACCGCTCCAAAGGAGCTGCTGGCAGGACTTTTTCTGACGCCCTGCCAGCGCACCGCTCCAGTGTGAAAGCCTTCGGGCTTTCACACTGGGGTGTATAGAGCAGCTTTTTTCAGGTGCTATACAGCGCTATTTTTAGCGCTGTAGCGCTTGAAAATTGCTGGCAGTCTGAAAGGGGTCTTAAAGTCAGTTAACGCAGTGCCATAATGCAAGAAATGGCCTTGTCATTAAGGGGGCAAATCCTTCCGGGGCTGAAGTGCTGAATTTGTTTTACAAGGTGATCTTTTACAATCACTTGAATGGTCGTTCAGATGAATCTTCAAATATGCTGCACAATATGTATTTCTGTTACTTGGAAGCATACTTTATTGGGCACAGTACTTACAATAAAATAGTTTTTGTATGTACAAATTTGTTATAGCCCCTAATAAATAGCTTTCTATATACAGTATTTTTTTTATTTAGCCGGTGCTCATTGGGTATTGTTGATGCAATTTTGGAAAAGCATATAGGCCAGGTGGACGCAGACGGAAGATGAGATTGTTCCCCATAGCAATCAATTGTGACGCTTTCCTAGAGTGCGTATGTGTGTTTTGTTGCTTTTAAACAAATGTTGGTTCATTTGTTCTGAGTAAGACCTACCACTTGTTTTTAGACATGAGTCTCTATGTTCCCTTTTGGAGAGTAAACAGGAAAATATTGAAGAGGAACAGAAGGAAGAGGAATGTGAGCTGTTCAATACATTATGTCAACAAATATATTTTATGCTATTTTTTAAATATGTTAACAAAATGTTTATTATATTGATAAAAGAAATAATGTGGGGTACATTTAATGACAAAGCAATTTGGGTTTTTGTGAGCGCCAAACTAGCTTGGTGCAGCACAATTTAAAAAAAAGGACCAGGGACCTATTTTTCTGCATTTGAACTGAATGGGCTGCAGAACACAGGTAGCAATGATATAAACCTAGCCTCCGATCCTTCACATCACACCCCCCCTTCACATCACAGCCCCCCTTCACATCACAGCCCCCCTTCACATCACAGCCCCCCCTTCACATCACAGCCCCCCTTCACATCACAGCCCCCCCTTCACATCACAGTACTGTCTCCTTTACATCAAGATCAACCCTCTACATCACAGTCCCCCCACCCCCTTTACAGCAGTGTTTTGAACCCCCTTTCACAGCACTCTCCTAATTAATATCATCTCCCCTTCACACTCTTGTTCTCTGCCCCCTTATATCACCCCTCCTCCTTCATATTACTGTCCTCATCCCCCTCCTACCCTTTTACATTCCTGTCCCCATCCCCCCCACCCGTTTTCATTCCTATCCTCACCCCCTTCACATTCCTGTCCTCACCCCCCCCCCTTTTCATTCCTATCCTCAGCCCCCCCCCCCCTTCACATTCCTGTCATCACCCCATCCCCCAACCCTTTACATTTCTGTCCTCAGCCCCCTTCACATTACTGCCCCCCCCACACCCCTTTCCATTCCTGTCCTCAGACCCCCATCACATTCCTGTCCCCCCACACCCCTTTACATTTCTGTCCTCAGCCCCATATCACAGTCCTGTCCTCACCCCTATCCCCAACCCTTTCCATTCCTGTCCTCAGCCGCCTTCACATTCCTGTCCTCGCCCCCATCCCCCAACCCTTTCCATTCCTGTCCTCAGCCCCCTTCACATTCCTGTCCTCACCCCCCCACACCCATTTACATTCATGTCCTCAGCCCCCCATCACATTCCTGTACCCCCCACACCCCTTTACATTTCTGTCCCCAGCCCCCACACCCCTTTACATTCCTGTCCTCAGCCCCCATCACATTCCTGTCTTCAGCCCCCCATCACATTCCTGCCCCCCACACCCCTTTACATTCCTGTCCTTGGCCCCCATCACATTCCTGCCCCCCACCCCTTTACATTCCTGTCCTCATCCCCCACACCCCTTTACATTCCTGTCCTTAGCCCCATATCACATTCCTGTCCATACCCCCCACACCCCTTTACATTCCTGTACTCAGCCCCATATCACATTCCTGTCCCCACCCCTTTACAATTCTGTCCTCACCCCCTGCCCCTTTACATTCTTGTCCTTACCCCACAACACCCCACCACTCCCCTTTACATTCTTGTCCTCAGTTCCCCCTGCACAACTTTTCCCGGTAAGCAGCTTATGATTGGTTGCTAGCAACCAAGCACTTGCTAGTTAACTTGAAAAGTTAACTTGGCCAGCTCCTGCCCTCCATCCTGAGCTGTACTACCTCCGATGTCAGCTCTAGATTTATGCATCCATATGGAGCTGTCCTACCATCGGACCGATGAGAATGACAGCAGTGAGGGTGGCTGAGCGTGCTCCTAAATGGCGGGACCGATCTGGATGGAATGTGGTCCGCCATTTATTGATGTCTGCTTTACACTGTAAATTCAGATCATAACAACATAAATAGTTTTTTTTTCTCCTAGTAATTCTACACCACAGCTAATTGCACAAAGTTTGAAGTTTAAGCGATTTTAGCTAACTTAAAGCAAAACTAAACCCTCTTATGCTTTACAGCCAAGAAAGCTGACATCCTAAGCTAAACGTATATATGAAAATGTGTACACAAACTCATAGGAAACTTCTCAATACAGTCAACAGTTTGACATACTTGTATATCGATTAAAAGTAGTCCAAAATTTTACAGAATGAAAACTACATACACTGTTAGGAATTCATTTTTTCTAAAAACATTTTTTAGGTCCTGCGCCTTTCAATTTTCTCATCACTGCAGTTGAAAATGAACATCAATTTGCTCCCAATAATGTTTAGAAAATCTAACAAATGTTCTTAAAATGAAAAATTGAAATTGAAATTCTACTAGCTTTAGCCTTTATTTGATCTGCATTTGCCATGGTCTTGCGCATGTGATCAGTTCTGATACCAGCAATATGATGATTTGACAGGTCGGTTGAGAGCTAACATAAACACACTAGTAACTGTAACATTGTAATTCAAAGCATGCCCTGAATGTAACTGTTTTGGGAAACAGTTGAAGCGGAACTAAAATCAGGTATACTTACTTATTCTCCAATGGTCTGACAGCATATTCTCTCAAGCTTCCTCTGGGTGCCAGTGTTTGGCCATCTTGATTGGCGGGTGCAGGATGACATGACTCCTGCGCGGGTGCAGGATGACATGACTCCTGCACATGTGCAGGAGTACAGTCATCCCAGCACACAGGGAGTGTACCGGCAATGTAATTTTTAGACATGTGCACAACAAAAAAATTCGTTTATTTTCGTTTCGTTTTTTTCGTTTCCGAAAAAAAAATTGTTTATTTTCGTTTCCGTTGATTCGTAACGATTCGTAAATTCGTAAGTCGTCGGTGTTCGTATTCGTAACGATTCGTACATTTGTAAGTCGTCGGTGTTCGTATTCGTAACGATTCGTACATTCGTAAGAGTTATTTTTTCGGTGATTCGTTTTTCCGTTTAATTTTCATTCATTCGTTTATTCGAAATTCGGACGCATTCGTAGTTATTTGTACATTTGTAACATTCGTAACATTCATAGATTCGTAATCGGAGCATAATTCATAATTTTATGTAATGTGTATGCTATTATTACATTTTAAGAGACACGGAAAATTACGAATCGAAAAAAAAGTTACGAATGTACGAATTTTTTCGTTCAATCCATTCGAAGCACGTTACGCAACGCCATTGTAAGAGACACGGAAAATTACGAATCGAAAAAAAAGTTACGAATGTACGAATTTTTTCGTTCAATCTATTCGAAGCACGTTAAGCAGCACCATTGTGAGGGACACAAAAAATTACCAATTCAACAAAAAAAAAAGTTACGAATGTACAAATTTTTTCGTTCATTTTCATTTTCGTTGTTCCTGTTTTTGTTTTTCGGATTTTTTTAATTCGTACATTCGTTGTTTCTAGTTTGTTTTTTTCGGATTTTCGTTATTTTCGGATTCGTTCGATTCGAACGATTCCTTATTTGTTAAAATTTTTAGCGAATCGTTCGTTCATTCGTACGAAAACGAACAAACGAAAATAACGGGAAAAATCGAAAAACGAAAAAAAACTAAACAAAGTGCACATGTCTAGTAATTTTGTACATTTGGCAGAGGACTGCGAACAGGTAGGTGAGTGTATTAGCAGAAACAGATCGGTATTTGGAAATGAGTCAGGTAGGCAGAGAAAGAGAGTCCCGAAGCAGGAGGAGAGGAAAAGCAGTCATGCTTTAGTGAAAAAAATGTGTCCCCTTATAGGGGCTGTAAGGACAACCCATGGCAGTGGTTGGGTCTTTGGAGGAGGAGAATATGGATGTTATATGCATATATAACATGGTTGGTACCCATCTGTGGTATGGGGTTAACATGGTTGGTACCCATCTGTGGATGGGGTTATCAGGTACCTTCCAGTTAATGGAAGTTAAGTTGGTTAAGAGTTATTTAAAATGTTATTTATTTAATTTCAAAGTAATTGTTAATAAAAGGCCGTCAAGGCCATTTACTCCAAAATCTTGTCATGTCATTTGTGAGGGGATTTGGAGGGGTTAGATATTATGTTTAACGGGTGGCTTAAGTGACTGTAGGTTAGGTCCTTCACATGTCAAGCCCCAGTCTCAGCTCAGAATTAGGCTAGGTGGCCTTGTCCCCAGCAGTGGTGAAACATAGGATCTTGGTAGTCAGGAGAAGCACGTTATCTGGAAGCCCCCTTTAGACAGTTTAAAACAAATGAAACTTCTGTCCTGCTCCTCTTTTGAAAATCTAGGTTTTCACACATATTCATAAAACACACAGGATTGCAGGTTGCACTCCATAGCCAGTCTGCCTGGTGACCACACCACAGTCCCTGCTTCCTACACATTTTCTTGTGTATTGTATGTAGGTAAGCAGTAATGAATAAAGTTAGATTTTGTAGTCACTGATATAAGGCAATGCTACAGTTTGTGTTTACACAGTTACCAAGCTTGGGCCTCCATTACCAGAGGACAGCTTCTGCTAGAGGGGTAGCAGTGCTAGGAGGAGCCAAATCTTACAATTCTGCTTACTGGGATGTTCACTTTCTGCAAATGTTGTGCCTGTCCTGACCCTACTCAACAGGAACCTCTCCCAGTACTGATCACTTTCCCTAGCCTGTGTGGTCTCTGTCCCTGACCTACCACTCGCTCCAGGTGCACCCGAATGAGGTAGTAGACCCTTTATATAAGGTTCCCTGTCAAGATGGTCCGATGTCTTCAGAGGTTACAGGATGCAATTGGACAACTGAATTCTCAGAGACCCTGACGGAGCTGATAATTCCTTTATCAGACTTCATTCTACCTGTGACAATGGCACAGCGCCACCTACAGGCTGGAGGAAGACCTGCACCTGCATACACATCAATCTTTGCCCTTAAAATGTCACTTTTCTTGATTAAAAAAAAATCAAGCATCAAAAACCAGCCTTAGTTAAATTACAAATTTGTTCAGTCATTAAATCTAGAGCAATACATACCAGAGTTTCATAAAACATAACTTAGCCTCCCGCCCCTTAAAGGAGTGCCAACCCATATAAGAAGTGGCACAACAAAGAAAGAAACGGAGGGTAGCTCACTGTATTGGTCCAGTCCAAAGATGCTGAGCTGAAGGTCCAGACTTTATCTGAATGAATGAATAAATTAATGATTTGTATAGCGCTGCAACTGTGAACTGAATCGCCTCGAGACGCTTAATCCGACCTGCGTTGATTCCTTCGTAGAAGAGGTGGGTCTTAAGTTTTTTCCTGAAGGCCCGATGGTTTTCTTCCAAGCGGATGTTCGTAGGTTTTCTTCCAAGCGGATGTTCGTAGGTATCTAAATCAGTGGTCTCCAAACTGTGGTTTGTGGGTCAGCTGTGGCACTTTGCTTGACTTTATCTTGCCCTTGGGGCACTATTCCCCCAACTCACACCAACAATGTGGCGTCATTCCTTCCGCTTACACCAACAATTCAGCCCACCGACACTAACGATGGGGCACTATTCCTCTAACTGACACCAATGATGGGGCACTATTCCCCAATAACACCAATTAATGGGGCACTATTCTTCCTCCTACTGATCACAGGCATTATGTAAGTTGACATTGTTTATGCTCACTGACATGGATGGCATGTTCTACTTCCACTGGCCACAGTCTGGCTCACTTAAAGTGGAGTTCCACCCAAAAGTGGAACTTGCGCTCATTTGTCTCCTCTCCCCCTCCGGTGCCACAATTAGCACCTTTCGAGGGGGGGGGGGGGATACCTGTCTTTGATAGGTATCCTGTTCACACTTCCGGGAGTCTGCGCCACAGCCCCTGACGTCACCGTAGGGACGTCACTGTGGGGCGCCGGAAATACAGTGCAGCACACATGATGGAGACATCAGCTGCGGTGCCGACATCGCTGGACTCCAGGACAGGTAAGTGTCCTATTATTAAAAGCCAGTAGCTGCGGTATATGTAGCTGCTGGCTTTTATTTATTTTTTTTCTTTGGGCAGACCTCTGCTTTAAAGTCTGAAGGACAGTAAACTGTCCTTTATTTATAATGTTTGGAGAGCCCTGATATAAATGATGGCATGGACTGAGGAAGCATCTGTCTAGGGCTGCAACTAACCATTATTTTCATAACCGATTATTGTTTTGATTAATCAATTAATCAGATAATAACCTTAAAAAAAAGTGTGGTGTATGGTTTAATATGTAAAGTTTAAAAAAAAAGGCAATTTATGCTTACAAATCTATATGCAGTGGTAAATATAAATAACCAACTATATGGTTAGGGAGCAAAATCTCTAATCCACTCTGAGAATAACAGACAGAAGAGATATACTGTATATACTATTGGTTGAATCTGGTAAATATCATCAGACTCAGAGATCAAATTTTTTATTTGGACCCCTTTCACACTGGGGCACATGTAATATGCCCTGCCTCCTTGTAATGTGCTCTACCTCCACGTAATGTGCCCTGCTTCCCCGTAATGTGCCCTGCCTCCATGTAATGTGCCCTGCTCCCACGTAATGTGGCTTGCCTCCATGTAAGAGTTCACTTTAAATGTAATGGTAATGCCTTCTATTATCTCCAGTCTATCAGTCTCCACCTTCTCTGGGTTCAGATGCTGGTCTTCGCTGCAGTCTTTAAAGTATTTTTTTTTTTTTTAAACCACAAACATGTTATACTTACCTGCTCTGTGTAATGGTTTTGCACAGAGCAGCCCCGATTCTTCTCTTCTGAGGTCTCCCAACAATGCTTCTGGCTCCTCCTGCCTTCAGAGAGCCCCAATAGCAAGCTGCAAATTATAGTATTGCATGCTCCTATAGCAAGGTAAAAAAACTTCTGCCTTTAGACCCACTCACTTCCTGCCCAGGACTACATGTCCCATGAGGCATTACTCCTCACACATTCACAAGTCACTTACTGACATGTATGGATGGTGTACTGAGCTGTATGTGTGCTGCACTGCATTTCCGGATATGTAAACAGATAATACATTCTGTATGCAGGCCAACTAATTGGTTGGCCGATTAATCGATTATGAAAATAGTTGACAACTATTTTCATAATTGATTAGTTGTCGATTAATCGATTAGTTGTTTCAGCCCTCTGTCACTGCTGAGAGAAACCTTCTCCTCCCACAATTTGCACAAGTCAGGTAAACCCTGACAAAATGTCTAAATGGAGTTCGAGGGGGAAAACAAGCCCATGGGGGTGAGCACAAATAAATTGTTGCCCCATTTCCATTATATTTGTACCTAAAATGTGCATAACGGTTGCTTTACTAAAACTGGAGAGTGCAAAATCTGGTGCAGCTCTGCATAGAAGCCAATCAGCTTCCATGATTTTTTGTCAAAGCGTAATTGAACAAGCTGAAGTTAGAAGCTGATTGACTACCATACACAGCTGCACCAGATTTTGCACGCTCCTATTTTAGTAAATCAACCCCACAGTGTGGTATTTAGAAATGATACATACCATATAACTATGAGCACAAGGAGACCATCCTATTTAAGAAAACATTTGGCTTATACGGTATGTGTTGTCCTCACTTCCAGACACATCATCCTGTGATGGGTCACAGGATATTTTTATCTTTCTTGTCAGTGGTCTGTGTGCGGCTAAAATTCTGCCTCACTCATTCATCTGTAAAGCTAAGTGCATGTGAAATTTTTACACATCACAAAGTTTACTTTGAAAGTAATAGAAAGTCCGCTATCTGGTATATTTTATACTGGTTGAGTCTTGACAGGATTCAGATCCTTTGCACACAAGACTGAGTTGCATGTTAGTCATGTTTACTCGAAGTCTGCTTTCCCTGTTCTCGTGTCTTATGGCTCATGGGGTGTTTGTAACTTACAGTTACTCAGCTTGCTTTAATGTACACCCTTAGATCTCAGAAGTTGTGAAATACAGGTGCATAGAGTTTGATTGCATCCATTACTGCTGGACAGTAAATACACATTGCAAAACCACACATTGATTATGATTGTGCTACAAAGGTCTGGAAGGATGGTTTGGTAATAGAACAAAACGACAGCAAAGCACATCAACTAAAACACAAAAATGTGTAATAACGATGTACTCACTTTTGTTACCAGTGGTTTAGACATTAATGGCTGTGTTGAGTTATTTTTAGGGGACAGCAAATGTACCCTGTTATACAAGCTGTACACTCACTACTTTACATTGTAGCAAAGTGTCATGACATTTGTAGGGACTTAGGCCCAGCGTGATGTAACCTACCCCATAACCAACACCCTCTCCAAACCCGGCCAATATTAACAAACGATTAGACTAGATTTGGAGTAAATGGCCAACAGCCCTTAATTAATTAACAAAATATATATTCTAATAAACTTTCCATAAATAACTTTAATACCGTAAACATTCCCAATGTAGCGGCCATAACCCACTGAGGGGCGGCCTTGACTTTTGGGCTTACCAGTTACCTCCTCTTGGCTTGTCGATCAATGTCCAGGGGTTCCCAGGGTTAGTGCCCAACAACTTTGGATGCTGACACATAAAAAGTCCTTTTGAAGGTTTTTATTCTGCAGTGGTAACATCCAACATAACACAGTCTCAGATAGGAATAGAGGGCAAGGGTGAAGAAACTCAGGCACCTTGAACTGCTGACATCCATAAAATGTCTCTAATCAACCCAGAGAGTAGCCACTCGCAGCTGGGTACTTGAATGCCGGACAAACCTCTAGTCAGAGGTATGGCAGCCAACAATGTGATCCGGAAACTTGCAAAAAGTCTGACACAGAATAAACTTGCAACCGAAGGTGAATAGGAACCTTTCCCCAGTACCTGGGAGTTTCTCTGTCTCCTTGGCAGTACTGTGGAAGTGTGAATTCTTTAGTGTCCATACAACTCAGCTTCCAGGCTCTTACTGAGATGCCAGCTTGCTGGCCCTCCTCTGAAGAGTCCTCCCCTGGCCACTTGTACGAGTTGCCGTGTCCCTCTAATACTGAGAGCACACCGGGATGCCTTGAATCCTCCTTCAGTTACTGGGCCTCGGGCTAACCGGCTCCGAGACTCGGAAACAGACAGATCACTGCCCCAGACCATGCGGGTTAGTCAAACTGACCATGTTTGCAGGGGCTACCCCGGTCCAGAACCAGGAAGCAGGACTGCGGCCGAACCCCAAATACCTGACTTCAGCACCTTAAGTACCCTTCCCCAGACTACACAGTGGGGCCAGACGAGCCCACTGATTGGCTCCGGGGAAGACTGATACCTTAGACGTCCAACCAGGCCTGGTTATAGGCCTAAAAGTGTAAGTGACCTTCGCGCTGAACTAAACTAGAAACAATGCACATCCAACACTGGAACCATAAAGTCACTCAGTGTTTGTGATCATATAAGTATAAAAATAAATAAATACATATAATAATGAAAAGGTAAAAGTGATCGTGAGATAGGCCTGTCATGGGTGCCTCACTGCACCCATAACCAGGCAGAACCCTAGTCCAGCCCAGCCAAACTGATGCCAAAGTAAACCTGTACAATTAACCCTCAGAACCCCATTACTGTTCTGAGGGAAAAAAATATATTTCCACGCATAGCGCACACTTGTCCAAGTGTGACCGCTATACCAACATTTGTAATGGGCCATAGGTAAATAGTATACCAAAACATACTGGTCACTGCAAACACCTTCCATAACTATTTACCTCTTGACCTCCAGACGGAATCCCATGTCACGGAGGCTATACCCAAACCAGCTCAGTGACCCACTCCTTTTAACTCTTCCAAGTTAAACCCCTCGTAACCTGGAAGTACCATCAAACCACCCCCATCCCATGGATGGGTACAACATATTTCCTACCTGAACCTCCCTTTACCTCTTCTAACGACCCCAAAAACTGCCAGCCCCAATAACCTTGACCTGAAAAAAAAAAAAAACTTTAACCAGGGAGGGTGGGTGGGGATCTCTTCCTCCCCCGCTCTCCGACTGCCTACTTTTCCTCAGCTTCCCGGCGTTAATCCCCGGCTCTGCCCCCTAGCCCCGCCTACTCCTACCTCTTAAAGCAGCCCTAGCTATCCCTAAAGACGGCGACTGTGCGGTCCAGCACATGTCATGCCGTCCCTCCGCCCACAGCTTGCAGCTGCCAGCTCCGTGGACTTTCTTTTCTTCAGTGTTGTCACATGAAATGATATAATAAAATATTACCAGGGAGGGTGGGTGGGGATCTCTTACTCCCCCGCTCTCCGACTGCCTACTTTCCCTCGGCTTCCCGGCATTAATCCCCGGCTCCGCCCCTAGCCCCACCTACTCCTACCTCTTAAAGCAGCCGTAGCTATCCCTAAAGACGGCGACTGTGCGGTCCAGCACATGTCATGCCGTCCCTCCGCCCACAGCTTGCAGCTGCCAGCTCCGTGGACTTTTTCTTCAGTGTTGTCACATGAAATGATATAATAAAATATTTACAAAAATGTGAGGGGTGTACTCACTTTTGTGAGATACTATACATTTCATGTATTTTATGCATGTTGTTTACCTGTAAAAATCTCCCTTGCGTAGACATTCAAAATCTACGCAAGGGAGATTTTTAAAGGGCTACGTCACACCATACCTGCATGAAAACTGATGAAAACTAATAGGAAAGCCATGCAGATTTCACTTGCAGAAACATCTGTTTACATCAGTTTCACATCAGTTTACTTCAGTTTTCATGCATGTGGACATTAGTGTTCACGCACGTCAGTTATGTGCCCTATTCACACCAATGTTGATGTCATGTCAGTTTTTAAATTCTGCACGGTGTGATGTAAACAGGGCACATAGAGAACCATTGTTTTTTTTTGAGTCCGTGCAAAATGCCTGCAGAAAAATTGCCATCTCTGCACCATGGTGTGAACTAGGCCTTAGACTGCTGCTGGGTGCCACCACCTTGGATGTGATTTCAGCAGTCCCTGCAGACTTATAGCTGTCACTCTATAGTATTCTTCTTCATTCCTCCCCTGGCAACTACAAAAATGTTTATGTAGGAAGGTGGGGGAAGGTCAGAGGAGCTGGTCCAGAATAGGAAGTAATTAGACAGTCCCAGAAGAGGAGAGTGCAATGATGCAGCAGGAGAGAGGAGGGACTGTGGCAGGAACTTCAAAGCTCATAGCAAGTGAATGAAAGACAAAATGCTGCATTTCAAATACTGGATGCTTCTGTGCAATTTTTTGAGTAGGTAATAGGGTTTCTTTAAAGAGACACTGGTTCTTTTTTTTAATATCAATACCTGATCTGCTTGATTGGAATGTAGTTCCATGAACCTTTGGGCTGGGTTCACACTATTGCGAATTGGATGTGGGTTTCTTTGCATCCAATTTGCATGTCAGGAGATTGTGATCAGCTCTCTATATGGAGCTGGTACACACATCTCCAGGGCGGCTCCAGGGCGAATTACACAGGAGTCCTGTGCGTCTTCTAGCCCGTTTCAGGTCTGAATTTAACCCAAAATTTGGACCGAAATTGGATCTGAAACGGCAAACAGGGACGCACCGGAGCCCTGCTGTGAGCCACTTCATACTGCAGTGTGAACCCAGCCTTATATCCTATATACAGTAAATCTATATAGTCACTTCTTCTGCGTTTATACTCAAATACCATACCATGTTACAAGCCCGTGGACAATGAATGCCAGTACTTAATGCATTTATTGTTTGCAGGGGTACTACTGAGGCTCCATTTAAACCATGCAGGTGTAACAAAGTGCACCTGCTTATTTGTGTAGCACATTTAGTCCCTGACCCCTATTAAAAATCACACACCAAAGTGCATGGTATTTTGTTAACAATATGCGTAAGGATGCTGTTAAGAATTATTAGTACTAACATACGTCTGCTAAAGGGCTGCATGTTTCTGTGCATTGCAGAAAAGCGTGCCATTTTCCACGCAGCATACAAGCGTGAACGTGGCCTTAGAGACCTTGGGGGAACTTCTGCTTATTAAAATTAACAAAGGGCGCAATAAGAGGAGACTTATGGGTTGTGATAACGCACTGTTGATGACTGTGATATGAATCCGGGAGGCTGCGACCTTCACTGTTAATATGTGATTGCATGTTCTGTTTAGGCCTTGGCCTCTTTTTCTGTTTTTAAAAAATGTAATAAACTTTATATTTGAAAAAAAAAAAACAATTAACAAAGCGGTTAAAGTATAACTAATGGCAAAACTTTTTTAAGTTTTAAATAGAGTGGAGAAGGATTAGGACACCTGCCAGGTTTTTTTTGCAGTCTGTGTCCCCATTATGGAGATTCTCCCTCTCTATTTGTCCAGTTTACCATTATCACTGAGTGAAAGGAAAAGAAAATGGTACATTTTGGCTTGTTACCAGAACAAGAATGGGGGAAATCATTCAATGGGGGCACCATTTCTTGTGACCCTGGTGACACACTGGAATTTCCTAAATTTGGAGGGATTTTGTCTTACAACATGTTTTGGCTATGGGACAGGAAGTGAAGCAAATTCTTTCCAATAGAAACACAAATGGCAAAAAAAAATTACAGGGGTAATAACACTCCCTAAGGCTGGATTCACACCTATGCGTTTGTTGTGCTTTTGCAGATTTGCACTTCAGTCCATTTAACATGGTTTCCTATGTTCTGTAGAGCAAATCTGCAAAACGCAAAAAGCACTAGAAATGCATAGGTGTGAATGCAGCCTTATTTTATCAAAAAAGGAGAAAAAAGTTTTGCCTTTAGTTCTACTTTTATTATTGGTATTCATGTAGCCCAGAACTGGCAATACATCACTGACACTTCTTGTGGGTTCATTTCCAGGCAGACATCAGATGCTATAAAAAGGTGTCCAATGTATTAAGTTTGTGAAATAAGATAACATAGTACACAGCTGTACCTGCATCCAAAGGTAGTAGAGGGCAAGCTATGACCTCTGTTTCTCAGCACTAACAACATAGAGCTGATTTTACAGATTGCTGATATACGGGAAAATATTAAGAATCATATTTATAACAGATGCTGAATCCAGGTGCATTCGGTTTCATTTGCTGGGGTTTATGACATTATACCGTGCCAGTTAGTCAATGCTAATCAGAACTTTAGACTATAATCTTCTTTTCAGTGCGTCAAAAGAGCAGCAAACACGTGTAGCAATAATCAAAAGGGATTAAGTTCAGTGTGCTGCCACAGAAATCAATGGTCAACCATTACTAAAAATCAATGATTTGCCATTTTAAACTCAGCGAAGGTTCAAAAATGATTGGGACAGACAACTGCAATGTTGTCTTTATCACAAAGTAAGCCCATAATTCTGAAAACTAGAACTTGAGTTGAAGAATGGGAAATCCACACAAACCGTGAATTGCAGCAAAGGCAACTCGATTGGATAAATGTGGAAAAAACTTCTGAGAGCAAAAATGCACATAATCTGTGAATTCATCAATCCTTTGAAAAGTATGTCCCGTAAAAAACACATTTTTTCTTTTACATTTTGATATCGTTATTAGCAGGTTATTGAATCATGCACTTGGAAGCTTGTTTAATGCAGAGAATACTTTACTTTCATAGAGGAATATATTACATGCCTTTTATCATAGACAGGAAGAGAACAACAAACAAGTACACACTTAGATACAGAAGGTACATCATGTTATTACTTTGTACCATAGAATACACACAATCATACTGCAGTGCCACCTGCTGGTATAGACAAGTATAATGCATATATATATAATTCACATTATCGAAAGCTACTTGCTGTAGCTTCTTTCAACAATAGTAAGGGCGGTTTATAACCCCAGTCAGGTTTTTTCCAATTGGGGAGATTTCCCTTTATTTCCTGTCCTATAGCCATAATAGAAGTGAGAGGAAATCCATGATGGTCACTAGGGTCCCCAGAACTAGTGTCTGTATTGGAAGATTCCCCCTCTGTCCATATTTTTGGTGACCACTCAAAATTTGTGATTTTCTTTTATTTTCGGTGATAATGGTCACCAGAACATATAAAGAGAGCAAATCTCCCCAACAGGGACACAAACAGCAATAAAAGCCTGACAGGTGTTCTAAGCCCCTTTTTGTCTGTAGTCCCCTTTCATCTGGGATCCCCTGCAGGTTCTCCTGCCTCCCCCTGCCAACGGATCAGCGCTGGACCGAGATTGGGCTAAGGTGAGTATTTAGGGGGGAGGGGGAGCTGCACCTAAAAGTTTTTTTTTTACCCCTAATGCAGAGAATGCATTTAGGTAAAACTTTATAACTAGGTAATAACTTTAGCCTTTAAAACCACTTTCAGTTTTATGTTAACACAAGGGTAGTTCTAATGCATTGGTCTCCAAATTGTGGCCTGTGTGCCTAATGCAGCCCTTTGCTTGCCTTTGTCTGGCCCTTGGAACACTACTTGTGCTGCCCCAATGGGGCATATAATTTATAAAGACTGTTTTCCTAACCATTTTCTATGGACATTTATATTTAGTTCACATGCTGCCATCTAGTGACCTTTTGTGGTAATGCACTTGTTTTCTCATGTTCTTTTTCCCTTATGTTATGACACACTTCCTTTGTATGTAATGCTCCACCCTTTTTCCTGAGATTGTACTTCCTGTGTCATGGATGCAGCTACAAGCCACATGTAGCAGGGCACATGTATTCTGCATTGTAAGCTACAGACAATATCATCTTTTGACCGCATAAATACTACAAGCTATTCATCTGTTTGTATCCTGTCATCTGCTGTAACCTGATGTTCAGAATAAAAGCACCTTTGTGGATGGAATCAGTATTTGGTGAGTTCAAACTATCTGATGAGGATTGTCCTCAGTGATTATATCTTATACAGGCCAGGCATAGCGGTCTTACAAGGGATAAATCGCTTCACAACAATCAGAGTCAGAATACTATTCCTCTCACTGACACCAACAAGGGGGCACCATTCCTTAAATGCCACCAACAGTGGGGAACAATTCCATTCCTCCAATGGGGCATTTTTCCTTCCACTGACTTCAATGATGGGACACTATTTCTCTTACTGACACCAACAATGGGGCCTTTTTCCTTACACGGACGCCAATGATGGGACGCTATTCCTCCCACTGACATCAGAAATAAGGGGCATAATTCCTCCCACTGATATAAACAATTAGGCACTATTCCTCCCTCTAATAATAATGATGGGGCATTATTCCTCCTTCTACTGACTACAGGAACTATGTAATTTTTTTCACTCCCACTGACAATGGGGCATTTTCTACTTCCACTGACCAATCCAGCCCTGTATAGTCTGAAGGACAGTAAACTGTCCCTTTGAAAGTTTGGGGGGTTCTATGCTATGATGATATCATGCCTCTGAGAGTACCATAGGAGTGAAGTATAAAGTATTTATCTGCATTATTAAAATGCAGATTTAAAGTGGAACTAAAAGTAAGAATTCTCACTTACTGTATATACTCGAGTATAAGCCGAGTTTTTTAGCACATTTTTTGGTGCTGAAAGTGACCCCCTCAGCTTATACTCGAGTCAAGCACTTTTCTGCAGCAAAAAATGAAATTTTCCGACCCGACTTTGCAGCCATAGGTCCCCTGAACTTCAAACTTGGTAGTTAAGGACCCAAGGGGTCCCGAAATGACATTGCTGCAGATGGACACAGTTGACCTGTTTTGGGGCCCTGTATCTCGGGGCCACTTGGTGCTAGGAACCCCAAATTTGGTGTGCAAACCCAGTGGTAACATTATAACATATCCAAATTTGGGGTTCCTAGCACCAAGTGGCCCCAAAACCGGTCAACTGTGTCCATCTGCAGCAATGTCATTTCGGGACCCTTTGGCTGCAGCTAGGGGGCATCTAGGAACCCTTAACTACCAAGTTTGAAGTTCAGGGGACCTATGGCTGCAAATGGGCACAGTGAGGCATGCAAATGGGCACAGTGAGGCTGCAAATGGGCATTGTTGACCGTCTTTTCCACTTACAGTAGCTGCGCATTTCTCACCCTAGGCTTATACTCGAGTCAATAAGTTTTCCCAGTTTTTAGTGGAAAAATTAGGTGCCTCGGCTTATATTCGGGTCGGCTTATACTCGAGTATACACGGTATGTTCCAACGGTTCTGCAAGTCTTTAGCTGTCTTGATTAGCCGGTGTTGGATGACATCACTCTCACATATGCAAGGGAGTAATTTATCCCGGTCCACAATTTTTTATTTTTTACCTTTAGTTCAGCTCCAAATATAATTGAATATCCAACTGAAATGCATACCTCCCAATTGTCCTGCCTTTGAATCTAAATCCCTCTAACCCTCATTCTTCCTCATTTTGGCCTGATGTAAGGATCTCTAGGAAAATATAATTTTTTATCTACTTTCAGACCACCCACCCGCAATGTACTGCGGACGGGCGGCTCATACAGGCACAGCAATGTACTGGTAAGTTGCTGCCTGTTTCCAGGTTTAGAGCAATTGTACATAGCGGGATTTTGTCAGCAGGTCCCAGACAATAATTCATGGCCTAGACTTGCTGATCAGCTGTGTCCAATCACAGCCCACAGCCTTGAATTGACAATCAACACAGGACTCTGTACAGAGGGAACGATCTCTCTGTTTCTTTTCCCTGAAAAGCAGTGTATTAGGGTCACTGCTGATGATGTCACCCGGTGACCCCGCCCTCTTATGACGTCGTAGCCCGGGGCATGATGGGATTCTGACGTCATAAGGGGGCAGTAGGGGTACGATGTACCCCTTACTCGTTCACATAGGGTGGGGGGCCGGGATCTGGGGGCCCCCTTATTGAAGGGGGATCCCAGATTCCGATAAGCCCCCCGCCCACAGACCCCGACAACCACCGGGCAAGGGTTGTCGGGAAGAGGCCCTTGTCCTCATCAACATGGGGACAAGGTGCTTTGGGGTGGGGGGCGCAGGGGCCCCCCTGCCCCAAAGCACCAACCCCCCATGTTGAGGGCGTGCGGCCTGGTACGGTTCAGGAGGGGGGCGGTGTTCGCCCCCTTTCCTTACCTACTGGGCTGCGTGCTCGGATAAGGGTTTGGTATGGATCTTAGGGGGGACCCCACGCCATTTTTTCGGTGTGGGGTTCCCCATAAGATCCATACCAGATCGAAGGGCCTGGTATCGTCTTGGGGGGAACCTCACGCAAAAAAATTTTTTACATTTTTGCGGAGCTCCTCTTCAAGATCCTCAGCACACAAGTCGCACCGCAAGTCGGATCATCTTGATCCGACTTCTGGTACGACTTCTATTCAAATCAATGGGCTCCCATAGGGAACCATTGATTTTGAATAGAGACAGAAATGCCGAACGAGGCTTAACACATCGGTAAGCCTCGTTAATTGCCGTTTAACACCTTTTACCGGCGTCTGACGTTTTTACAGCTCTAACGCTGGAGCTTCAGAACGCACTGGTCCTGGCTTTTTTTTACAGCTTAAAAACGCCTATGCCATTTGCAGCTCAAAAACGCCTAGGTGGGCATTAAGCCATAGACTAACATGGAAAGGTGTTTTTAAGCTGCAAAAAACGCTCAAAAAAGCGGCTGTAAAAACGTCCGTGTGCATGAGGCCTAAAGGTTTATATGAATTGGCCTCATTGAGGCCAGACGGAGTCATTGCATTGAGACGCTCTATCCATAGTATCTCACATTGAAGTATAATTTTTTCCCAATTGCCCCCCCCAGGGTTCATTGGGATTATCTAAAGGACAAAGAAGAAGACCATTTCAGTATGGTACTTATGGTAGAGCCCTATATGTCTGGAAACAGGTGTAACTATTTTTCCTCCTTCTGAATAATACGTATGGTCTCAAATACTTTGTCTCAACTCACGTTTTGTTTTGCCGATGTAAAATACACTGCATCTAAAATACATGATATATATGACTCCTTTGGTTGAACAATCAGAAAATGTTTTTGATCTATGCCATTGGCTATTTGGTAACCTTATACCTTGGCCTTCTCTGACCCATGGGCAGCGTGGACAGTTGCCATACTGACATGTCCCTCGTGGTAGAGGATTACTGTCTCTATGTGGTACATAGTGGCTGGAGGTCAGTTGTTCTCTCAATGTGGTTGCTTGTCTGAAAATAAGTTCAGGAGTGGGTCTGACATATTTAGAGATGGTATGGTCCTCAGTGAGGAAATGGCAGTTCTTAGCAATGAGTGTGCGCAAGTGTGGTTCGTGAGTGGAAAACCTTGTAACCAAGCCCACGGTTTGATGATCACGCTTGAATGGGGTGTTGTATAGTATGGCCCCTCTTGTTTTGGTCCATATTGAAAGAATGTCTTAAAAGTGTACGAGAATACCCACGTGCAATTAGCCTTTCATGTAGAAGATCTGCCTGTTTTTTTTAAATCTATGTCTGAAGTACAATTTCTCCGAAGACGGAGATACTGAGCATACGGAATGCTTTGTATGAACAAATTCGGGTGTGAGCTACTGGCGTGAAGTAGGGTGTTACCGGCACTGGGTTTGTGATAGAGATCAGATTGTATATAGCTTTCTGAATCAATTGAAATATTAAGATCAAGAAAAGATATTTCTTACACATTCACTGAATATGTAAATTTAAGATTGTAGCTATTAATATTCGATTGGTCCATAAACCTATGCAGGTCCCTCTCTGTGCCCGTCCAGATAACCAGCAGGTCATCAATAAATCTGAACCAACACAGGATGAAGGTGGCTGGGAGAGACGATAAAAGGAGCGAGAAGCCCGCACAGAACTCTCTTCCTCCTGGGCCTCACTCAAGACGGACCTCTCTGTGTAACAGGGAGAGAGAGGTTGTGGCTGAGACAGTGGATCAGCTGCCTGAGTGTTCCTGTCCAGAAGTCCTTGGATCGAGTTGGTCGTTGGTAAGAGGGCAAACTGCTCAACCCTTTTATCTATTCATTGCAACTGTTACCGAACACTGTGCACAGACATATTTACCCCAAGACCACTTTATTGCATTGCTTGAACACTGTGCTCATACGCCTTAGCTCTTTACCACTAGGAACCTATTGCTTTATCTGCAACCAAAACGTATTACAGTTAACAAGCTCCATCTAGCTAGCGAAGAACATCAGATCTGCATTGTGGAACTCTTTTTGTCATTACTTATGGGAAAGCCGATATATATATATATATATATATGATATTTATATGTATATATATATATATATATACATATTACCTTTAGTGGACTTTCTCTCTCATTGGGATAGCATAGGCTGGCTAGATTACATCCCTCTCAAAGTAGCCACATAAGTAGTTAGCTAAAACATCTACTAGGAGGTGACTTCAGATCTAAATATAGTGTACATATGTGTATATAAAATTGTTCGTTGCTGAACCATTGTTCGTGTCATTGGAAGGAATTTGTTTGCTGAATTGCCGCTGTTAAGCCGGCTCAGCAGATTCATTACCTCTGTGAAATAACTTTCTCTATTTGGTCCAAGTAAAGTATTTCAGAACATAATATTACTGAGTTCTTGCAGCACAGTGTTACAAAGATGTCTGAACCCAGAGTGTCAGGTGGGTTGGAAGGTTTACTTGGTCATGGCCGGGCAGATGAGCAGGTAATTCTCAGCAGTCCCCAAGGGGGCAGTGCTATATAATAAAAAAACAAAAAACCCATCGGTGATCAAATACTACCAAAAGAAAGCTCTATTTGTGTGAAAAAAATTGTATAAATTTCATTTAGGTACATTGTTGCATGAGAGCGCAAATGGTCTGGTTATGAAGGGGGTAAAACCTTTCAAACCTTAGGTGGTTAAATGATTTGTATTATTTATCTGTCCTTTAAATTTTTCTATCTGTTGTTTTGACAATCCAAAATAAATGAACAGTAGTGAAAAAAAAAAAAATTGTTATAGATCCTCATGGTCTGTGTTACTGGAGGCATGGCAGGGGCATACATACTTTGTAGTAAAATGTGTCCTTCTTTCCCCTCTCACAAAGTTAGGTGGTATGGAAATGTAAAACTCAGAGTAGCTGAAAAGCAATTGCATTTAGCCATTGGAAGTTTCCGCACCTCTCTTTTTAGATCAGAGAAGTAGGGTGGTGTTTTTTTAATAGGATTAGCTGCAAGTGTGTTCATAGTGAGTGAAGTCAGCTCACTGGCAGGAAATCCTTGTCACCCCCTGTTAAACACGCAAGGAAAGGAAGAAGGAAATCAAGACACATAATTAGTAGCAGCAATAAGATGAGAGGTTTCTCTATCTAAACCTTGTGACCTTTGGTAATAGAGCTGTCTACCCTGCGTCCTGGTTTCACACAGATGTTCAATAAAACGAAGGCATGTCTGACCATTCTCACTATGTTTTGGCTGCAGCCAATGCCTTTCTTCTTCTATCACAGCTTAACATCAAAAAGAACTCGGCCACAGTAGAGGAAATTTGTCATAAGTTTAGAGAACCCACACATACAATGTCCTGGTCTGGTTTGATTTAGGCATATTGCGAAACTGGATCTAGTAAAGTATTCCCTGGGTTTAGAGCAGTTCTCACTGTTTACAGCTAAAGCCTGAGGAAAAGATCTGCGCTATCCTGAACGCTTGTATCTTTAATATCTTAGCCAATAAACGGTATCACTTAAACTCCAAACTCTCAGCTACATATTAAGTAAATGTTCTCATGCCAGGCTGCAGAGAACCTAAGAGCATGTGCACAAGGGGTAAGGCCTAATGCCCTGTACACACGGTCGGATTTTCCGACGGAAAATGTTCGATGGGAGCTTTTTGTCGGAAATTCCGACCGTGTGTAGGCTTCATCGGACATTTTCCATCGGAATTTCCGTCACACAAAATTTGAGATCTGGATCTCAAACTTTCCTAAAACAAAATCCGTTGTCGGAAATTCCGATCGTGTGTACACAATTCTGACGCACAAAGTTCCACGCATGCTCGGAATCAAGCAGAAGACTGGCTATTGAACTTTATTTTTCTTGGCTCGTTGTACATGTTGTACGTCACCGCCTTCTTGACGTTCGCATTTTCCGACCAACTTTGTGTGACCGTGTGTATGCAAGACAAGTTTGAGCCAACGTCCGTTGGAAAAAATCCATGGATCTTGTTGTCGGAATGTTCGATCAATGTCCGATCGTGTGTACATGGCATTAATCTATCCAAATGCAGTGGCGGCTGGTGCTGCAAATTTTGGGGGGGCGCAAACAAACTGAAAAATTCAGAAAGAAACCCCAATCAATTGCAGCCTCACTGTGCCCATCAAACGCAGCCACTGTACCATCTAACGCAGCCACTGTGCCATCAAACGCAGCCACTGTGCCATCAAACGCAGTCACTGTACCATCAAGCGCAGCCACTGTACCATCAAGCGCAGCCACTGTGCCATCAAATGCAGCCACTGTACCATCTAACGCAGCCACTGTGCCATCAAATGCAGCCACTGTGCCATCAAACGCAGCCACTGTACCATCAAGCGCAGCCACTGTGCCATCAAACACAGCCACTGTACCATCAAACGCAGCCACTGTGCCATCAACGCAGCCACTGTGCCATCAAAGCCAGCCACTGTGCCATCAATCGCAGCCACTGTACCATCAAACGCAGCCACTGTGTCATCAAACGCAGCCACTGTACTATCAAATGCAGCCACTGTGCCATCAAACTCAGCCACTGTGCCATCAAACGCAGCCACTGTGCCATCAAACGCAGCCACTGTGCCATCAAATGCAGCCACTGTGCCATCAAATGCAGCCGCTGTGCCATCAAACGCAGCCGCTGTACCATCAAGCGCAGCCACTGTGCCATCAAACGCAGCCACTGTACCATCAAACGCTCGTGTGTACATGGCATTAATCTATCCAAATGCAGTGGCGGCTGGTGCTGCAAATTTTTTGGGGGGCGCAAACAAACTGAAAAATTCAGAAAGAAACCCCAATCAATTGCAGCCTCACTGTGCCCATCAAACGCAGCCACTGTACCATCTAACGCAGCCACTGTGCCATCAAACGCAGCCATTGTGCCATCAAACGCAGTCACTGTACCATCAAGCGCAGCCACTGTGCCATCAAATGCAGCCACTGTACCATCTAACGCAGCCACTGTGCCATCAAATGCAGCCACTGTGCCATCAAACGCAGCCACTGTACCATCAAGCGCAGCCACTGTGCCATCAAACGCAGCCACTGTACCATCAAAAGCAGCCACTGTGCCATCAAACGCAGCCACTGTACCATCAAACGCAGCCACTGTGTCATCAAACGCAGCCACTGTACTATCAAATGCAGCCACTGTGCCATCAAACTCAGCCACTGTGCCATCAAACGCAGCCACTGTGCCATCAAACGCAGCCACTGTGCCATCAAATGCAGCCGCTGTGCCATCAAACGCAGCCGCTGTACCATCAAACGCAGCCACTGTGCCATCAAACGCAGCCACTGTACCATCAAACGCAGCCACTGTGCCATCAAGCGCAGCCAGTGTGCCATCAAACGCAGCCACTGTACCATCAAACGCAGCCACTGTGTCATCAAACACAGCCACTGTACTATCAAATGCAGCCACTGTGTCATCAAACTCAGCCACTGTGCCATCAAACGCAGCCACTGTGCCATCAAACGCAGCCACTGTGCCATCAAATGCAGCCACTGTGCCATCAAATGCAGCCGCTGTGCCATCAAACGCAGCCGCTGTACCATCAAACTCAGCCGCTGTGCCATCAAACGCATGGATGGATGAAGTATTTGTACAGTATTTGTAGCTGCTGACTTTAAATTTTTTTTTAATACAGGCTGGAACTCCACTTTAACCGATTCCCGACCGCCTCATGCAGATATACTGCGGCAGAATGGCACGGGCAGGCAAAATCACGTACCTGTACGTGATCCTTTAAATGCCTGCCCGTGGGTCGCGCGCGCACAGAGCTGAAGAATGGGGAGAGGTCTGTGTAAACAAACCTCTCCCCGTGCTTCCTACTCTGCCTGTCATTGATTGGCTGTTCCCGGTCACCGGGAAAGCCGATCAATGACGTCAGACGTCAGCCCCGCCCCCTAATGTAAAAAAAAACACACACGTCACAGCCCATAACCCCTTCCCTCCCCCTAGTGGTTAACTCTTTCACTACAACTGTCATTTATACAGGAATCAATGCATTTAAATAGCATTGATTGCTGTATAAATGACAATGGTCCCAAAAATGTGTCAAAAATGTCCGATGTGTCCACCATAATGTCGCAGTCATAATAAAAATCGCTGATCGCCGCCATTACTAGTAAAAAAAAAAATATTAATAAAAATGCTATAAAACTATCCCCTATTTTGTAAACGCTATAACTTTTGCGAAAACCAATCAATAATCGCTAATTGCGATTTTTTTTACCAAAAATATGTAGAAGAATACGTATCGGCCTAAACTGAGGAAAAAAACGTTTTTTTATATATTTTTTGGGGATATTTATTATAGCAAAATGCAAAAAATATTGCATTGTTGTCAAAATTGTCGCTCTATTTTTGTTTATAGCGCAAAAAATAAAAACCGCCGGGGTGATCAAATACCACCAAAAGAAAGCTCTATTTGTGGGAAAAAAAGGACGCCAATTTTGTTTTGGAGCCACGTCGCAAGACCGCGCAATTGTCAGTTAAAGCGACGCAGTGCCGAATCACAAAAAAGGGGCCTGGTCCTTTGGCTGCCAATTGGTCCGGAGCTGAAGTGGTTAAGGAATCACATTTATTTAAAAGAGAGGTTCAGAAATTAACAAAAACAAACATTCATACTCACCTAGGTGGATGCAGAATTGGTCCAATGCTGCATCTGTCCCCCATCACCTCTAAGGCCCCTTTCACACTGGGGCGTTTTTCTTGCGGTACATCGCTATAAATAGCGCCTGTATACCGCCTTAAAAAAATCCGGCCCCATTCACTCCAGTGTGAAAGCCGGCGGGCTTTCACACCGGAGCGGTGCGCTAGCAGGACGGTAAAAAAAGTCCTGCTAGCAGCATCTTTGGAGCGGTATAGGAGCAGTGTATTCACTGCTCCTATACCGCTCGTTCCCATTAGGACACCGCGGTAAAACCGCGGCAATACCGCCGCAAAGCGTCGCTACGGCGGCGCTCTGCGGGGGTCTTTAATCCCTTTTTCGGCCACTCACGGGGGGGTAAAACAGCACCGCGAGCGGCCGAATACCGCGGCTAAAACGACGGTAAAGCAGCGCTAAATATAGCGCTGCTTTACCGTCACCACGGCTCCCCGCCCCAGTGTGAAAGAGGCCTAAGACTGAAAACTCAGTAATCGAAAATTGCTGATTGCTCAGTTCTCCACCTTCAGTGACCAGAGAGTCAGTGAATGTCAGCCACCAGCTCTTTGCTCTAACCCTCTAGCGCTCACTGGAGCGCCGGCTGTGCAGGGGGCATGAGAGGCTGGCTCAGGCTCTCAGTGGTGTACTGGTCAGTTACCTTGGTGCAGCATATAGGTATGACTAGGTCTTTAAAGCGGAAGTAAACCCATGGATTTAACATTTCCAAAAAACTGTTACTTTTCTGGCTCATGCCGGGAATGTAACTGTCCCATTGGTTGTGCTCTCAACCAAACTGTCAAACCATTTAATGAGTGGTGTCATATTTGATCACATGGGCTGCATCATGGCAGTTGAAGATTAACCACTTGCCTACCAGGCACTAACACCCCCTTCCTGCCCAAGCCATTTTTCAGCTTTCAGCTTTCGCCATATGACGGCGTCCCAGAACAAGAGCTGCACCGCCCAGCTGTTATTTGACAGTGGACGGGCAGCAAGCAGTTAAACAAAGGCAAAGATGGCAGCTTCCTTGGCTGAAAACGATAGGGGGGTTTACTTCCACTTTAAAGCGGTTCTGCACACACTCATTTTTTTTTTTTTTTTTCTAGTCATGTTAAAAGTATTTTGAGTCTTACAATAAACTCACTTTTTTCGTGTCCGTCCGGTATCCATGTCCGTTTTTTAAAAAAATGTGCACTTTTAAAATAAAAACAGCAGCAATGTCATTTTGCTTGTGGGCATTTGAAACCCACAAGCATTCACTTCCTTGTTCCCTTTCTTTATGGGAACCAGCATGCCTCACGTCCTTGAAATCTCGTGAGATTTCGGGTCAGATGTCAGTAAATCTCGCAAGATTTTGGCGGATCTCCGTAAATCTCGCGAGATTTCGGCGGCTCTCCGTAAATCTCGCGAGATTTCAGTCGGATGTCCGCACTGACTCCTGGGATGAATGACACCAGATCCCAGGAGACAGTGCGGCATGACGAGGATCCCCGCACAGGCCCCGCCCACCCCCGAAGAGACAGAGGAAAGACCGGTGTTGTATCATTAACCGCACCCCATCACGAAGTGTCCGAGGATGAATGGCGCCTGCGCCGTGAGTCCACTTTCAAGTCCCACCATCCAAGTGGACATAGAGTTAGAATATAAAAGAGCCGAGCGCAGCGAGGCCGTGCCCGAAGTGTGGCGAGCGAAGCAAGCCCGCGAGGGGCCCTCTAAGTTTGACTAACCCTATGTCCGCTTGGATGGTGGGGGCTTCACCTCGACTCACGGCGCAGGCGCCGTTCATCTTCCGACAATTTCCGAAAATCTTCATACTCCGTACTGCGCATGCGCTGCGCATGCGCAGTACACTTCGGACACCTAGTGACAGCCGGACACTTGGTGATAGAACACCGGCAGCAATTACAAGGTAAGTAAAAAAAAAAAAAAAAAAAAAAACGGCCATTTAGTACTCTTTGCCAGATTTGGAAGGCAAAGAGTACTAAAAAGTGTGTGCAGAACCGCTTTAAGTTTTAGATTGTGCTCTCTTTCCAGGGTATTAGGCCTCTGGCACACTGCAGCTTGAAAATGCTCAGTACAACTTATTTTTTTACTGAGCTAAAATACAGTCCATTAATTGTAATGTGCCTATGCACACAGGCGTTTAAACAAGCGTTGTGTATTCTTCAGTAAAAAAAATAATAGAGAAATCTGCATTTTTGGTCAGGAATTTACGCCCCATGCGCGCAAATGCGTGCATTCATGTACGTTTGCACGCAAATGCACACCGATTTTTCCATAGACGTTGTCAATTCGGGAACAAGCATCCGCACATGAGCAAAAATGTGCGCGAATTTGCACGGAAATTGTGTGAAAAAGCGCAAAAATACATACAAAAAAAGTCTGAAAAGTAGATACTCAAACAGGAGTATCATGCGCAAGATGCCTTAGTGAATTGTAGGTGGAATAGAGTGTACTGTGCACAAATATTGCTAAATACTGTCATCTGATTGCTGGGGGTAACATTGTGTCAATAGGGGGGCTGATGTATCGAAAGTCTCAAGAACGTTAAAAGAGCGCTGGTGACCGCGTTTTTCAGCGTTTTTGGGCATTGTTAAGCTGAAAAACTCCTCTTAGAACCCACTAGTTTGGGGTATTTTTTACAACCAAAAATGCCCCAGCCAAAAACAGTTGATAACAGCCTATGGGGTTCATTTACTAAGGGTAACAAGACTGTGCACTTTGCAAAATGCAGTCGCACGCTGCAAGTGCAGTTGCTCCAGAGCTTAGTAAATGAGCAGAAACTCTGCTGACTTCCATCATCCAATCATGTGCAAGCAAAAATGCATTTTTTTTTCTTCCTTGCACATAATTGGGTACTCTTTGCAAAGTGAAGCCTCACCTCATTTACTAAGCTCTGGAGCAACTGCGCTTGCAGAGGGCAACTGTACTTTGCAAAGTGCACCGTCTATTTGCCATTAGTAAATCAACCCCATAGTTTCTTCAATAAACACACGCGATAGCTGTATTGCGTAGGGGGAATAAAAGCACTGTAAAAGTATCACTTAACGCAGCAGTGGCCGCACATTGCACCACTTCAGTAGCATCAAGTCATTTTTATAGTGTTCTGTCAGACGAGCATGCTGGAAAACCAGCAGCCGACCGGCTCCCGATCAGCGCTCTCAGCCAATGGCAGAGAGCGCTGATCGGAGTGTTTTGGTGGGGGCTGTCCGACTGTCAGAACATAACAGCTCAGCAAGGGAGATCGCTGAACTAACCTCACATTGTTAGTACAGTGGCCCCAACCGGAGCTGACAGTTTTTTTTTCGTTCGACCCACGGCTTTACAGATAATTGCCCATGGAAGAAAAAGAACAGATTAGCCATGTTATTAGGCAATAGATCCATTGTTACTTGCAATTCTAAATTTTACAGTAACTTACAGCTAGCAAGACCTCTATATCTTCACTGGCATCAAATAGTGCTAGGTGTACAGTGTCCATGTACCTATACTGCTCTGATACCGTTCTTCCCTAAGCAGTCATTTTAAAGGGCAGCAATATGGCTGTAAAATAACCATATAGCTGCTTTAAAAAATGGGGGGCTTTTAAAGTATTATGTACATTGACCATAAAATTTGTGGCGTCCATAGCTGAGTGGAGTATTACAGAGAGCCGATAGCAACATCCACTCCTCATTATAATGGAGCTTCCCTATTATAAAGGACACAATAGACTATTTAAATGAGCACTGCACATCAAGCTTTGGAGTGGCACTGGTTGACAATCACTGGGCTTTGTAACGCTGTTATATCATGTGACACAAATCATATAATAAGTCAGATGACTTAATAATAATAAACAAATAAGATAATTTAATAAGGAGTGACCTTAATTAATTAAGGTAAAATCTTGTTAGTTGGAGTGAGTTAATTGCACAAAAACTAACGCTGCGTTACCACTTTAGCATTGGTACTTTCTGTACTTTCTGTAAATGTATTCTGCGGTAGAGACCAGCTGCTTTTCCAGATGAAATAATGATTCTCTTTTTGAGATTACAAGTTTATCATCTATTCCTCATTTCTAGGAACAGTCCTGTCCTGGGTATGCGAGATGGATAACTGGAAATGATTGTGCTTGAGAATGTTCCTGCTTCGCAGTACTGACCACCAGCGTAACATCATATCAATACCATGCCTCCTTCTGCATAATTTATTTAGCATTCTCAGGAAATCCTACATGTAAATTTAGTTGAAAAACTTTAGAAACCATAAACAATTTTAAAAACATAGCATAATGCTGCATGTAATATGCGATCATGGTAGTTTCATATACACAATGAACAGTAGCATGCAGCAACCTATAGCAACCAAGCAGAACTCAGCTCTAACTTGTTTGCTAGCTTATATTTTCTGACTGTTAGTTATAGTATACCAGACTGTGACACTAAACTCTGGTTTAAAAGATGCAAATTCTATTCAAATATTTAGAGAAGTAACGTTTTTTGTCCTTTTCTGGGTCACAGGAGTGCATTTTGTTCGGCATTTATGTGATTGCTCAGTTCTTGGTCTTAAGCCTGGTACACATGATCAAATTGTTGGCCAACTAAGCGTCAGACTTTTGTCCGAAGGGCCTGTGCCAGGAACTTGTCTTGCATACAAACGGTACACAATTGTCGGCCAACAGACACGAACGAGGAATTTCAGCTCTTGAGGGCCACCCTTTTGGCACCTTCTGCTAATGTGGTGTTTGGTGAGCATTGATTCCGAGCATGCGTGCTTGTACTTTCAATGTTTGTGTGACGGACTTGTGTACAGACGATAGGAAAATCTGAAAACAGAACGTTGTCCACTTAAAATTTACTCACCTGCCATCCAATATTTGTGGGCGGAAAGTTGGACAACAATTGTCTGATGGAGCGTACTAAAGGTCGGATTTTAGGCAAACAGTCTGTCATCACACAATTCCCTGCCGAAAATCCGATCGTGTGTACGAGGCTTTAAGCCTCGTACACACAATCGGATTGTTGGCCAACAAAACCGTGGAATTTTGTCCGAAGAGCGTTGGCCCAAACTTGTCTTGCATACACACGGCCACACAATTCTTGGCCAACAATTACAAACGTAGTGACGTACTACGTTGTTTTTCAGCTCTTTAGCGCCACCCTTTGGGCTCCTTCTGCTAATTTCATGTTAGTAGAAGTTTGGTGAGTGTTGATTCTCACTTTTCATTTCGTGCTTTTCAGTTCATTGCTGAACGGCCGTTCGTCAACCAGCCATGTTGCGGAATCGGAAGGAGAGGCGCAAAATAATGCCCCCCCCCCTCTGTGGGAGATGAACGGCAGACTGGAAGGCAGCGGTGGAGACTAACTTTCACATAGGAGGCAGGGGGAATGAAGAGCCGGGCCATTCTCCTCTCTGTTCTCCTCTGGGCTGAACAGGAAGTGTGTCTTGAGACACGATTGGCCAGTGTGTCCTGGGACATGATTGAGAGTCCTAAGACTCCCTAGCCTGATTGGCCTGGAGGGGAATCAGGAAGACAACAGCGGATATTAATTCTCTATTGACACACATGTGGGTGGGCTCGGGGGGCAGTGCTCTGCGCCCTGAACCCACCCTTTTTTTAAGCCAATTGGAGCCAAAAATAAACCCTTTTGGAATCCATGCATCCGTCGCCCTGCATGTAGATTAGGGGCCGGGCGCATGGATTTGGGATTAGGGGGGCAGCATCCTTGCGCTACGTATGGATGGCCCACCACTGTTACATACGAGTCACAGACCTGTAACAAGTGTGCAGCCAGTAAAATCTCAGAACATTTACAAATCCTGATCTGCATACCTGCTGTGGGTTAATGACTAAGAAAGTAGCAACTGGCTCAACATGACAGCCAGACAGCTAGCATTTTCAGGAGAAAGGCCAGCAATGGCAGCTTACGTATTTGGACCATCAAAGTTTTCTTTAATCTTAATATAACTGTTTAGAAGATCTGATTACTAAGCAACTGCTCTGTAGTCATCACATAAACATGCATGCTTGTACTGATTGAGAGTACTGTTCACGTACACAATATGAGCATAAGTATGTGTACACCCTTCCAAATTAGTTCAGGTGTGAGGAGGACCTTTCTGGTCCATGTTCAGCCCACAAAGCCCACAAATCCAGGTTTACAAAGACACAGTTTGACAAATTTAGTGTGGAGGAACTCAGGCAGCCTTCACAGAGCCCTGACCTCTGAGTTGTTGAGATATTTTATTGAAAAAAAAATAGTCATCAAACATCTGTCTGTCCTTGAACTCAATCTCTGCAGACATCTAGTTTTATTTTTCTAATTCAACCTACAGATTAATGTACCACATGCACTGTAAAAGCTTTGCTCCAAAAATTTTTAAGATAAGTGCCAAATAACAAATTTTTGAACATGCTAAAATTAATATTCTTATGATCCTTATCAATGACAATCAGAAGAAAACATTGCCACACTTCTATGAAGTGTAGTAGTTTAAAGAAAATGCTTGACTTGGTCACATGGTTTGCATTTATTGGCCTGTTTAAGGCCTGCCTTAGTTTTTGCAACGAGAAACAATCATCCCCTGATCAATTATTCAGATGTTTTTCATCATTTTCTGAAGGCAATATCCAGAGAAGCTTAGGTTGTACACAACCTGACTGACCATAGACAATCTTAAGTTGGATAGTGCATGACTCAACTGTCCATAGACAGTGAGAAGCTGGTCAGTGTTATGCCGCGTACACACGAAGGGACAATCCCGCGGGATTATCCTCTGGACTGAAGTCCAGCGGATAATCCCCTCGTGTGTGGGCGCCGGCGGACTTTTTGGCGCCAAAGTCCGGCGGACCAAAGTTTTAAGTTTGGTTTTAAAATTATCCGCTGGACTTGGCAGTCCAGCGGACAATCCCGCCGTTAGTGGGCAAGTCCGCGGGACTTTTGAAATGAACGGACTTGCCGCTCATCGGCAAGTCCGTTCATTTAGCACGTGACTTCAGGTTACGTAGCTAGCGTAGGCAGTTACTGCCGCCGCGCTAGCTCCGTGACCTGGCATGGATTTAAAGGGAATCCCCACGCCGAAAAAACGGCGTGAGGGTTCCCCCCAAATCCATGTCAGACCCTCATCCGAGCACGCAGCCTGGCAGGCCAGGAAAGGGGTGGGGACGAACGAGCGCCCCCCCCCCTCCTGAGCCGTACCAGGCCGCGTGCCCTCAACATGGGGGGTGCCCTGGGGAAAGGGGGGCCGTGCGGCCCCCCCCACCCCAAAGCACCTTGTCCCCATGTTGATGAGGACAAGGGCCTCTTCCCGACAACCCTGGCCGTTGGTTGTCGGGGTCTGCGGGCGGGGGCTTATCGGAATCTGGGAGCCCCCTTTAATAAAGGGGCCCCCAGATACCGGCCCCCCACCCTATGTGAATGAGTATGGGGTACGATGTACCCCTACCCATTCACCTAAGGTGTAAAATGTAAAGTACAAAAACACACACACTTTTGAAAAAATATTTTATTGCACTGCTCCGGGGGTCTTCTTCCGTCTTGGGGGTCTTCTCGCCGGACTCCTCCGCTCTCTTCTGCTCTTTTACCTAGCTCTTTCACGAGCGGGGGGGAGTCCGGCTACCTTCTTCGTCGTCGCCGCCGTCGTCTGGGGGTCTCGATCCGCCTTCGGGGTCTTCCGGGGGTCTCTTCTGTTCTTGCGGCGGTCGTCGTCTTCCGCGCCGCCGGCGCCTTCTTCTTCTTGTCCTTCTTCTTGTCCTTCTTGTTCTTCTTCTTCTTCCGATGTTGACCCGTCGCTGTCTCTGCCCGGAATGCCTGTGCCGCTCTGCGCTCGGACTTATATAGGGACATGGGGGACAGGGTCACATGTTCATGTCACATGGTGACCCCGCCCCCTTGCGATGTCACAGTCCCAGCATCCTCCGGGACTGTGACAACACAAGGGGGCGGGGTCACCATGTGACATGTGCATGTGACCCTGTCCCCCATGCCCCTATATAAGTCCGAGCGCAGAGCGGCACAGGCATTCCGGGCAGAGACAGCGACGGGTCAACATCGGAAGAAGAAGAAGAACAAGAAGGACAAGAAGAAGGACAAGAAGAAGAAGGCGCCGGCGGCGCGGAAGACGACGACCGCCGCAAGAACAGAAGAGACCCCCGAAGGCGGATCGAGACCCCCAGACGACGGCGGCGACGACGAAGAAGGTAGCCGGACTCCCCCCCGCTCGTGAAAGAGCTAGGTAAAAGAGCAGAAGAGAGCGGAGGAGTCCGGCGAGAAGACCCCCAAGACGGAAGAAGACCCCCGGAGCAGTGCAATAAAATATTTTTTCAAAAGTGTGTGTGTTTTTGTACTTTACATTTTACACCTTAGGTGAATGGGTAGGGGTACATCGTACCCCATACTCATTCACATAGGGTGGGGGGCCGGTATCTGGGGGCCCCCTTATTAAAGGGGGCTCCCAGATTCCGATAAGCCCCCGCCCGCAGACCCCGACAACCAACGGCCAGGGTTGTCGGGAAGAGGCCCTTGTCCTCATCAACATGGGGACAAGGTGCTTTGGGGTGGGGGGGGGGGCCGCACGGCCCCCCTTTCCCCAGGGCACCCCCCATGTTGAGGGCACGCGGCCTGGTACGGCTCAGGTGGGGGGGGGGGGCGCTCGTTCGTCCCCACCCCTTTCCTGGCCTGCCAGGCTGCGTGCTCGGATGAGGGTCTGACATGGATTTGGGGGGAACCCTCACGCCGTTTTTTCGGCGTGGGGATTCCCTTTAAATCCATGCCAGGTCACGGAGCTAGCGCGGCGGCAGTAACTGCCTACGCTAGCTACGTAACCTGAAGTTACGTTCGAAATGAACGGACTGCTCCGTGTGTGGGCAAGTCCGTTCATTTTCAAAAGTCCCGCGGACTTTTGGCCGGCGGATTATCCGCTGGAGAAGTCCGTGCGTGTGTGGGCAAGTCCACACGCTCGGAAAGTCCAGCGGACCTAGCTGGAAAGTCCCGCGGGATTGTCCGCTGGACTAGGTCCGCCGGCAAAAGTCCGCACGTGTGTACGCGGCATTAGGATTGTGGAAGACGTGATCTGACTGGCAATAGACAGCGCAAACCTGGACAGTGCAGGGCGGTGCAGGAAAAATTACCCAACTGCCCATAGATGCTGTGAAGCTGGACAGTGCTAGGTTGTACATGAAAACAAGACCTGACTGCCGTAGACAGTGAGAAGCTAGGCAGTGTTAGGTTGTACATGAAGCCAGGATCCGACCGGCCATCAACAGTGTGAAACTTGACTGTTTTAGGTTGTACACAAAGAGATAATCTGACAGGCCATAGACAGTGTGAAGCTGGACAATGCTAGGTTGTATATGAAGACATAACCTTACTGCCCATAGACAGCGTGAAGCTTGACTCGTGTAGCCTAGTAAAGACCACCCCCTTGTTGTGACCCCTTTATTCCAAAACCCCCCTTTTGTTACTCCCCTTAAATAATGGACCACACCGTACTTCTTGTGGAGTAAATGGCCACAACAGCCTTTATTAAACTTAACTCCAATTTTCCAAAATATAAATAACCATATAAAACCGTATAAATAACCATATATAAATAACCATAAATAACCATAAACCTTTTAGTGTAAACATAAATAACCATCGGTTATACCCTCTTATGTTGGTCAGTGACGGGGCTAACACTTGTAACACAACCAGTTAAATTAACCAATATATATATGACTATATATATATATATAACACCAGGGGGCACTGCAGGATTTAACCGAACCAAGTAGGCCTCCATTTTAACCGCCCGGAGACAAAAACCCTATCCCGCAGTGCACACAGAGTAATCATCGAACTTCGATGTACTACACCGGAGGGGCCATCTCATGACGAGCCCCCCACACACTCACCAACTACATAACTGCCACCGTCACTGACCAACCTAAACACCGCCAACCCACTTTCTTCCAGACGTCCATCTTGATTTCCTGAAATGATAACAAAAGCATTAAAACCTTCACAACAAACTTAACTATAGGGAGGGTGGGTGGGAAAAACTGCCTCCTCCTGTGGATTCCAGACGACGAATGCTCCCGCTCGGCCACGCCCCCTTTTACTAATGCCGCTCCCCCTGCTTCCTATTGGCTGCCCCCGTTAACCACTCCCTGCTACATTCCTTTTGGTGTGTCACTAGACACACAGTCATGTCCGGCCCTCCCTATACTCCTTTCACTCATTCCGTCCGGCCCTCTCTTGACTCGTGTAGCCTAGTAAAGACCACCCCCTTGTTGTGACCCCTTTATTCCAAAACCCCCCTTTTGTTACTCCCCTTAAATAATGGACCACACCGTACTTCTTGTGGAGTAAATGGCCACAACAGCCTTTATTAAACTTAACTCCAATTTTCCAAAATATAAATAACCATATAAAACCGTATAAATAACCATATATAAATAACCATAAATAACCATAAACCTTTTAGTGTAAACATAAATAACCATCGGTTATACCCTCTTATGTTGGTCAGTGACGGGGCTAACACTTGTAACACAACCAGTTAAATTAACCAATATATATATGACTATATATATATATAACACCAGGGGGCACTGCAGGATTTAACCGAACCAAGTAGGCCTCCATTTTAACCGCCCGGAGACAAAAACCCTATCCCGCAGTGCACACAGAGTAATCATCGAACTTCGATGTACTACACCGGAGGGGCCATCTCATGACGAGCCCCCCACACACTCACCAACTACATAACTGCCACCGTCACTGACCAACCTAAACACCGCCACAGACTGAAAGGGTGACCCCTTACCCTTGAAGGCACCTCCACACCCGCAGGGCCGTATGTATCCCCTCCTGTAGACCCAACGACCACAGGTCGATCCCAACATCCGTCAGGGGAACCCCATCCCTCCTCAAATAGAGGCCCACATTTTTCTCAAGTTCCCTGTGGCGAACCACTAAACCCCCTTGCCATGCCAGGAACCTCCCCACCACCTTATTTACTCGGATCCTCGCCTTGTTAAGGCGATACACTGATCTAGCCATCCTCCAGGAAGTTCTAGCGACCATATCTGACCATACCAACAGCGTGTCTGGATACGTCTCGTGCAGGTAGGTCAGATCCCTCTTTATATCGGCAATAAGATCCCTTACTGTCCGCATTCCCAAATCATTCCCGCCCGCGTGTATGACCAGGACCGCCGGTGGCCTGTCCAACCATGCAAAACGTTCTATTTCGGGCACCACCCTCTCCCACAACATTCCCGGCTTGCCCAGCCAACGTATGGTGGCCTCTCTCCTAGGCACCCCCAACTGCCTCCCACCTGGTCTGGCATCCCCTCTCCGTGCTCCCCAACACACATATGAGTGCCCCAGGATCCAGACGAGGCGCGGAAGCCCTCCATCTGAAATGACAAACATAGTGTAAATGACCAGCACTATAACTTAACCACTAAGGCCACCATACTAACCATTGCAACTATAACAACACAGTAAAAAAACCCCCCCTTTTTTTTTTTATATCTATCCCCATTATTCCTGAATCAACAGTGGCCTAACGTAAGTCCGAAATCGCTTCGATTCCCACCTCCCCATTTTTTGCACATCCACCTCATCCAACCCACACCTGGCGGCTTCGGTGGCCGCCCCAATGCGGAAGGAGTGTGAGGCGTAGGCAGAACCTTCTAAACCCATACCATTTAAACATTTCCGCAGAACCGCCCCAAATTGGAATCGCGACAGGTATGATCCATCACTGTGCACCAACAACGGGCCCCCAACCTCCGGTCTCACCCCCATGAACTCCCCTACTGCCTTTACTGGGCATACCGCACAACCTTGTAACCTATGTAACGAAATCAGCACCCCCACTCCTTTTTGATCAGTCTTGGATCTTTTTAAATTCACCAACACCCTGTCACCCAAAACTTCCACGTCCCCCAACATTAAACCTCCCTCTTCTTTTTTTGATGGGCTAACCAACTCCCCAATCCGAAATGCCCCGAAAAACGCCAAAGAAAAGGCCGCTGCAAATAATAACCCCTCGTACCCATCCTTGCACACCCCACTCAACTGCTCCCTTAAGGCCAAAACATTGGCAAAAGTAATCGGCCGCCTCTCGTCCCTTGTCCTGTTTGCTTTGCGATACCCTTTTACTGCCTGCTTTACCCAAAATTCTTTTGTCCAATCCACAATGCCTTGTAACTTGAACAAAAAGGCCAAACCTGCCAACCGTTTTTCAATGGCGGACACCGACCTGCCTTCCTCCATATTTCTGGACACGTAATACAGCACTAACAGCCTAAACTGTGACACATCTTGCCCCACGCCCGATTCCAGCAGCAACTCACCCCACTCCTTCCAGACTTTCTGGTATGCCAACCAAGACGACCTACTTACCGACCTCTGGATCCATCCCGCTGCTACCCTAGTGCCAAATCCCAGATCCAGGCCGGGCAAGGAACGCCCTCCTGCTGAGCCTCCGGTGCCAGAGTCCTGAATCTGTCCCACTGGAACCGAGACAAAGAATCAGCCAGCGTGTTCTCCACCCCCGGGATGTGTACCGCATAAAGAAAAATATTCAATTGCATGCAGCGCAACACTAGCTGTCGCATCAGCCGGATGACAGGTTGTGAAGACGCCGACATACTATTGATTATTTGCACTACCCCCATATTATCACAATTCAATCTAAGCTTTAAATTTTTACAGGCCTTGCCCCACAGCTCCAATGCTACCACCACCGGAAACAGCTCCAACAGTGCTAAATTTTTTGTAAACCCCGCCTCCACCCAGGATCGTGGCCATGGCTCCGCACTCCAACACCCTTGAAAGTACGCTCCGTAACCTGTGGATCCTGCGGCATCGGTAACCAGCTCGACATCGAAATTGCTAACTGGACCCGACATCCAAACCGACCTCCCATTAAACTCCTGCAAAAACCGATGCCACACCTCCAGATCATCCCTGTGCTCCCTCCGAAGCCTAATATAGTGTGTGGGAGCTTTTATCCCTGCCGTGGCCGATGACAATCGTCTACAAAAAATCCTCCCCATAGGAATGATCCTGCATGCAAAATTCAACTTTCCCAACAGGGATTGTAACGTGCGCAACTGCACTTTCTTGCACCCATGGATCTCCCTAATTTCCTTTTGTAAATCCCTCAACTTCTCTTCGGGTAACCTGCATTCCATAGCCATGGAATCGATCACTATCCCCAAAAAACTCAATTCTGTGCGCGGGCCCTCCGTCTTGTCAGGTGCTAACGGCACCCGAAAACTCTCCGCAATGTGCTGCAACGTGGACAACAGTATCGCACACACATTGGAAGCTGGGGGGCCCACACAGAGGAAATCATCCAAATAATGGATGACGGAATCAATGCCTGTCACATCCCTAACTACCCATTCTAAAAACGAACTGAACGCCTCAAACATGGCGCACGATATGGAACACCCCATGGGCAAACAACGATCGACATAAAATTGGTCTTGCCAACAGCAACCCAGTAAATGAAAACTGTCTGGGTGCACCGGTAGCAGTCGAAACGCGGATTCCACATCCGACTTTGCCATCAGGGCCCCCCGGCCATATCGCCGTACCCATCGCACCGCAGCATCGAATGACGTATACGATACCGTGCATGCCTCCGGGTCAATAAAATAATTTACCGATCCCCCTTTTGGGAACGATAAATGATGTATTAAACGAAACTTGTTGGGTTCCTTTTTGGGAACCACCCCCAACGGTGACACCACCAAGTTCGTTAACGGCTTAGCCCTGTACGGCCCCGCCATCCTTCCCAACACTACCTCCTTGGCTAATTTCTCCGACACAACCTCTGGGTGCAACAATGCTGACCTCAGATTCTTTGCCACCGGAGGAATCTCCGTCAATGTGCACGGAATCCTGAAACCTTCCCTGAACCCTGCGCTGAGCAAACCCGCCGCCGCCCTGTCAGGATACCTATTTAGGAAAGGCTGCATTCTTACCCACATCACCGGCGTCGTCCCTCTTGTTGCCAGGCTCTCCGGCGCGCTTTCCTTTTTTGAAGCATCGTGCCAGCGTGTGCCCCCCCCCCCCCGCAACCTGAACACTCGTGCTTAAACTTGCACGTGTTTCCAAATTTGCAAGCTCCCTCGTTGAACTGCCAACATATTCCAAATTTCTTTCCGGCTGGGGATCCCGAGGAGTGGCTACCCCCAGCCCCCCCTTGAAATGTCTGTGCCGGCGTCTTTGCCGAAGCCATCAATCTCATCCATAAGCTAATGTCCTTATGGTCCCATCGCAATGCTGGGCGAACTGCCCTGCGTTGTCTAAACTGCTCGTCATATCGCAGCCAAGCCGTTCCTCCATAGACCCTATACGCCTCCCCTATAGCGTCCATATAACAGAACAACGCCGAGCAGTGCTCGGGGTTCTTCTCCCCAATTACCCCAGCCAATATGGCGAACGCCTGCAGCCAGTTCGCAAACGTGCGTGGAATTAACCGATACCGCCTCTTCTCCTCATCAGCTTTTTTGGTGTCATCCGGTTTCACCCTGTCTAAATTGAATTTCTCCAATGGCAACAGGGAAAAAATCTCCACATACTCACCTTTCCAGATTTTTTCCCTCACTTCCTGTTTTAAATGGGCCCCCAGGGGGCCCTCGAAGCAAACGTATACTTCACATTTTGCCGCATCTGCCATCCGTACAATGTCCGCCCTTACCACTTGCTCCTCCCCGCTCTTCTCTGGCGTACTCACCTGCTCTCCTGCGCCCACCGAAGTCGATGCCTCTCCAGCTGTTGTGACCGAATCCCCGCTTGGGGGGTTCGCTATTCCCCCCGCCTTCTCAAAACGCCCCACCAGGGCCCTCAGGCCCTCCAGCAATTCCTGTACCTGACCCCCCAATGGAGACTCACTCCTAGCCCGCGGTTGGTCATGGCTTGCCACCAGCGGAGCCGGAGGCCCCGCTTCACTCCCCCCCACTGGTACAATTCCCAATAAATTCTGTAAAGCAGTTGTAAAAGAGCTATTACTACTGGACTTACCGGGCCGTCTTGGCACCTCCACCGGGATTACCGGCCTGACATCCACCGATGCTTGTGGGCGGCTGGGCACCTCCTCTTCATCGGACAGCTCCCCTTCCGACCTGCTGAACTCCTCCTGCTGGGAGAAAGACGCTGTTCCCCTCGGGGAGGGACTCCTGGCCAATTCCCGGCTCCTTCCATTCACCACCCCCGATGTGGACGCCCCCCCCACCACCCCGCTCCCCTGGATCCCCGAGTCCTGGGCAGACAGGCCGGGCCCGGCACTGCTCCTGCCCACTGTCCTTCTCACTTCTCCTCCTGGTGGCGTCCGCCTACCCTCCGCTGCGTTGGCCCTTCCAGCGGCCCGTTGTGCTGTGCCAGCGGACATGTGTACCCTGCTGTCCTCCCCCCTCGGCTCGTGCAGAGCTGCTGAGGGTTTTGACGACGCACTCCTCCGGGGTGTATTACCCCCCATCCTGGCTGTAGTTGCTGCTTGAGCTGACCGCCCCCCCCTCAACTCGTGCAGAGCTGCTGGGGAGGACGCCGCTGCGGAAGGGGCTGCAGTGTTTTCCCCCTGCCCCCTCCTCCCGACTCCTGCACGCTGCGACCTCCTTTCTGTCCCTTGACCCCCCGGGCTGGGCTGAAAAACTGGGGCTGGTGGATCCTGTGCAGGCCTTCCACGTGGGGCTGGTGATGTAGCTCCCTGTAATCCTGAGGCCCCTCCCCCCGCATTGCGCCCACGCCGTGTGCTCTTCCTGGGGCCTAACGGGGTCTCCATCTGGGCCCTTTTTGCTGGTGGTGTTGAATGATCCCCCCTGGGGCTTCTGGCTAGTCTGGATGGGCCTGCCACCCCCCCCGGAGAGTACCTTTCTGGTGCCCTGGCCACCCGGCCCCGTGATCGATCCGATCGTCCATCCGGTCGTTCGTTCCGCTCTCCTCCGTCCCGCGCTGATACGCTGGCTAAAATTGTGGCCACCTGTTCCTGCAGCCATTCCGCTCCGTTCGCCGCTGCCGCGGCCCTCAGCCTCTCCACGAGGTCGCGGTCCGCCATTTTGTGAGTGGTGCAGAGGAGCAGTGAAAAAACTGCCTCCTCCTGTGGATTCCAGACGACGAATGCTCCCGCTCGGCCACGCCCCCTTTTACTAATGCCGCTCCCCCTGCTTCCTATTGGCTGCCCCCGTTAACCACTCCCTGCTACATTCCTTTTGGTGTGTCACTAGACACACAGTCATGTACGGCCCTCCCTATACTCCTTTCACTCATTCCGTCCGGCCCTCTCTTGACAGTGTTAACTTGTACCCGAAGACATGACCCAATGCATCATAAACAATGTGAAGCTGGACAGTGTTAGGTTGTACATGAAGACATGTTCCAACTGTCCATCAACAGTTTGAAGCTAGACAGTGTTAGGTTATACATAAGGACATGACCTGACTGCCCATAGACAGTATTAAGCTGAACAATGTTAGGTTCTAGATGAAGACATGACCTGACCTGACTGCCTACAGACAGTGCAAAGCTGGACAGTGTTAGGTTGTACATGAAGATATGACCCAATACCTCATAGACACTGTGAAAATTCACAGTGTTAGGATATACATAATGACATGACCGGACTGCCCATAGACAGTGAGAAGCTGAACAGCGATAGGTTGTACATGAATACATGACCCGACTGCCAATAGACAGCGCAAATCGGGACACCTTTAACGGCAACTTAACTCAAACACTTAAGTCTCGTACACACGATCGGATTTTCTGCAGACTTGTCTTGCATACAAACGGCACACAATTGTCGGCCAACAAACACGAACGTAGTGACATACTACTTGGTGTTTCAGCTCTTTAGCGCCACCCTTTGGGCTTCTTCTGCTAATTTTGTGTTAGTAGAATTTTGGTGAGTGATTTGTGCTTTTCATTTGGCACTTTTCATTTTGTGCTTTTCAGTTTGCGCTTTTCAGTTTGTTTCTGAACGGCCGTTCGTCAACCAGCCATGTTGCGGAATCAGAGGAGATAATGTGTTATTTATTATTGGCCTTGGAGTTATTGCTTGGACCCAAGTCCAGTCCAGGAACAGGAGGAGGAGGATTTATTGGACCAAAAGTTGGTTGCTTTATCAATCGTGACCAATTATGTCATATGCCTAGCAAAGGCGGGAGCTCCTGGAGAATTATCTCCGGATGACTGACCCCTGCTTTCACCAACTCTTGGCATTGTTGACCCCCTATATTAAGAAGCAGGACACATGCATGAGGCTTTTATTTTATTTTTTGCTTGAATAATGATTTGATTATATTATTATTATATATTATATATTATATTATTATTATTATTATATATTATATTTTCTATATTTTTGGATGAATAGAATGCACTTTTTGGTTAAGTTCTATTGGCAGATAGCATGTATAATTTTATTTGTTTTCTTTTTTTAATGCACAATAAAAAAATTGTGGAGAATAATACTTGGCTATATGTGTTTTACTTCCAATGACAGTTTAAAAAATACAATGTAAAATTAACAAGGGACACCAACATAGTTGTATCTTTGATCATAAAAACTATGGGATAATGGTGTTGTGGTAACTTGCACCCAAAAAAAATAACAAGCATAATAATATTATTCTTGATATCACTAGAAAAAAAAAAAGCCTTTGAAAATTAGTTTGCCATAACTCTGCCATCAGTATCACCAGCAAAGACGCCTTATTATTATTTCATTAAAGAAGAAAAGAATGTGCGCTGCGTTTTGAGATTTCATAATTTGCTGCATCATGAATGTTAATTTTCCATTACAAACGCTAGTTTACAAGATCGAGTGCTTCCAGCTCGCCCTTGCTTCCGAGCATGCGTGTTTGTACTTTGGACTTTTGTCCGACGGCCTTGTGTACACACGTTCATAAAATCCGACAACAGACATTGGTCCGCGGAAAATTTTAAAGCCTGCCATCCAACATTTGTCCGTGGAAAATCTGACAACGATTTTCCGACAGTGGGGAGCCTTCCCTGCCATCAAAATACAATTATCAATGTTGCCGGCTATAGCTGGGGGTACTGATCAATCGGAAAAAAACAGACAGGCTGGTTGCACACAAGTTGATCGATAGATTGACTTGTGTACAACCAATTTGCCCATACATGGATAGAAATTTGGTTCCTGCTGAATTGGCCAATTTTTAATCTACGTAGAGTCGGCTTAATTAACTTTGCCTTAAAGTGGTTGTAAACCCTTACAAACCACTTTGACCTACAGGTAAGCCTAGATTAAGGCTTACCTGTAGGTCCAAGAAATATCTCCTAAACCTAAACGGTTTAGGAGATATTTGCCAAAAGACAGGCACCGCTGTCTATGGCGCATGCGCCATAGACAGCGGCGCGCAGGCGCACTGAGCACGCCGCTGTTCACGGCGATATCCTGTGAGTGGCGGCTCCCGTGCGCATGCGCAGGAGTAACTTCATTGCGGCTCCGTCGAATGACAGAGCCGGAGCAGCGAGACCCACCAAGAAGATGGAGGCTCCGTACACAAGGGGACAGCGGTGACTTCGCTGGCTCCTGTGTCAGGTAAGTGACACATAATGGGCTACTATGCGATGCATTGTAGTCCATTGTGCTTTACCTTTGCAGGGAAACAAAGAGGAAGTAAACCCATTAGGGTTTACTTCCTCTTTAACCACAGCTGTAGGAACTAAGTGGTTAGACTTGGGAAGAGGACACTTGCTTTGCAAAACAGATTACAAAAACACAACATGCAAAGCAGGCTAGTACGATGTCATTAGGTGTTATCTGTTTGCTCACAACTGAAGTTCCTCATCGCTATTTCTTGGAACTGTTATCAGTAATCCTATGGCCCTTAGCACCTGTTCACATCAAGAAACACTAACAACAAGATGCTGCAGTTCAATGCCCCCATTTCACCTTTACTGATGATGAAAAAGACACAAAGTAAACACAACCTTCATACTTACTTCAAAAGAATAATTATAATGCAAACAACCCATGTGTTTCCTTATAATCTACTCTGTCAGTCACGGGGAGCCAGTCAGGTTTGCTACATAGATATATTCTTTTTTTTAATCATTAAAGTTTTTATTGAGTATTTCATAGAACATAAATAAATACAGGGTACAAGGAAAAAGAAATCAGAAAATAACATACAAGGATATGCACAATAATATCTGATTCATCAATAATAAGGATACAATCTTACATATACTAAAGGTAATTTATGTAATATCCATAGGCCAAATAGACCATTGTGAATCAAACCGAGAACATTTCATGTTATTAATGGCTAATAAACGCTCAAAAGAATGATTTCTACTCACAGCTGAGGTGACATCAGACAAATTCACAGCAATAGAAGATTTCCAGTTGCAAAGAATCAGCAGCCGAGTTTCCAGCAGTATATGAGTTATTACTGGTCTGAAATGTTTATCAAACTTGTCAATGTTTAAGTGAAGGATACCTAAAGCAGGATCTGGAGAGGTCAATACACCAGTGATGGAGGATATTAATCGGAATATACTGTTCCATAAACTTTTGATTGTAGGACAATGCCAAAGCATATGCATTAGATTTCCTATTTGTCCACATCCCCTCCAACAATGTGGTGATGTACCCGGGAAAAAGGATGCTACTCTATACGGAGTGTAATGCCATCTGTTAGTTAATTTAATGGTCAATTCCCAGTGTTTAGCACAGTGAGAGGCCGTGTGTATTTCCGAGAATGCTTGCCGCCATTGGAATTCCGAAAATTCCGAATCTATATCGTCTTCCCACTTGAGCATAGCTGAAGTTTTAACAAATGTAGTTTTATTCCCAAAGATGTTATAAAAATACGATATACCCTTCGCATCCCGCTTTTCCGTAGAGTAGAATTGCCAAAGTTTAGCTGGAACTCTAATCAACGGAATAGGTTTTGACTCAAGAAATTGTATTATGTTATAGCATTTAAGAATCTCATCTTCATTAAAGTTATATTGCCTTACTAAAGTGTCTATGGATTTAAGTTGACCATCATTATATAGTTCTGATGCTGTAGTAATTCCTTTAGTGACCAAGTCATCAACCATAAGTGATGGAAGGTATCTCTCAAGTATATATAGAGGCACATCATAGGGAGCATCATTGTTTTCTCTATGAACACTATCCATTATATGCCTCCATGCTTTCAAAGAAATGTTAATAGTGGGGGCTAAAGTTTTTAAATCCCATTTAAGCCAACTATCTGTAAGTAAAAAAGTAGAAGCTTCCTGTAAGGGTACTATTGAATTTTCCATAGACACCCATGCAGGTGCATTGACAGTCTGGAACCAGTGTTTGATTTGGTCTAACCGAACAGCCCAGTAATAATCATGTATATCTACCAAGCCAGCCCCACCAACTTTTTTGTGAGAAGTAAGGTTGCATCTGGAACACCTAGCTTTTTTGCCGTTCCATATATATTTCCTTCCCATGTTAGCTAATTTGGAGAGAAAATGTTGAGGAATATGGATCGGTAAAGATCGAAAAGTATACAGAATTTGAGGCAAAATCAACATTTTGTATGCCGCCATCCTTCCATACCAGGACACCTCTTTCATCGAAAAAGATTTCAGTTGAGCTTCCAGTTTGGCAATAAGTGGAATCATATTAGCCCTTGCAAGGTCAGAAATCTTGGGCTTCAGGATAATCCCCAGATAAGGCACACCACTGTTATTCCACGTATATGGAAACCAAGCCTGAAGATCAAGTTTCTGTTTGGACTTAATATTTATATCAAGTATCAAAGATTTGGAAAAATTTATCTTATAATAAGAAACTTTACCAAACGCCTGAAGAACAGTATGAGCTTCAGGTAAAGAAATAAGTGGATCAGTCATTAGTAGTATAATGTCATCTGCAAACAGATTAATAGTATGTTCCTGTGTGCCAAACCGGAAACCCCTGATTGAAGGGTGCGTCCTAATTTTTTCAGCCAGAGGTTCAATCATTAAATTAAAAATGGAAGGAGACAGAGGGCAACCCTGTCTAGTTCCATTGCCAATACTAAACATATTAGATAAAGTGTTATTTGTGTACACCTGAGCTGTAGGGCATGAATAGAGCGCCATAATAGCTTGCAAAATACGTCCTTGAAAACCAAATTTTTCTAAGGTCATGCGCATGTACCTCCAGTGGACCCTATCGAACGCCTTCTCTGCGTCAATAGATAACAGCAGAGAAGGCGTTCTATGCAATTTAGCATAATGTAAAATATTCACAATTCTTCTAGTTGCATCAGAAGTTTGTCTCCCCTTCACGAATCCCATCTGGTCGTTTTTAATAAGGGAAGGAATGATATGTGATAGGCGAATGGCTAATGATTTGGCATATACCTTAGTGTCACAATTCAAGAGGGATATCGGTCTAAAGTTGGCCGGAGTATCTGGGTCTTTACCCGGTTTAGGTAGTGTAATAATGAAGGCTTTTAGCATATCAGGGGGGAAGTTGGCAGACTCAGCAGCTGTATTAAAAGAATTAACCAGATGTGGTGATATAATGTGTTTGAATGTTTTGATATATTCATTAGAAAACCCGTCAGGGCCTGGGGATTTACCAATTGGAAGTGAATCAATGGTTTTTTCAATTTCTCGGATTGTGAATGGTGCATTTAAAGTGTCTAGGTGTTGTGTAGAAAGACATGGCAATTGTAGATTATGCAGAAATGACTGGATAGCTTCTTCTGTTGGTTGATGTGTATGCGGGTCATCTTTCAAATTGTAAAGGGAACTATAGTATTCTGCAAATTGGTTAGCTATTTCTCTTGGGTGAATAATTTTATGGGATAGGGTAGTATGTCTAAGAAAAGCGATCCGTGTTTTGGCATTTGCAGCTTTTAACCTATTGGCAAGGTGCCTACCGGGTTTGTTAGCATTATTATAATGATTTAATTTTAAACGTCTAAGGTGTTTATCAAACTGTTGGGAAAGAAGTGTTCTAAGTTGTTCTCTAAGAGAGGTCAGTTTATCCGATATTAATGTGGTAGATGCCAATTTATTCTGAGATTCAAAGTTTTTAATATCAGCAAGAATATTAGATAGTTGCTGAGATCTTTGTTTTTTTAATCTGGCGCCCATTTGTATGAATATTCCCCTCATATATGCTTTATGGGAGTTCCATAAAATATGGGGGTCGGTAACTGAGCCAAAATTATCTTGGAAAAAATTTGTAAGGTGTTGCGACAATATTTTACTTGAGGAAGATTCCTGAATCAGCCTATTATTACAACGCCATATGGGAGGTGAAGAGGAGACACCCCTCTCTACTATACGTATCGATATTGCTGCGTGGTCAGACCACGTAATGTCATGTATAGTAGCCACATCAATATCTTGCAATAACATTCTATCAGTGAGAAACATATCAATACGAGAATAGGATTTGTGTCTATTAGAAAAAAAAGTGAAGTCTCGTTCATTCGCGTGGAGACACCTCCAGGCATCAAATAGTTCTTCACTGTGTAGAACCTCTTGAAGCGCTGGTGACTGGTTAGATTTTACCGAAGATGTGTCCACTTTGGGATCCGAAGTGGTGTTGAAATCTCCACAGATAAGTACTTTGCCATATTTTAAAGAATCAATCTTGCGTAAAACTTTTTTAAAGAAGCGCAGTTGATGTCTATTTGGGGCGTATAGGGTAACTAAAGTAAATGGTTGAGAATTAATGTCACCTGTTAAAATAATAAACCTGCCCTCAGTATCTATGAAGGAGTCCTTTTGCTGAAATGAGAGAGTGTTCTTAATCGCTAAGAGGACCCCACCAGCTTTTTTCCTTGGGTTGCAAGCCAAATAGATATGTGGGTAGTCTTTGTGAGAACATTGTGGGTTTTTGTCAGTTTGAAAGTGCGTTTCTTGAACACAAAGAATATCAGCTCTATGGTTGTAAGCCTCCTTCCATAGAGAGAAACGTTTGGTTGGATGATTAAGTCCATGTGCATTAATAGACAAACAGGATATCGTCATGGATTAAGCATGAAAGAATTATGTGGTACTGAGATGGAAAAAAGAATAATAAAACTCACTGCGATCAAGAAGGCACTATGTATTTTGTATAGAGCATCCCATGGAAAAGACATCCAGTTGATGAGGTAGTTCGGATCGTGCATATCAAAAAAAAAACTTAAAAGGGAGGAAAGAAAAAATATTAAAACACATATGCAAAACATAAGAAATGGATCCATAAACTGATCCAAGAGCAGTTATAACTGCTGATGGTAAATAGGGGGGAAGAGAAGAGATTGTATAACTCTCCCTTAGAGACAATCACAGATTAGTTAGATTTCACCGGCGGGTTATTTGGTAGGTCTGCTTCTAGATACTACTTGCCATTCTTTTTGTATAGCAGAAGGCCCAGCTTGATTGGCATATTGGGGTTCCATGGCGGGCAGAATATTCCATGTGCGGAGCATTTTCAAGCCATCATCTAAAGAGGATATCATTGCATTAGTACCATTGTAGGTGATGGACAAGGTAGCAGGGTATTTCCATTTATGAGGAATATTGTGGTTTCTTAATGCTTTTGTCACAGTAAGAAGATTGCGTCGGCGTTGCAATGTGTGCCTTGACAAGTCTGGTAACAGTCGTACATTGGCAAATTGTGAAGGGACATTTTCTAGTCTCCTGTAGGTCTGTAGAATTTGGTCTTTTACATTAAAATAATGTACCCGTAATAATACATCTCTAGGTATTTCAGCAGGAAGGAAAGAGGGCTTAGGGATTCTGTGAATCCTGTCAATAAGTAAGTCTTGAGTGGACGCTTGAGGTAATATGGTGGAGAAAAGGGCTTGCGCATAAGCTAGTAATTGATTTGGGGGTATATCTTCGGGTACCCCTCTTAGTTTTAAATTGTTTCTCCTAGAGCGGTCCTCGAGGTCTGCTAATTTGTCTTTTATCCATCCGATTTCAGTCCCTTGAGCATTATTAGAGTCCACCATTACATTGTATGATGAGGTAAATTCCTCCATTTTATTTTCCACTCTATCCAATCTCATGCCCAGTGAATCAACATCTCTCCTACATACAGCAAGCTCCCTGACTACATCAGCCTGTAAGGACGAACGTAATGACAGCAACATGTCCTTTAAAACTGTGTCTGACACTGGCTTGTTATCCGTGGGGAAGTCTGCAATTGGGTCTCCTGCCTGAGCGTGAGGGAAGGCCGCCGCCATGGTTTCTCTGCTTACCTCCATCTCCAGAGGCTGTTGTGGCCTGTGAGGGGATTCCCTCCTCGGCTTAGATTTGACCGGGCTCCGGGTTGTGGGGGTTGTAGGCCCAGAGGAGGAGTCGCTGTGGCCCCTTTGAGGAGGAGTATGAGGTATTTGGGGGTCTTTAGCGTCTGCCGCTTGTGCCTGCGAGCTCCATGAGGTATTAGCTTCTCCCCCGCCGCCGCCATTTTGAGACGCGCCGTTTGCGGCATAGTATCCCGACATTTTCTGCGGCTGCTGGGGATTTTTACGGTGTCTGGCCATCACCCGAATGTGCCCCCGGAGAATGTAGGTAAGTACCTTCTAATTGGGGACGTCTCCCCGCCGTTTATATGTGTCCGCTGACGATCGCTCTCTGTGGGCGAGCGGAGCTCCGGATCACGCCGCCATCTCGGAGCTCGGTCGCCACGCCCCCCCTACATAGATATATTCTGACAAGAGATAATTCCATAAAACTAGGGCAGAGATATGACCTCATCAGTGTGTTGCTTCTCCTTCACTGCCCATTTCGCACGCAGGGACAAGGAGATATAAACACTGTATTCTGTAGCCACCCTGGTGGTATGATTATGTCAGATTTTTGCGTCTCAAATCGGTACAATTGTTTTGCATAGAAATTTGGCGTTTTATATTGTAGGCCTGTAATTCTTAGCAATAACTCACTTAAATCTGTCCAAACAAGAGTCCAGTAGATATCCCCGGGTATGATAACGTTTGAAACACAAAATCATAAATTATAATATAACAAATAACTATAAATATTTATAAAAAATAATAATATAATAATAATAAAATGAATTTCCCCACGAATCACTATCGCTCAATTATGCAAGTGTTCTAATTTACTATCACTGTTTTCTAGCTGGTCTAGGAGATAGCTCACATCCTTCTGTATGTGGTAGGTTGTGAGGCATAGTGGGTGTAAGGTGGATAAAGTTATTGGGCACCAGACACTTCTTGAATGCAAAAGAGAGGTTTATTTCTCTTACAAACTTTTGGGGGAAGAGGGTAAGGGCCAGGACACCCTTGAATAGTTGCAAGTTCAATTAGCAGACTCTGAGACTTCAAATGGAGGACAGCAGTGCAGGGAAAGGCCTCCAGCGAGAAGCCACATCTGCTCCTGCAGGAATGCTGTCTCCTATGGCAAAAGTCTTTAACAGTTCTTAACACAAAGCGTAACAGTTCTTTCACCTTTACTACAACTTCTCCTTGTAGTTTTTCATCCCACGGAGCTCCCGGTCTCTTACTAGACCCACTGATTCACTGTCACTGAATCCCTTGAGCTCCTCCAGTCTTGACGGTGGTATCTTCCTCAAGCGTCACCCCCGCCTCTCTGCTGGGTCCCTAGCTTGGCACTCCCGATACTTCTCAAGCTTCACCCCACTGGCCTGCTCAGTCCCTGGCTTGACACACAAGGCTGCTCTGCAAGCGTCACCTCCACGGGTTGGGTCCCTGACTTGATCACCGCCTGAAGCTTCCTGATTCTCCACCGTGCCCGTTCGGTGAGAATACTGCTCCGGTACTTGCTTCAGTTACTCAGTGTGGTCCCTGGTAATTAGGCAATTGGTCCCTTTGTGGCGACAGCTTCCCTTTCATCTCCGACCACTGACAGGTTCTCCAGCTGGCAGAACCGTCACTTTTGGTTGTACTGCAAGCCGCAGTCCCAACCCTGCGCTGCTCTCTTGCTTCTGAATAGGTCCTCAGACAGCCTAGCAGCCAGACTCCCCCGGGAGAGGCCCCATTTCCGGCCTAGAATCCCGGGGCACACGACAAATGTCCACACAGACATCCTTCCAGGTGGCACAGAACATAGATCACCCGACTCCACCCGAATATATAGACTCTCCCAGCAGGCCAAGGGATTCAAGAAAACCCCTGCCCATTGGCTGAGATATCCCATACAACCATAACCTGACCTTGGGTTGCCCTTCTCATATCTAGTACCACCAAGTACCCGGCCACCTAGTGGTAGAAGAGAAAAGTGCAACAAGGCCAAACTTAGGGAGAAATCAATGGATCTCTAACAATCAACCAGGATAACTACTCCTGGCAAGTAAATTTGTGAGTCGCATCCCTGCCTAAACTCCTGGGTGCCACACACAATGCAGAGGATTAACACCTTAGGTTCCACAGTGCTTTACTGCATATACAGCGGTTATTCTCTCATGTGAAGTCCTCATTCGTGTACTGCTTAGCACTAAAATGCCTCAGTTTTGGTCCGCCACATTACACTGCTACCTAAATCTCTACAATGAGGGAGATTTACTAGAACTGGAGCGCACAGAATCTGGTGCAGCTGTGCAGAGTAACCAATCAGCTTCTAACTTCAGATTGTTCAATTAAGTCTTGACAATAAAACTTAGAAGCTGATTGGCTACTCTGCAGATCTGTACCAGATTCTGTGTACACTAGTTTTAGTAAATCTCCCCCTGTGTGTCCATAACAACCTCTGTTACTCATATAGGTGAATTATAGATAAGAGGTTAGTAAAATGATAACATACATTAACTTACATACTTTGAGCATGCCACTTTAGCTGGAGTGCCAGGGGGTCAGAGGTCATATAAAAGTTAGCTTCTGAAGTATCTAAGTTCACACTCAACAGATGGGAGAGGGTGTGCGAGGTCAAATGGTTAGCAGGCCAGCAACCACCCAACTTCAGATAGCCCTTTGACCCTTCGAATGACCCAACATTGGCTGTGCAACAAGCAATGGAAATATTATATTGGAATCAATGTACATATCATTTTTTACAGACTTTGTTCACTTTGCTGAGATGATTTGTTTAATGCATTTAATCTTTGCACATTTTGGTGTGGTTTCTATTCTTTTTCATATTACTCTTACAATACAGTATAACTATTATAGCTGTATATGTAAAATGTATTTGCATAGATGTATGAATGTCAAAATAGATCAAGGTGCAAATTGGAATAACCTATAGCAACAATAGCATTTTTACATGTCAGAGACCCAATCACATTGGGGGAGGTATGTATCTAGAGGCTCTCTTTTATGTGAAAGATCCTGATAAGTAAGACCAGCCATAGATGGAGTGAATTTCTTTCCTGCAACCACGATTTCCCCATCAAAACAGTCCCTCCTGCAAAGCCATTGTGTTCTCAGAAGGTGGGAAGCCGTTTTGCCAGGAGAAGACAGTAATTATTGCTAGCGGTTACAATTGCTGCTTGCAATAATCGCATGTAAAATCCGGCAGGCTGGTTGTACCTAAGTTGATCAATCGATCAACTTATGTACATTCTGTTTGCCCACCACTGGTGGCTGGTGCTCAATATTTTGGGGGGGGGGGGGGTGGCAATCAACCCCCCCCCCAGGTGGGTCGGACAGGAAAGTGGCAATCTGTGGCCTTACCTTCCGATTACGAGGTGGTGCTGGATTCAGGGTAGGGCTCCTCGAAGTGGCTGTTGCTGCTCCTCGCTCCAGCTTGCCGAGGGAATAGCTGGGGCCATTGCTTCTCCTCCCGGCCGAACAGAAAGTGGATCCTGAGACCCGATTGGCCGGGATTTCTTGGACTACCGGGCCAATCAGGTCTCCGGAACCGCTTTCTGATTGGCTGGGAGGAGAAACAGGAAGACATTAGCAAATATTAATTCGCTAATGTCACACAACTGGGTGGGCTCAGGGCACAGTTCTCTGCGCCCCAAGCCCACTCTTTTTTTAAGCCAGTTAGAGCCTCAGCTGTAATCATGTGCTTCTAAAAAAAATAAACCCCATTGAAATCCATGCGTCTGGTGCCCGGCATGGAGATTAGGGGCCGGGTGCATGGATTAGGGGTGTGGCGCCCCTGTGCACCTAATGGAGCAGCCACCACTGCTGCCCACACATGGTTTGAATCTTGACTTGTTCCTGCTGAAGTGGCTGAGATTCCAACAGTCTATGGCCAGCTTATCCCTGTAGACCCCCACATGCAGGGATGTTGGGACGAGGCCCTTGTCCCCATTAATATAGGGGCAAATATGCTTGGCATGGTATTCTGGTACACTCTCATTGCACTTAGACTCTCTGACCAGCCTTAATCGCAAACAGCGTGAATTTGGGAACATACACCAATCTCACATGGATGTCATATTGGGAACACTGACTGTGTCCATGCAGCCGCTGAGTCCCATTTGACATCAAAGGGGATGTACAGAACACCTGTGCATCCCCATGCAGGTACACATGGCCCTCGCATGAGGTATACATTGATAGGCCCCGTGTGAAAGAGGCCGTATTGTGTGCTAAAAGGTGTCCCTCTTTATCTTTTTTTAGAAAATGGCCCTCCTTGTGTGCTGACAGTAAAGCACCATGGATGGGTCATTAGGAACCAAAGCAATGCTGCTGGGCCCCTATCATTTACCTGATTTGCTATGACCAAAAATAAACCCTATGGAAAAAATGAACTATGTTTATCTCCAGTTGTTAGATTTCGGTGTTTTTCCATTACTCTGCCTTGCTAAACAAGTCTGACTTGTGTTACTGATGAGAAAGAAAAAGACTGTGCCATTTTAAGCCTATGTGTAAATAGATGTTCATTGTAAAGAACTTCCTTTTATAGGACACCTCTGGGTGAAACTTGTTCTATTTAATACAGAGCTGCAGGGCCTGTTATAAGGAAGATTGACATGACTTTCCATTGATGTCTGTAAATGTATTTTTTGGAACCAGTGCATTACCGGCTTTTCATTTTCCAGCCCGCAAATCTACAGGGCTCCACACAAACAAAGGCTAACATTATCTGTTTAAAAATAGAAAGATCCCCATTCATTTTAGCACAAGATCCTATATTTAGCATTAGAGTGCACACATCAGTCCAATCAGGGTCACTAAACTTAGCATTTCAGTTATGCTTGTTTGAAACCAGTAAACATTCTAACAATTCAAACTGCCTTCTACGAAATGATTTTATTTGAAGAACGTCTTTCTTGTCCTGCTTCTGCAAGTACATTTAGCTGGCCATCTCTGGGTTGTAAACAAGTCACTAACTTACAACAAGCATGTGCCCAGTGAAGTCAAAACCCCTGATCTTGCGTACTTTTGTCAGGTTAGTAAAGCTGGCCATACACTGTTTTTCATCTTTTCTTTTTAAATTCAGCTAGATTTCAGTGACATCACCTGGGATACCTGGCTTGGTTTGTTGTCATTCAGCAGCTGGCTGGGGAGCTGTCATTTGTGACAGGAGTAGTGATGTGAAAAGATCGTTGTGGCACGGAGTATTGATCATGATGTTTTGGATCTACATCTTTGGATGACGTGATTGACATTGCATTTACTGTACATTGGAGGACACTATTTGAATACGTTGAAGGACTTTTTCTTAGATGTGGGTGTTTTTATTCATTATTTATTTGCGAATGAGTAATATATGCTGGGCTTTTATCCAGCGGGAACGCAGTTCCGACACCTCCAGCAATGAATGTATGTAATGGAAGGGAGAACTGCAGTGTGCTGCAGGGTCTATTAATGTTGTTTGCTGGGGGAATCTGTTGTCGCTGTTGGGGATCTATTTTTGCGCGGGGGTTTATTGTTGCTGGTGGAGAGTCAAATGTTGCTGAGTGGGATCTACTGTTGAGGGAGAGGTCTATTGTTGCTGGCTGCTGGGAGATCCGTTGTTGCTGCTGGGGTGGTATTTTGTTGTGGGGGGACATTGTTGCTGGGGGGGCATTTATTGTTGCATGGGGGAACTATTGTTGCCTATTGTTTCTGAGGGAGGTCTATTGTTTCTGGAGGTGTGCTGTTGCTGGGGTAGGGTCTATTGTTGCTCACAGCAGGGGATCTATTTTACTGTCTTTCTTGCTATCATTAACAAATTCTGTGCAAATCGCTTAGTAGCACAAAATGATACTTGGTTCTGTATTCTCTAAATGGGGTGGTACTGGGAGGTAGGTAGGAGATGGAACCAAGGGACAGTGCTCAGAGGTAAGTAGGGGCAGAAACGAAGGCTGACTCTGATGGCGGGAGTTCCTGCACCTATTCTCTGAGAAAAAAAGCACTGAGTATATGTATCCCTTTCTCATTCATGTAGTGGGGAGGGCCAGATATCTGGGGGCCCCCTGATTCTAAAGGAGGCATCCAGATTCTGCTAAGAGACTCTACAGACCCTCACATCCACTAGGTAAAAAAAAAAAATAATAATAATAATAATAGGAAATGAATAAATAAATACCTAGATCAAGGTATTTATTTTTTTTTTTAATTATTTTTTTATTTATTTTAAATTAGTATCAGTGTCAGTTAATGTCAGTGTCAGTGTGTTTTAGGTAGCAAAAAACACAAAATGCGCATTATTGTTTCTGGGCTGTACTAGGGGTACAAACAACAAATAACATACCGTACACAGATGTGGTATCGCTGCGATTGCCAGGGGCAGGAAAATTTATTTTGGGTTGTTCTTTGGTGGAAGGTTATGGTAGTAGCAAGAAATATACAGCTACATTTAAAAAATATATTTATTTAACTATTATGGGCCAGTTTTCCTTTGATAATAAAAATAAAATCAGGGGATATTCATTACCATTTACCGTCAAATGAAAGCCCAATTTGTCATGAAAAAAACAAGGTAATATTTACCTGGATGCACAAAGTAGTTGTGATTATATGTAAGGTTTTACTAGCACGTGTAAAAGTTGCAAAATTGTGCTTAAGCATTAAAGGGGTTGTAAACCTTTGTGTTTTTTCACCTTAATGCATCCTATGGCACAGAGAGACATAACAGGGAGATGCCTATGTAAACAAGGCATTCCCCTGTTCTACCTAGCAACATGACAGGGATCTACTACTCCCAGTGATCAGGAGCAGTGATCTGTCACGTTCTAGTGAGCCCATCCCCCCTACAGTTAGAACATGCTGAGGGAACACAGTTAGCCTCTTGATCGCCCCCTAGTGTTTAACCCCTTCCCTGCCATTTTTATAGCACTGATCGCTGTATAAATGCCAATGGTCCCAAAATAGTGTCAAAAGTGTCCAATCTGTCTGCCGCAATGTCGCAGTCACGATAAAAATCTCAGATCGCCACCATTACTAATAATAAAAAATAAAAAAATTATAAAAATGCCATAAATCTATCCCCTATTTTGTAGATGCAATAACTTATTTGCGCAAACCAATCAATATACACTTATTGCAGTTTTTTTTACCAAAAATATGTAGAAGAATACATATTGGCCTAAACTGTGGAAGAAATTCGTTTTTTTATATAATTTTTGGGGATATTTATTATAGCAAAAAAGTAAAAAATATAGTTTTTTTTTTTATTTTCGCTTTTTTTTTTGTTTATAGCGCAAAAAAATAAAAACCGAAGAGGTGATCGAATACCACCAAAAGAAAGCTCTATTTGTGGGAAGAAAAGAACATCAATTTTGTTTGGGTACAGCATCGAATGGCCGCGCAATTGTCAGTTAAATCGACGCAGTGCCGTATCGCAAAAAAGGGCTTGGTCAGAAAGGGGGCAAATCCTTCCGGGGCTGAAGTGGTTAAGAACACATAAACTGTCTGATTATCATTCCTCCAAGACACCCTTGGCATTTAAAGACAGACAGTAGGCTGTTGCTTACTGGACTGAAAGGCAATTAAAGAAAGTTTATGGGCACTTTTACTTTGCGTGACCATAGCATAGTTATATGATATGTGAACGGTTTGTTTAACTATACGAATACAAAAAGGGCACAATGAGCCAGTATAGAGGAATAAGAAACAATACTGCTTTTCTTCCAAGAATTAACAGTCCTTTTGCTGAGCTACTGAATTTGGAGCCCGTGAGTAATGGGAGACCTACCACACATAAGAGGGCACACACGCCTAATAATTAATGGTTTTGGTTAGAACTAACTGTGGTTGGTTTTAGTGTCTGGAAAATTGACTCATGTGTTACTTTGCCGAAAGTAGAGACATCTTTGTACTCCAACTTAAACTTTTAAAAGTAACTTTCCTGCCTAACGTCAGATGGCAAAGGTCTACTGATGTTACCTTTATTAACCTGAAAAGCTTCTGTGTGCCTCTCTGATTTAGTTTCACTTTGTTACTAGGATTTGAGTTTCCTGAGTTTTTTTTTTGCCTAAGATCAGTGTTTTGTCAGATTAGGCAACCTGTCAGAATTTGTAACGGAAGTGACGTTCCGTCGCCCCCATCTTGCTACACCCCGCACTCCTCTACAGTAAGGATACGGTGAGAAGGCGGCAAGCGGACATCTTGTTACACCCACCAGAGTTTTGCATTTTACATTTATTTTTAACAGTAAACAAAGCTTATATGGTGAAATACAGGATTTTGAAATCCGTCGGACTGTTTACATGTTGAATTATAAAAGCAGCGCTGTTCTGTCAGATTAGCAAACCTGCGAGATCAGCAGGCTTGCTGCTGATTTTAAAATTCAACAAAATTCAACAAAAATCGAAATAGTCCGTCGGATTTCTAAATCCTGTATTTCACTATATAAGCTTCGATTACTGTTAAAAATAAGTGTGAAATGCCAGACTCCGGTGGTTGTAACAAGATGTCCACTTGCGCCCTTCTCAGTGTATCCTTACTGTGGACGAGTGCAGGGTGTACGAGGCTTAATAGAGAGACCTCTATGAGAGGTGAATTAGGTTTTAGTCACAGTATTGCTAGGGAGTTGTTAAAAGTGCTAGAATCTCCAGTGTATGACCTAGAGTTAAAGCTGGCCATGCACCACTAGTTTTTTTTTTTTTCAGCCAGTACAAACGAGGTGGATGAAAAAAAAAACCCTGTCCTGATCAGCGGCTGCAGCTGATTGGCCGCAACCAATATAGAGAAAAATTTTCCAACGTGTTCCTTTGAGCGGAGATGGCCACACATTGACTGAAATTGGAAAACCCCTATTTAACTGGCCGAATTGTAATTAGTGTATGGCCAGCTCAGCACTACAGAGTAGGTTCAGATTGTATGGGAAAGGAATCCAGGTAGAACAGAGTATCTAAATTGGTCCAGGGAAGCACTTACAATTATGTATACATTTCCTTGTAAGTGTAAAATCACATTTTAAAATAGAATTGTACGACAAAGGAAACAGATCTGGAAACATGATGAGTAAGGAACTTCATATTGACATTTGTTTTCGTTCTACAGATCTGAAATCATGATGAGTAAGGTTCATATTGAGATCTGTTCTCGTTCTCTTTCCCTAAGCTATAAGGCTTTTTTATGTTATGATGGAAAAGAAATTAATTCTACATAAAAAAATATTTTGACAGGCGACTTTCTGCAAGGACCTGTATTGTCTATTTTTAAAATGGGATGCCCCATTGCCTCCAGTATATGCCCTTTAGTTTGCAAATACATTTGTGAATTCAAATTTGCATATTTCCTATACCTCAGGGCTTATGGAATAACACGCTAATAGAACATCAGGAAGAATGCTGCCTTTCTGCACAATCCAGGTCAACCAGGAAAAGCTTTTCTAATTGCACTTGAACTGGGGCAGGGTGCATAGATAAAGAGAATTTTGCATATCCTGCAGGCCACACTGCTCTCTAGGGAGGCCTAGAGTTTTGAGCATCCTATTTTCACATTCCTAGAGTTAACCCCAGCACACACTCTGCCAACCCTGTCTGCCTTTTATGTTCTTCCTGTTTTACCAGACTTATGTGATGGTTGATTTGTTTGTGTAGATGTGAAGTTCAATATCCACCCTAGATGGCAATAAAACAACTATCTACGTTCCTGAACTAACCTGTCCCTTCCTACCAGATACAGTGGTCACTTATATTGTTTTTAAAGTACTTTGTCATTAGATCACATCTATGGTGCCATCCAGTGCAATTAAATACTGTATACTATATATATATATATATATATATACACATAGCTAAGCTCTAAGGAGCATGGCCTTCTGATTCCTACTGTATTAAAATGGTTGTAAACCCTTACAAACCACTTTGGCCTACATGTAAGCCTAGATTAAGGCTTAGCTGTAGGTCCAAGAAATATCTCCTAAACCTACACGGTTTAGGAGATATTTACAAAAAGACAGGCACCGCTGTCTACGGCGGATGCAGATCACGTCGATATACCGCTCGTGGCGGCTCCCGTGCGCATGTGCGGGAGTGACGTCATCGCGGCTCCAGCGAATCACAGCCCCGGAGCAGCGAGACCCCGAAGTCACTCCGGGATTGATGGCAGCGGAGGAGGACGTGGACGAGGGTCACTTCGGGGGCTTCGTTCTCAGGTAAGTTGTTCATAATGAGCTAGTATGCTAGTATGCATAGCATAGCAGGGGGGGGGGGGAAGGGGGGTGGGCAGCCAGTCATCTTGTCCCATGTGCGATGTTTAGGGGGGTGTAAAATTCTTTCTCCACTGTCCCGATTGTGCAGCTCATTGTCTCCCCCGGACCCCTACACCTACGGTAAGGCATTCGGGCATTCCTTTCTGCAGGCACCCTATTCAAGGATGACTTTGGTTCAGTCTGTCCCTCTGGTGCAGCCTGTGAAACAGCGGAGGGGGGGGGTCGGTGCTCGGAGTCAGAGCAGATCATCCATGGCCATGGGGAGAGGTGCAGTGGCTGCTAGCTGATCTCCCGGCGGCAGGTATATCAAGGAGCGGCTGGATGTCGGGGATTCCTACAATACTGCCTGGGGAGAGCTGGACGATGAGGCCATGGAAAGTTGTTTTATTCTGTGTTGGCACTTTGAAAGAAATAAGTTGGTTTTGCGTCGCGGTTTGGCACTCAAAAAGGTTCGCCATCACTGATGTAGGTTGTAGCAAGGAGCTCAAACATCCAGTGGGGCCTAAGGCCCCGTTCACACTTGAGTGTCTTGTAGCTTGTGGCTCAAAGTTCAAAAACACTCAACTAGCAAAAAACAATTGTTTTCAATAGCCCTTGTTTACATCTGGCCGTCCTGTCTCTTGTAGCAAAACGCCTGTCGCTCAAAAAAGTACATGAGCTACTTTTTAGACAGAATTGAGCATTTTGCCCCCTGTAGACTTCAATGGAGATGCCTGAAAAACACGTGACCTTTTTTTTGAGCATTTTGTCGCACGCTCTCTGCTCAAACAGCTGCCCCTTTTTAGCAGCACTCCACACCTTTTAGTTATATTCAGACTGGAGGAAAGCAATCAAGCGGAGTGTGGGATGTTTTGTTACATCAACAATCTGGAAGTTCTGTACGTGTTTGGGTGGGTTTTTCAAATTCATACTGTTGGGTTGGTTGGCTTTCACCATCTGGTCTTTTTATGTCACTGCATGACTGGTTCAGGGAATGTAAATGCCATCTGGACAGGGCCGAACATGTATGGCTCTGTGTAGTGAGCAAAAGCCTGTTGCATATATTAGAATATTCAATAATTACAAAATTCAAATAAAAATGTAGAAATATACACATTCATGTCTATACTATAACAATGCAGGCCTAAGATGTGACCTTTGTCTGCAGGAAGTGCCTAATAGACCTATACAAGGCTAAGCATATTTACAACATGTGGGATGTGAAGAACTAAGGGTGTCCTTTAGTCTTTCATGCTGGAAGTGAAAGAAAGAGGTAAACAGGGGAAAATTTATATTTTGGCTTATTTCTGTGATTAAATTGATATTTATGCCACCTACTCCAATGCTTTCCATCTGCTTACCATTTTCCTGTGCAGACTTCTTATTGCAGATTGATTTTACTGCTGTAGATAGCCAAATATCTTCTTGTTGGGTTAATAAACTCAACGTGACATACATGGTTCACTGCACTTATTACACCCCAAGATCATGTTTTATTGTATTTGACAGGGAAGATAGTCAGTCAACGGAATTACTTATCTACACAGGATTTATTCAGGAAATTAACAATGATAATTGACAACGCATGTCTGTATATTGATTATTAACCCAGGATGTACTATATGTCAAATCACAATAATATTTCACATCGTTTGGGCCTTGATCGTTAGGGTGCCCACAAACAAAAACAAGAGATATTCATTGTCCAAAATCTGAGATTAAAAAATAAAATAAAAACAGAAACATCTTCTGGCAGCTGGAATAAAATATTAGTGTCAAGAACCATTTTACAAATCCTCAAGAAAATGTGACACCTTGAATTTGAGTCCCACATGCCATATTTAGTGCACTATATATTGTCTGGAACAACTAAAAAGAAGGATATCAGCTCTGTTGGTGTCAATTAAAGTAAAAAACCTTTTTGTTCAATGTAGTAAAACGAGAATAAGATATGAAAGAAGTTTTTATAGGGTCTCATACTTTTTGAACCCCATCATTATTGCCTTAGTTGCCTTACCTGTAGAGTGGAACTTGGTAAAAATGTGTTAGTTATGGATAGAGTGGTAAAGAAAAGTCTCTGTCAGGAATTTTTTGCTGTTTGGATTTCCATTTGGAAAACCTTCCATCACTTTCTGTCCCAAAAAGAAACACAGACAGTGAGAATTACCCTATAAGAGGTTCTAACTCTTCCTCATTCTATCCAACAACATCATAAACAGCTTGGTTGGAGTTTTATGTCATAAAATGTGTTAATGCTTCTTAAATAACCCCTCAATTACTGGTAGTAAGTGACTCTTGGATTGACTACATCCCTAGTAAAACTAAATTATGGATGGCCAGCAGTGCAAAGCTATATTGGACTCTACTGTCTAACACTGTATGTGCTGGTAGTCTAATATTGTATGCTAACAGGCAGGACTAATCAAAGGGCTGTTGCTCCTTAAAGAGGAGGATCACTCTAGAAAAAAAAAATTAAAAGCTGCTGACTTACCTGTCCAAGGATCCAGTGGCATCCCCACCCAAGCTAGTTCTTCATTAGCCTTTGGGTTCCCGGTGCTGGTTCAACTGTGGGCAGCTGGCTATGCTGCTTTTGGCTTCATAGCCAGCTGCCCACTGTGTATGTGTGAGCTGTGCTGTGATTTGCAAATGGTCCTGCAGTCTTCTGCAACCTGCGACATGTCCCAGAAGACTACGGGGAAGGAGGAGAGGGGTAGAACTTCCATCGTCTAGATCAGGGGTCTCCAAACTTTTCAAACAAAGAGCCACTTTATTGTCCTTCAGACTTTAGGAGGGCCGGATTGTGGCCAGCAGGGGTAGAAAATGTCACGGGGCCCAGCATCATTGACAATAAATATGGCCTCAGGGTTGGTGGTCAATAGGAGGAGTATTCCCCATGTTAGTAGAAGGAGTAGTATTCCATCATTGGTATCAGTGGAAGATCTAATTCCCAATTGTTGGTGTCAGTGAGAGGAATAGTGCCTCATATCAGTGGAAGGAGTTTTGCCCCAAGGGCCACATAAAAGCTAGCAAAGGGCCACGTCTGGCCCTCGGGCCGCAGTTTGGAGACCCCTGGTCTAGATGATCCGAGTAAAAGTGGGATCGGGTACCTGTCAAAACTAGATACCTGCTCCCCCACAAAAAAATGACATGTCAAATGTGGCAGGGGAGGAGGACTTAAAATTGAATATCCAATTTTGGGTGAAGTTTCACTTTAATTGTCAAGTCAACAGGCTGGGGAAAAAAATTGGTGACCAAACAACCTAGCTTTGCTGCAACAGAGAAAACTGAGTCCACATATTTGGTGGTCTGGCAGAGAAGCTGAAGGTTCCAGCTCCAACGCTTTGGTGTCAGTATCTTTGGCTTAGGAAGGTTGGGCAAACACAAGGTTGGAGCCGATGTCCAGGTTTTAGTGTAGTTTAGATCATTTGTTTGGACCAGCTTGGTCTAAACTTCACTAAAATCAGCTTTCGAGGTGAGTTGGTGTTAAAGTGGAATTCCAGGCTTAAACCTAACTAACTAAAAAGTTACCTCCACTCCTTAACACTAAGTCCCCGTACACACGGTCGGAATATCCGACAGAAAATGTTCGATCGGACCATGTTGTTGGGAAATCCGCCCGTGTGTGGGCTCCATCGGACTTTTTCCGGCGGAAAAAATTTGAGATCCTGCTCTCAAATTTTCCGACAACAAAATCCGATCAGACTTTTTCCGATCGTGTGTAGAGAATTCTGACGGACAAAGTGCCACGCATGCTCAGATCAAATTACGAGACCAAAGCTATTGGCTAATAGCCTCTACCTAGTTCCGTCGCAACGAACGTCACCACGTTCAGAATGATTGGATTTTCCGACAACTTTGTCCGACCGTGTGTATGCAACACCAGTGTCAGACAAAATCCGTTGGAAAAAATCAGACGGATTTTCTGGTCGGAATTTCCGACCGTGTGTACGGGGGATTATGTGTAAAAAGTTGTATATACTTACCTATTTTCAGGCCGCTCGGGTCTGGTCACGTGATCTCCCATGTGTTAGCCAGTGGCAGCTGCAAGGCAGAGTTCAACAATGGCTGGTAATGCCTGGAAGCGGTGACGTCACCCATAGGCTCCTATTGCCCATCCGTTGACAGTGCTCCTTCTTGTCCCCAGCAGCTGCTTCTGGCTGACACAGGGCAGCCGGATCACGTGACAGTTTCAGTTGGCCTGAAAATAAGTAAGTATATACTGTACATTGTTCCTACACAGGTTAGCATTGGTTTTAAAAGGGGGGAGAGAACATTTGTATGATTAGTTAAGCATAGCCTTTAAACTGGTATTAAAGGTTTGACTTTTAAAAAAAATAAAAATAACAAACATGCTACACTTAATGTACCTGCTCTGTGCAGTGGTTTTGCACAGAGCACCCCCGATATGCTTCTTCTCTGGGTCCCCCGTCATTGCTCCTAGCTCCCCCCCTTGACAAGTGCCCCAATAGCAAGCTGCTTGCTATGGGGGCACTGGTGCGTGCTCACTTCCGAGCCCTGCTCTATGTGTCCATAGATGCATAGGGCCACAGCTCGGCCACACACCCCGCTCTCTCCTCGATGGCACACTGGCTGTGATTGACAATGGCTCCCGCTGCTGTCTCAGCCAATGAGGAGAGGGAGTCCTGGGACAACTGAGACTCCCGTGAACATCACTGGATCCAGACGGCCCACAGGTGAATATTAGCGGGGCTGTGGGGGAGCAACACACAGAAGGTTTTTTACCTTCATGCAAAGAATGCACATAAAAAACCTTCAGCCTTTACAATCACTTTAATTCAGTGGTCTCAAACTGGCGGCCCTCCAGCTGTTGCGAAACTACAAGTCCCATCATGCCTCTGCCTGAGGGAGTCATGCTTGTAACTGTCAGCCTTGCAATGCCTCATGGGACTTGTAGTTTCACAACAGCTGGAGGGCCGCCAGTTTGAGACCCCTGCTTTAATTCCACTTTAAGTTCACAGGTAAGTATATTATGGGGGGCTAAGGGTGGGGTATCATTCTGCCAAGAGCTTTGCCGTAAAATCTTTTGGTGCTGAAATCTAATGTATCAGTCTGGCAGGGGTACCTGGATCACAAGGCTTTGCTTTTTCAAGTAAAACAATTCACATACAATCATTTAACTATTAGTTTGGAGTTCAGCTTTAATAAAAGTGTAGATTGTTCACAAATTATTCATGAAAAAAGTTAAACTGAAATAAACAGGAGCCTTCCCATAGAAAATGTCATATTCTAGAACATATTAAATTAGCTTTTCAGTTAGGGCCTTGTACAAATTACATTTACTTCTCACTAGTATTCATTTAAAAGGGCATTTCTCCATTAGCTCTATCCTTAATACATTATAACCAGTGCAAGCCTTGACGTCGTCTCTGTGATTTGAACACGTATTTAGTCAGCTTCACATCAGATATCTTTATGTAATCACCAGCTATGACTTTGCCAGGATTACAAACAGGTACAAAAATAAATGATTCATGCTAATGCACATTAGACGAAGAGTACAGTATGTAACAACTCATCAAGGTAATCAAACATATTTTTGTATAATATCATTTGGAATTTTGGCAAATTTAAACCCATGCCACACAGAGGCAAAGTGAAGCTGTTAAGCTGGCCAAACACTGTTTTTTTTATTTTTGTTATTCAGCACATGGAATGAGGTAGATGGAGGAATCGCCCCTTCCGGCACAATCGATTCTGACAGCGGCACCCAAAGCTGTCAGAATACACTAATCAGCTGCTGCAGTTGATTGGCTGCAGCCACTGATGGAGGAACATTTTCAAACATAACCCTTGACCAGAAATCAATCAAATGATCAAATTTTTTAAGTTGACAACATTTAACTGGTCCATGCTCAACACTGGTAATACACTGGTAATACTGGGACACATCCTATATATGCTAGCTTCATTTGATTTAACACAGGGGCTTGAGTATAAACTACAAAATAAAACAAAATTGGATATAGGCATTTGTCATATGATCTCCCATGAAAGGAAGAATCAGAGTTTAGATTGGCTGACCCCCCTGTTCAGCAGAGACCCCATGACCAAATGTCTAGACATTTTTCCACTGGACTAGTCCTTGCAGTTACTGCAGCAAGGTATAAGGCTTGATTCACACTAATCCGTTATTTGCATTTTGCAGAAATGCAGGGAAATCTTTTAACATGGGTTCCTATGTTCACATCAATGCATTTTTGTGCCTCTGCGTTTTTGGAAAGGGTTGGGGACTTTTTTCCCCCCGCAAAATGCAGTGCTTTGCATGTAATAGAATTCAATGGACCTGCATCCAAAGCACAAGTACCGCGTTTTTACCTTGATTTTACTGTGATTTGCGTTTTTTTTTTATTTCTTTTTTTACACTGTATATAGCTGGTTGCTAAGGAGGGGGCCGGAAAGCCGGCTGCCGCGTCCTTAACAACCGATGAGTCATCAGCTGTCAGCTGGCTTCCCTCTCAATGTAAAAAAAAATGGCGGCTAAAAAAAAAAATCATGAAAAAAAACAGCGTGGAGTCGCCCCCCCCCCCCCCCCCGAGCCATACCAGGCCCTTGGGTCTAGTATGGATTCGGAGGGGACCCCCACACACCAACATTTAAAAAAAACATACCAGACCCTTATCTGAGCATGCAGCCCGACCGGTCAGGAAAGGGAGGGGACGAGCGAGCGCCCCCCCCCCCCCCCTCCTGAACGATACCAGGCCACATGCCCTCAACATGGAGGGATGGGTGCTTTGGGGCGGGGGGGGGGCTCTGCGCCCCCCACCCCAAAGCACCTTGCACCATGTTGATGGGGACAAGGGCCTCTTCCCGACAACCCTTGCCAGGTGGTTGTCGGGGTCTGCGGGCGGGGGGCTTATCGTAATCTGGAAGCCCCCTTTAACAAGGGGGCCCCCAGATCACGGCAATCCCTATGTGAATGAGTATGGGGTACATTGTACCCCTACCCATTCACTAAAAAAAAGTAGTGTAGTGTTAAAAAAATACAGTAGACAGTTTTTGACAAGTCTTTTATTAAAAATCTTCTTTTTCTCCGCTTCTTTCTCTGGTCTTCTTCCATCTTCTCCTGCCTCTTCATCCTCCGGTCTTCTCCTTATCACCCGGCTTCTTCTTCCGCTCTTTCTTCTGTCTTCTTTGTCCGGTGTTCTTCTTCCTCTGCCGCCGCTCCTGCTGACGGCCCTCCTCCGATGCTGCGTCCCGCTGATCTGTTGGCGCCAATGTCCTGCATTTCTTAAATAATGATGGGGGTGTGGCAGTCGGATTACGTCAGCATGAGGCCACGCCCCTTGTGATGTCACAGACCCATCATGCCCTGGGTAAAATTTGGGTGTTTTTTTCACGATTTTTTTTTTTTTATCCGGCATTTTTTTTTTTTTACATTGAGCGGGAAGCCAGCTGACAGCTGATGACTCATCGGTTGTTAAGGACGCGGCAGCCGACTTCCTGGCCTCCCAGCCCCCTCCTTAGCAACCAGCTATATACAGTGTAAAAAAAAGAAATAAAAAAAAAAAAACGCAAATCGTGGTAAAATCGTAGTAAAAATGTGGTACTTGCGTTTTGGATGCAGGTCCATTGAATTCTCTTATATGCAAAACGCTGCATTTTGCGGGTTTTTTCCCCGACCCTTTCCAAAAACACAAAGGCACAAAAATGCATTAATGTGAACATATTCCATAGGAACCCATGTTAAAAAAATTCCCTGCATTTCTGCAAAATGCATCAAAAAACGGATTAGTGTGAATCAAGCCTTAGGGTTTCTGTTACATTTCATGACATGAGCCGATGAGCCAATATTTGCAGTAGTTTGCATCGCAACCCAAGGCTGATAGATGTGGATGGATTGTTGCTCAAGTATTATGTTATGTACATGAAGGTGTGTGGGGGGCAGGAGGGTCAACTGCCTTAGGCGCATCATCATTCTTTGGAGTGTGTGTGTGTGTGTGGGGGGGGGGGGGGGGCATATCTGTATACCCTTGGAAGAATCATCACTCTATAAAAATGACACATTTGTAAATGCCTCTATTTGGATACAAAGATATTGGAGTTTATTACCAAACTCAATAATACATTTAAAAGCAGGGATTCTTTTCTCGGTGAAAAGGTGCAGGTACTCACCGCTTTGTCTCCACCCCCTACCCACCCCTGAGCACTGTCCCTTGCTTCCGCCTCCTACCTACTGCCCAATACTGCCTCTTTTAGAGAATAAAGAACCAAGTATAATTTTGTGGTGTTAAGGTATGGAATTTGTTAAGGATAACAAGAAAGGCAGTAAAATGGATCCCCTGCAGCCAGCAACAATAGATCCCCCGAGAACAACAGAACCCACACAACAATATACCCCCAGCAACAGTAGATTCACCCTAGCAACAAAAGACCCTACCAGCAACAATAGTCCCCCAGCATAAATAGACCCTCCAGCACACCTTAGCACCCCTTGCCATTACAAACACTTAGTGCTGGAGGTGCCGGAACTGCGTTCCCCCACGTTCCCGCGGAAAAAAAGCCCTGTTTAAAAGTCAAGATGCACCTGTTTAGTTGCAGGATCCAGGATGAGTGATCTGTACCTTACAAAATTATATTTGTTTTCTTTATTTTTTTTACATATAATTTTGGACTCATACTTATGTTTTTCTTAAGGAGGCATTTATTGACTGCTCTGTAAAGCCCTTGTATATACAGTATTGGGCTTTCTGGTATGCATGGAGGGATTGCTGGAGATTTCCTTCCTGTTGCAAGCCCCAGCATAGCCTTTCTCAACTCTTTTACCCCAGAGGAAACCCTAAATAATTTTAAGGTCTCGGGAAACCCTTACTAAAAGCAATTTGTAGGGGGTCAATGAGGGAAATTTACCATATATGGGTGGGCACTGGGCAGTGGAAAATATGCCACACCTACAGTGGTGGTCAGAATGCAAACCTTACAGACAGCTAAAAAGGTAATTGGTATCATACTGCTGGTTTTGCCAAGCAGTGCTGACCCTGCCACTAAGCGGGTAGTAATAAGAGAGGCGCCTCTAAGTGTAGCAATATGGTTACATTTAATGAAGGTACAACATTTAGCAACTCACATGGTTGATGATTAAAGCAGGTACATCTAAGTATGCAGACATCCGGGGTAAAGCTGTCCAAATAGACCATCCTCCTCACTGTCGGCTCTCACCACTGTCAGTCTGCAATCGTGATCGTGAAGACTACCCTGCAGTAGAGCGATCTGAAAGCGAGGCTTGAAACGCTTGTGGAGCGCAGAGTGGCAGGGATGACATTGATGGTGGTGCAGAGGATGGTCTATGTGGACAGCTTTACCCCAGATGCCTGCATACTTAGATGTGCCTGTTTTAATCATCAACCATGTTTCTAAATGTTGTACCTTCATTAAATGTAACCATATTGCTACACTTCGAGGCGCCTCTCCTCTCTTTTATACTCAGTTGTGACATGACGCTACTTGTATATCAAGACATCGCTTGTTTATCAAGTCAAAATTTCTAAAAAAAAAATTTTGCTTGTCTTGCAAAACACTCTCAGACCACGTTACTCTCAAACCAAGGTTTTACTGTATTTGAAAAATAGGAGTTCTCCTTTAACCACTTCCCTACCCGCGTATTGTCATATGACGTCCACAAGGTGGATCTCCCATCCTGGGTGGGCGTCATATGACTTCCTCTCATTCCCGGCCGCCTGGGGGGCGCGCGCGGCGTCGCTCGGGACCCGGTGCGAGTGCCCGGCGGCCACGATGTGCGGGACCGTGGAGCTGTGTGTGTAAACACACAGCTCCACGTCCTGTCAGCGGAGAGGAGACCGATCATGTGATCCCAGTACGGAGGAACACTGATCGGTCTCCTCCCCTTGTGAGTCCCCTCCCCCACAGTTAGAATCACTCCTATAGGGAACACATTAACCCCTGCAGCGCCCCCTAGTGTTAACCCCTTCCCTGCCAGTCACATTTACACAGTAATCAATGCAATTTTATAGCAACGATCGCTGTGTAAATGTGAATGGTTCCAAAAATGTGTCAAAAGTGTCCGAAGTGTCCGCCGCAATGTCGCAGTCACGAAAAAAAAACCGCAGATCGCTGCCATTACTAGTAAAAAAAAAAAAAAAATGTAGACGCTATAACTTTTGCGCAAACCGATCAATATACGCTTATTGTGATTTTTTTTACCAAAAATATGTAGAAGAATACGTATCGGCCTAAACTGAGTCAAAAAATCGTTTAAAAAAAAAAAATGGGATATTTATTATAGCAAAAAGTAAAAAATATTGTGTTTTTTTTTCAAAATTGTCGCTCTTCTTTTGTTTATAGCGCAAAAAATAAAAACCGTAGGGGCGATCAAATACCACCAAAAGAAAGCTCTATTTGTGGGAAAAAAAGGAAGAATTTTGTTTGGGTGTAACGTCGCACGACCGCGCAATTGTTAGTTAAAGCGACGCAGTGCCGAATCGCAAAAAGTGCTCTGGTAAGGAAGGGTGTAAAATGGCCCGGTGCTGAAGTGGTTAAAATCTTCATTGCTGGAGTCCAGTTGAGTACCAAGTATTAAGTAGCTGTTAATTCATAAGATCAGAAAATATTTTAGCAGGTCTGATTGCTGGAACCTGGACACATGTTGGTGCATGAAGATTTAGTACTCTGCATCTTAAAATTAGGTCAACGGACCGATGTAACTACAAGAAAACAACAAATGTACCAGCTCTTATTATTATATAATGTTACTGATCACATTCAAAACAAGTTGTTCTCTGTGTTCATGGAGTGTCACGTCCCCTGACAAAGCACAGATTACTTCCTGCAATTTCAGACATAAAATTATGTGGAGCAGCAGCATGCCAGTCCCTGTGCTCACTGCTCTGTATACTGAACTACTGTAATTCTGCTCCGTCATATCCCAGAGGACATCGCCGCTCTTCCCTTCCACAATTCCAGTATTTTGGATGACTCACAACATGAAAGCTCTATGCTAAGGTTTCCTAACTGTAACTTAGTACGCTAGCTAGCAAAATATGTGTAATGTGTTACTGATCAAACCCCACATAGTGTATTTATCATGGCAGGAAAACAGTCTATGCACAACACAAGAACAATAAGAGGACCCTAAAGGACTGTGTAGGACTTAATTACCATGTTTACATTAGTCAAAACATGAGTCATCCTCCATGAAACCTTCACAGCAAGTGACATGAGTAAGATTTGTTTTGCTCCACAGTTTACACCACCTGGTTGGTTATACTGACCTTTTAAATATACTGTACAGTTTCTCAAAAAAGTGAGTACACCCCTCACATTTTTGTAAATATTTTATTCTATCTTTTCATGTGACAACACTGAAGAAATGACACTTTGCTACAATGTAAAGTAGTGAGTGTACAGCTTGTATAACAGTGTACATTTGCTGTCCACTCAAAATAACTCAACACACAGCCATTAATGTCTAAACCGCTGGTAACAAATGTGAGTACACCCCTAAGTGAAAATGTCCAAATTGGGCCCAAAGTGTCAATATTTTGTGTGGCCACCATTATTGTCCAGCACTGCCTTAACCTTCTTAGGCATGGAGTTCACTAGAGCTTCACAGGTTGTCACTGGAGTCCTCTTCCACTCCTCCATGGCGACATCACGGAGCTGGTGGATGTTAGAGACCTTGCGCTCCTCCACCTTCCATTTGAGGATGCCTCACAGATGCTCAAAAAGGTTTGGGTCTGGAGACATGCTTGGCCAATCCATCACCTTTACCCTCAGCTTCTTTAGCAAGGCAGTGGTCGTCTTGGAGGTGTGTTTGGGGTCTTTATCATGTTGGAATACTGCACTGCGGCCCAGTCTCCGAAGGGAAGGGATCATGCTCGGCTTCAGTATGTCACAGTACATGTTGCCATTCATGGTTCCCTCAATGAACTGTAGCCCCCCCCCCCCAGTACCGGCAGCACTCATGCAGCCCCAGACCATGACACTCCCACCACCATGCTTGACTGTAGGCAAGACACACTTGTCTTTGTACTCCTCACCTGGTTGCCGCCGCACACACTTGACACTATCTGAACCAAATAAGTTTATCTTGGTCTCATCAGACCACAGGACATGGTTCCAGTAATCCATGTCCTTAGTCTGCTTGTCTTCAGCAAACTGTTGGCAGGCTTTCTTGCGCATCATCTTTACAAAAGGCTTTCTTTTGGGACAACAGCCATGCAGACCAATTTGATGCAGTGTGCGGCGTATGGTCTGAGCACTGACAGGCTGATCCCCTACCCCTTCAACCTCTGCAGCAATGCTGGCAGCACTCATACGTCTATTTCCCAAAGACAACCTCTGGATATGACGCTGAGCATGTGCACTCAACTTCTTTGGTTGACCATGGCAAGGCCTGTTCTGAGTGGAACCTGTCCTGTTAAACAGCTGTATGGTCTTGGCCACTGTGCTGCAGCTCATTTTCAGGGTCTTGGCAATCTTCCTATAGCCTAGACCACCTTTATGTAGAGCATTAATTGTTTTTTTAGATCCTCAGAGAGTTCTTTGCCATAAGGTGGCATTTTGAACTTCCAGTGACCAGTATGAGAGCGTGAGAGCGATAACGCCAAATTTAACACACCTGCTCTCCATTCACACCTGAGACCTTGTAACACTAACGAGTCACATGACACCTGGGAGGGAAAATGGCTAAATGGGTCCACATGGACATTTTCACTTAGGGGTGTTCTCACTTTTGTTGCCAGCGGTTTAGACAATAATGACTGTGTGTTGAGTTATTTTGAGGGAACAGCTAATTTACACCATTATACAAGCTGTACACTCACTACTTTACATTGTAGCAAAGTGTCATTTATTCAGTGTTGTCACATGAAAAGATAGAATAAAATATTTACAAAAATGTAAGGGGTGTACTCACTTTTGTGAGATACTCGCTCTCTCTCTCTCTCTCTCTCTCTCTCTCTCTCTCTCTCTCTCTATATATATATATATACACTTAAATGATTCAGATCATCAAATACATTTTAATATTAAACAAAGATAACCCGTTTCTTGTTAAAAAAAAACAAAGATAACCCGAGTAAATCCAAGATGAAGTTTTTAAATTATTATTAAATTTATTAGGGGAAAAAACCTGTTCAAACCTGCCTGGCCCTATGTGGAAAAGTAATTGCCCCCTCCCATGCTGAATCATGAATGAACTGTGATTAACCACAATTTTTTGGAAAGCTGAGTTCAATTTCACTTGCCACACCCAGGCCTGATTATTGCCAGACCTGTTGAATCAAGGAACCACATAAATAGAAGCTGTTTTGACAAAGTGAAGCACGCTAACCGATCACAAAAAGCCACACATAATGGCACAATCTTAAAAAATGTAAGAACAGATTAGAAACAAAGTAATGTACATGTATCGGTCTAGGAAGGGTTTCAAAGCCAGTTCTAAGGCACTTTGGAGTGGCCGGCCTACAAAAATTACTCCAAGAGCATGGCGACAACTCATCCAGGAGGTCATAAAAGAACCCAGAACAACATCTAAAGAACTGCAGGCCTCACTTGCTTCAGGTAAGATCAGTGTTCATGATTCCACAATAAGAAAGAGAATGGGCAAAAATGGCATCCATGGGAGATTTCCTAAGCCAAAGCCACTGCTGACCAAAAAGAATACAAAGGGTCATCTCACATTTACCAAAAATCATCTTGATTATCCCCAAGACTTTTAGGCAAATATTCTGTGAACTGATGAGACAACAATTTTACTTTTTGAAGGGTGTGCGTCCCATTACATCTGGCATAAAACTAATACAGCATTTCATAACAAGAACATCATACCAACAGTCAGGCATGGTGGTGGTAGCGTGATGGTCTGGAGCTGCTTTTCAGCTTCAGGACCTGGACTACTTACCATAATTGATGGAACCATGAATTCTGAGCTCTACCAGAAATCCTAAAGGAGAATGTCCGGCCATCAGTTTGTGACCTCAAGCTCAAGTGCACTTGGGTTATGCAGCAAGACAATGATCCAAAACACAACAGCAAGTCAACCTCCAAAGGGTTCAAACTAAGCAAAATTATGGTTTTGGAGTGGCCTAGTCAAAGCCGGACTTGATCCAATTGAGATGCCGTTTCATGACCTTACACAGGCCGTTCATGCTGGAAACCCTCCAATGTGGCTGAATTAAAACAATTCTGTAACGAAGGTTGGGACAAAATTACTCCACAGCAATGTGAAAAACTCATTGCCAGTTATCGCAAAAGCTTGATTGCAGTTGTTGCCGCCAAGGGTGGCACAACCAGTTATTAGGTTTAGTGGGCAATTACTTTTTCACATAAAGCCAGGCAGGTTTGGACAGCTTTTTGCCTTAATAAATGAAACCATCATTTAAAAACAGCATTTTGTATTTACTCGGGTTATCTTTGTGTATAGTAAAATTTGTTTGATGATCTGAGTCATTTAAGTGTGATAAATATGCAAAAAAATAAAAAATCAGAAAGGGGCAGCATACATATACAGCATATTGTATATTCACCAGCCACTTTATTAGGTACACTTTGCTAGTACCAGGTTGGCGCCCCTTTTGCCTTCAGAACTGTCTTAATTCTTCATGGCATAGAGGTGAAAAAGGTGTTGGAAACATTCCTCAGATATTTTGGTCCATATTGACATGATAACATCACACAGTTGCTGCAGATTTGTCAGCTGCTCATCCATGTTGAGACTCTCCTGTTCCACCACATCCCAAAGGTGCTTTATTGGATTAAGATCTGGTGACTATGGAGGCCATTGGAGTACAGAGAACTCATTGTCATGTTCAAGAAACCAGTTTGAAATGTTTTGAGCTTTGTGACATGGTGCATTATCCTGCTGGAAGTAGCCATCAGAAGATGGGTACACTGTAGTCAGAACAGGATGGACATGGTCAGCAACAATACTCTGGTAGACCGTGGTGTTTAAACGATGCTCAATTGGTACTAAGGGGCCCAAAGTGTGCCAAGAAATTATCCCCCACACCATTACACCACCACCACCAGCCTGAACCATTGATACAATCCCGGTTGTCGCCGTGTTACGAGCGATCGCAGGAGCCCGGCGGTGTTTGTGACCTTGCATCGGCTCCGGGGGCGAGCTGCGGGCGCCCCTAGTGGCCACCAGAGGAAGCGACGTAACATAACGGTGATTCGCGCAGCCGAGCCATGTTGCAGCAGTGCAACTGCGGCGGCTAGTCGGCAAGTGGTTAATGTACTGCGGGAATGAAGCAGATTTCACTCCCGCATGTCAGTCACGATTTCGGCTGCAATTTCGTAGACATCTGTGTGGGTTTCTGCACAGACGTCAATGGAAATCGCACCCCGAAATAGCAAAAAGTAGTACAGAAACAACTTTTTGAATTTGGCGCCGCGTTGCAAATGCAGCGTCGCACCGATTAGGATGGTGCCATTGCCAGCAATTGCCGCCAATTTGACATGCCATATGAGAGGGAAGGTACAGTCAGAACAGAACCCCACCCCCCCTCTCTAAGTTGAGTGGTCTGTCTATCACTATTATAAATGATTGATCAATGCTGCTTGTTCATTTATAATAGTAGAAGATATCTCAGAGCTACAGCTCTATGTGAAGTATCTGCCTGTGCCCATTCTCTGTCCCTTGCTCCACCTGCTAATGGTTGACATTGTGTGCGCAATGCACATAGGTGGCCAGTCGCGTGCTTTCTAGCAGCTAGAAGTAGCATGCCTGGTGTGTTTTTTTGTATCAAATGTGAGCAGATGGGGTGGAGAGGGGGGCATGTTGACACAGTGTTAGAACAGCAGCTGTCAGTGCAGACATAAAGCCGCAGTCTGCTGGTTGCCAGCCACTAATCTGGAGTATGTGTGCGTTAAGGGGCCACCCCTTTTACTGCTGCGCCCAGGGTGGTTGCCCATCCTGCCCACCCTTTGTTCCCAGCCCTGGCTCTGAGTGATCTTCTACTACTATGGATTAATATTCATTCGTAACAGTGACAGATCACTCAGAGCTGCAGCTCTCTGTGTATCTAACAGTGGCTGCTTTTTACACATAATCAACATAAAAACGCGTTACGCTAGTGCATCAATAAACAAATGAAAACAAAAAAAAAACAAAGTGTTTAAACAAGCAAAATTCATGCAAGATGGATAATTTCATAACAATGCAAAGAAAATTCATGTAAAAAAGTGCACAATGCAAAACAGTCCATCAATATATGTTCAGTGTAAAACAGCCCATATGCGTGATGGGGCTGGGGTAACATTTTGTTTCTCATATGCGTGATGTCCAAATCCTAAGATGCTGCGTGTAGTTACACCACTTCACACCCGGGGGCGCGCCCCACTCACAAGCCGCTTACCAACAGGTAAGACTCCCAAAGATGGAGGTCTGGCCGCGCTTCTAGGGAAACATCCCACTGGGATAGATGGATGGCACAGTCCCAGGCTCAGCAACGATGATTTCAAAATAACCAAGACAGTCCACAAACGGAGCTCATGAAGGGATAAATGTATGTAGCCATAGAAAATACCAACATGTATTTAGATAGAAAAAGAAAAGCAGCATGTAAACCAGAACAGCACAGTCGACACCCTGGGGGGCGTGATTACATCACCACTGCAGCTCCACCCGACGTGTTTCATCCGATGGGACGTCATCCAGGGGTACAGTAGTATAGCGGTAATGGTACTTACAGTATATGTATATATACTTATGCTTTTTACACATACACAGCCTGATTGCCCTTTCCGCCCTGCAAATAGCAGGATGTACAGGGAATTGGATACGTGGCCCCAAAAGCTCATTAACGAGCACTTGGCTTTTTTTTCAAACCCACACATGCAAAGTATGCTCTATTTCACTCTTGCAGAATGCTGAGCTGTGAGAGAGAGCTGGCTGTGCATGCATGGGTAGGGAATGAAGCCTAGTGCTTGTTCGTGAGTTTCCCAGGGCCGGTACATGCTCCCATCTGTAGGATGGAGAGGAAAGGGCAATGAAATAAGCAGCCTAAAAAGTAAGCTTTTTTTTTACAAACTGGTGCACTGCGTATTAACCACTTCAGCCTCAGAAGATTTTACCCCCTTCCTGACCAGAGCATTTTTTTGAGATTCGGCACTGCGCTGCTTTAACTGACAATTGCGCGGTCGTGTGACGTTGCACCCAAACAAAATTGACGTCCTTTTTTTCCCCACAAATAGAGCTTTCTATTGGTGGTATTTGATCATCTCTGCAGTTTTTATTTTTTGCGCTGTAAACAAATTAAGAGCGACAATTTCGGGAAAAAAAACACATTCTTTTTTTACTTTTTGCTAAGCTGCAGTCTAATAAACATTTGCTTTTGGGTTTAATACTGCTTTAAAATTGGTTCTAAAGGCTAAAGTGTTTTTTTTTTTTTTTTTTAACCTTCATGCATTCCCCAATCCTTACCTGAGCTCCCTCTGATCCAGCAATGTTCAAGATAGCCTTGGCTGTCTCAGGACTCTCCCTCTTCATTGGCTCCCACTGCTGTCAATCACAGCCAGTGAGCCAATAAGGAGAGAGTGGGGGTGGTGCTGAGCTATGACTGTGGGGATTATTTACTAAAGGCAAGTCCACGTTGCACTACAAGTCCACTTTGCACTACCAGTGCACTTGAAATTGCACTGAAAGTGCACTTGGAAGTGCAGTCACTGTAGATCCGAGGGGGACATGCAAGGAAGAAAAAAAACAGCATTTTAGCTTGCACATGATTGGATAATAAAATCAGCAGAGCTTCCCCTCATTTCAGATCTACCCCTTAGATTTACAGCGACTGCACTTCCAAGTGCACTTTCAGTGCAATTTCAAGTTTACTATGCACTTGTAGTGCAAAGTGGATTTGCCTTTCGTAAACAACCCCCTATGTGTCTTATGGAGCAGTGGCTCAGGAATGAGCATGCAGCGGTGCCCCCATGGCAAGCGGTTTTCTCTGGGGGCACTACTCGAGGAGGAGGAGCCAGGAGCGCCGGCAGGGGGACCCGAAAAGAAGAGTATCCTAGCTGCTCTGTGCAAAATCACTACACAGAGCAGGTAAGTATAAAAATTTTGTTTAAAAAACAAAAACAAAAAAAAAACAAAGCTTTAATACCACTTTAAAAAACAGACAAAGATCTAAAAGAACCCTGTACTGATAAAAGCGCAGAGGCAGCCTTTGCCAAACTCTTCCTGAAAATGCTAGTTGCATGGCTGTTTCTGGCTTCAGTAGACACTGGTAAAGTCTGGCTTCTGAGACACTGACCCACAAAAAGCATACGGACTGGAAGTCCGAACACCTAATCCAAATACTTGTTTCAGATCAATGACCAAAAAAGTACCAAAACTTCTTAAAAATAAATAAAAATAGAGGTCATTATAGTAGCCTTTTTAGTTACACAGTACAAACTTTTAATTGAACGTACAAAGCAGTAATACTAATGTCAAGAATTGTACTATTTTGTCCACAAGAGGGCGCTCTTTGCATTCTAATTGTCACTAGATGTAGGCAAAGATGATTGTCACACTATTGATGTGGTTGTAATATCTGCACCACTGCAGGGTGCTTCTTTCTATAGCCAGTGTCAGCTGCTCAGCATACTAGTCTTTTAATAAGATCACAGTTTCTTCTATATTGAGCAGAAACATACACTACTTTGCTTAGAACAATATATAAATAAGATTTTCTAAATAAACATTCTGGTTCTATCACTGAACTGCCACACAATATTTTATTAAATGTTATTAACTAGTAAGGTAAAACAGTGGGGGAGATTTACTAAAACAGAATCTGGGGCAGCGGTGCATAGTAACCAATCAGCTTCTAGAGTTTATTGTCAAAGCGCCATTGAACAAGTTGAGGTTAAATGCCGATTGGTTGATTGGCACAGCTGCGCCAGATTCTGTGTGCACCGGTTTTAGTAAATAATTACAATAAGACATGGAACAGATTGTACTACAATCAAAATGCTGCCTTCAGCTTCTACAACAGCTGGCCCAATGATGGAGAGCGGTCATAAAATGTATATTTCCTTTCTAGCCTTAGGGTCCATTCACATATCTCCAGTACAATGTGCTATGTGCATTGTTGTGTTGACATTTTAAATAGCACCTCAACACACTAACCCAACGCATGCATTTGCAGCATACCACAATGCATGGTAACCTTGAGTTCATTACGTGTTGGAAAAAAATGCTACATTTCTGTTTTTTGTCCATACTGATGCCTTGCCAGGCTATTCATTTAAATCAGCCGAATTAATGTGATTATGTCAATGAAACCTTATATTTTAAAGAGGCCCTCAGCAGTGGCGTCGCTAGGGGGTGGCTTTTGGGGCTATAGCCCCGAATCTGGGGCCCATAGCCCGAGTCTCTGCAGGGGTCCCCAAGGGGAGGGGAGGCTCTCTGGGGACCCTGATACAATGGGGAGGCTCTCTGGGGACCTTGATTTTAAGGGAGAAGCTCTCTGGGGACCCTGATTTAAGGGGGAGGTTCTCTCTGGACCCTACTGTATGGGGGGGCTCTCTGGAAACCCTGATGTAAGTGGGGGGGCTCTCTGTGGACCCTGATGTAAGGAGGAGGCTCTCTAGGGGCCCTGATGTAAGGGGAGGCTCTCTGGGGACCCTGATGTAAGGGAGGCTCTCTGGGGACCCTGGTGCAAGGGGGAGGCTCTCTGGGGACTCTGATGTAAGGGGAGGCTCTCTGGGGACCCTGATGTAAGGGGAGGCTCTCTGGGGACCCTGATGTAAGGGGAGGCTCTCCGGGGACCCTGGTGCAAGGGGGAGGCTCTCTGGGGACTCTGATGTAAGGGGAGGCTCTCTGGGGACCCTGATGTAAGGGGAGGCTCTCTGGGGACCCTGGTGCAAGGGGGAGGCTCTCTGGGGACTCTGATGTAAGGGGAGGCTCTCTGGGGACCCTGGTGCAAGGGGGAGGCTCTCTGGGGACCTTGATTTTAAGGGAGAAGCTCTCTGGGGACCCTGATTTAAGGGGGAGGTTCTCTCGGGACACTACTGTATGGGGGGGCTCTCTGGAAACCCTGATGTAAGTGGGGGGGCTCTCTGTGGACCCTGATGTAAGGAGGAGGCTCTCTAGGGGCCCTGATGTAAGGGGAGGCTCTCTGGGGACCCTGATGTAAGGGGAGGCTCTCTGGGGACCCTGGTGCAAGGGGGAGGCTCTCTGGGGACTCTGATGTAAGGGGAGGCTCTCTGGGGACCCTGATGTAAGGGGAGGCTCTCTGGGGACCCTGATGTAAGGGGAGGCTCTCCGGGGACCCTGGTGCAAGGGGGAGGCTCTCTGGGGACTCTGATGTAAGGGGAGGCTCTCTGGGGACCCTGATGTAAGGGGAGGCTCTCTGGGGACCCTGGTGCAAGGGGGAGGCTCTCTGGGGACTCTGATGTAAGGGGAGGCTCTCTGGGGACCCTGGTGCAAGGGGGAGGCTCTCTGGGGACTCTGATGTAAGGGGAGGCTCTCTGGGGACCCTGATGTAAGTGGGGTGCTCTCTTCTGGGGACCCTGATGTAAGGGGAGGCTCTCTGGGACCCTGATGTAAGTGGGGTGCTCTCTGGGGAGATATATACACACACAGGTATATTTATATTACATGTGTATGCCCGCCCAAGCGTTTGACTTTCTTTACTACATAGGCTCCATCACACATTTTCCATAGGAATTTCCGTCACACAAAATTTGAGATCTAGTTCTCCAATTTTCCGACAACAAAATCCGTTGTCGGACATTCTGATCGTAAGTACACAATTCCGACGCACAAAGTGCCACGCATGCTCGGAATCAAGCAGAAGAGCCGCACTGGCTATTGAACTTCCTTTTTCTTGGCTCGCCGTACGTGTTGTACTTCACCGCGTTCTTGACGTTCGGAATTTCCAACAAACTTTGTGTGACCGTGTGTATGCAAGACACTACTCAAACACATCAGATAATCATCATTTGATGCAGCTATCATAGTAGCCATAAATCTGTGGAGCCTCCAATCCCCAGCTAACCAGTTTCAGGGGTGGTCAACTTGACCATCCAAAATGGACCAAAGTGTTAATCCCAACAAAAAAAAAAGGAAAGTTAAACCCTGAATGAGGAAATCCAAGGCTAAGCATTATATTCAGCCACAATGTAAAATCTGATTAATGGAGTAATGCATAGAATACAGATAAACAAAGACTTTTTAAAGCATTACAAAAAAGCTGTCCTTAAAGAAATAATGGAGGCTACCAGCACAGATCTCTGCTTGTAAAATGCTTGTTTCCTGGCTGTCATGCTATTGTTTTAGCAATGGGCTTGTAACAAGTACAGAGACAAGAAAAAACGTTTCTCCAACTCTCAATAGCTGTGTTTGTTCCATGCGAGTGAATGAGAAGAGATCAAGGCAGGCAAGCAACTAGCATTTTCACAAGAAGGTCAGAAATGAGGCCCCCCATTTTTTTTTTTATCATGCGATACAATACAGTACATTGACACAGCTGCCAATTACTACTCAAGATTTGAGAAACCTTAGTTGTGGCCACTAGGTGGCATGTGTGTACCAGTTCTGTTTTTACAGTTCAATATTATTAGAAGTTGAAGCAGAGACAACAGCAGCTGTACTTGTGCACTTCTGAACTTTAAGGGGTGTTTGAACAAATGGCAGCAGAACTTCCAAGAATGTGAATGTTAATCACTTGTGCAAAAGTCCTTCTTTGGAATGAATCACTAAGCCTGAACTGATAGCTAGGGTCATGGCTGGTGCTTGCTCATTTTTAAAGCTATCCAAGGCCATTTTCAATATACACTATAACCCAACTGCAATGTGGGTCTCAGAGAAGAAATGGACTCTATAGGGGCTGGCATGGCTAGATTAAGCTAAATAATTAGGCTGGCCATACACCAGTACATTTTTCATTTTTTGTTTTTCTAATGGTTAGTTGGGGGTCAAATCGACCCGTGACAATGAGAAATTTGAAGGAGCGGGATGGAAAATTGTTCCTAAACAAGTGAAATTCTAACAGTGAATGTGGATTTCCTTCATAGAAATTGTACATATTGTAATGAAGTGTGTATAATACGTCTGGGATGGAAATAGCAGGACGTTTTAGGGCAGGGATATGCAATTAGCGGACCTCCAGCTGTTGCAAAACTACAAGTCCCATCATGACCCTGCCTTTGGGTGTCATGCTTGTGGCTTGCTATGCCTTATGGGACTTGTAGTTCTGCAACAGCTGGAGGTCCGCTAATTGCATATCCCTGGTTTAGGGGTTTTGAACTAAATTAGTTGACTCAATGACAGCAAGATTGTTGGAGAACGATGCTTCTGCAAACACTTAAATGAAGATCTAACTATGCATGGCCAGCCTAAAGTGGAACTAAACCCTCCTCTACCTTGCCGTGGAGGAAGCTGCCATCTTAGCCTCTGTTTGATCTGCAGTTACCATGGTCCTGCACATGTGATCAGTTATGACACCAGCCATTTAATGGCTTGACAGTTTGGTTAAGAGTACAAGCAACTGTGAAAGTTATCATTCTTGGCATGCCTTGAATGTAATGCCGCGTACACACGGTCGGACTTTACGACGGGAAATGTTGGATGTGAGCTTGTTGTCGGAAATTTGGACCGTGTGCACGCTCCATCGAACATTTGCTGTCGGAATTTCCGCCCACAAATGTTGGCTAGCAGGTTCTCAAATTTTCAGCCAACTTCACTTTGTTGTCAGAATTTCCAATCGTGTGTATACAAGTGCATCGCACAAAAGTTCACGCATGCTCGGAATCAAGCAGAAGGAGCCGCACTGACTATTAAACTTCCTTTTTCTCGGCTCGTCGTACGTCTTTTACATCACCACGTTCTCGCGTTTGGAATTTTGGCCCAACATTTGTGTGACCGTGTGTATGCAAGACAAGTTTGAGCCATCATCCTTTGGGAAAAAAATCCAAGGTTTTGTTGGCGGAAAGTCTGATCGAGGAACAGGTAAACAGGTGTTGAGGAACAGGTAAATCGGGTTTAGTTCCACTATAAGTACGCTAGTTCTGGGTCCCACAATTATATCCCACAAGGGACATTATCTATGTGGAGTTTGTATGTTCCCCCCAGGGTTTGTAGGGGTTACATTTAGGTGCTGTTGTTTCTTTCCAAAGTTCATAATCATGTAATTAACTTATCTGGCATCCTCCCAAATTGCCTCTAGTGTGTATAATCGTGATAGTTGTATTAAATTATGATCTCCTTCAGGGACTGTAATGGTTCTATGAACTCTGTAAGGAGCTGCTGTGTAATATGCCCATTCTATACAAATACAGAAAACGGTTACTGATGATCTTCAGTCATCCCCACTGATGCAGACAAAAGATACTTCATTATTATTAGAAGAACTTCCAGTTGTATCAGCCTAACAATTTCCTGTGTTTGTAAAGGAAATGTATTATTTGATCATAAATGGGGCTTCCCATTAGCAGCAGCAAAGATGCCAAGTGGGAAAGTTGCCATTTGCTGGAAGTGAATATTCTTGGAAGTGATGCTGCTTTTACAGTGCAGAATAACCTGATCGCAATGCTTGGAAAATACTCAGCCTGCAAAAGAAGATTTTTTTTTTTTTAAATTCTCACCTTTGTTGGTCTGCAAGTTCTTACTTTGCTTTGTACAACCTCCAGCAGAATCTTCAGCATCTGACATTTTCAGATTTGATGGTTGCCAGCACCCCCCGCTACACGCTGTGGTTCCATCTGCTGGCCTCTGCATCATTACCATACAGTGCAGTACATAGGTACTAACGGAAAGGAATCACAGCACACAGTGGGGGACCAGGAATTGGGTCTGATGTGAAGATTCTGCCAGAGGTCACTTGCTATCTGAAAGAGAGTTAAAGCCCAACTTTGGGTTCAAGATCACCCCACTGTTTACCCTTCCCCGTATTGGAGCACCCCCTTTAATACATATCTTTTTTCCAAGTGTCATTGGTTCAGTCCCATGACCACAGGTCCTTGGTGAATCTGTGGGGAGCAGTGCCTAAGACAGGATGAGTATTGCAGCTGCAGCTGTTTTTTTATTTATTTTGTCCAAACTGGATCTGGGCTTTATTCATCTTTATAATAAACTTACAGTGCAGTCAAGGGGCTCCAGTAGTTTACAAATCATGGTGCAGCATAGAGAAATATGAACTACCTTTAAATTATGTAAGTGTAAGCCAACCACGATTCCCGCAAAGCTTGGCCAAAAAAATTGCATTCTAAGAAATCCACTCCATCCAGCAAAAGAGCTAGGTGGTGTTGCTTCTCCACAGATCCTCCACAGACCCACACATCCGCAATGCATTCTCCATGGTTCACAAAACTGAACATGGACAGTGCACTCTCCCTTGTCCACAATTTGCACATGGGCAGTGTGCTCTCCCTTTTCCACATATATGCGCACGAGCAGTGCCCTCTCCCTTGTCCACAAATCTGCACATGCGCAGTGTGTTTTCCCTTTTCCACAAATCTGCTTATAGTCAGCGTGTTCTCCCTTGTCAACAAGTCTGCATGTAGATAGTGCGTTCTCCCTTGTCCACAGATCTGCATATAGGCAGTGCGCTCTCCCTGTCCACAATTCTGCATACAAGCAGTGCATTTTTCCTTGTCCACAAATCTGCATATAGGCAGTGCACTTTCCCCTGTCCACAATTCTGCATACAAGCAGTGCATTTTTCCTTGTCCACAAATCTGCATATAGGCAGTGCACTTTCCCTTGTCCACAAATCTGCATATAGGCAGTGCACTTTCCCTTGTCCACAAATCTGCATATAGGCAGTGCACTTTCCCTTGTCCACAAATCTGCATATAGGCAGTGCACTTTCCCTTGTCCACAAATCTGCACATAGGCAGTGCACTTTCCCTTGTCCACAAATCTGCACATAGGCAGTGCGCTCTCCCTTGTTCACATATCTGCATATAGGCAGTGCGCTCTCCCTTGTTCACATATCTGCATATAGGCAGTGCGCTCTCCCTTGTCCACAAATCTGTCCACAATTCTACATACAAGCAGTGCATTTTTCCTTGTCCACAATCTGCATATAGGCAGTGCGCTCTCCCTTGTTCACATATCTGCATATAGGCAGTGCGCTCTCCCTTGTCCACAAATCTGCACATAAGCAGTGCGCTCTCCCTTGTCCACAAATCTGCACATAGGCAGTGCACTCTCCCTTGTTCACATATCTGCATATAGGCAGTGCGCTCTCCCTTGTTCATAAGTCAGCACATAGACAATGCTCTCTCCATTGTCCACAAATCTGCACATAGGCAGTGCGCTCTCTCTCATCCACAAATCCGTTTGTGGATGAGCAATACAGCAGCCCCTTGTTTTTGTGATGATGGGAGCGCGCTCAAATACCATCAATTTAGTTTATATACCGGTCTGATCTCTCAGAATGCTACTTTTTTGGCCAGACTTTTTGAAGCTGCGGTTGGCTTACAGGTATATAATTTAAAGAAAGCTCAATTTATCTACATTTGTGAACTCCCACTGTTTCTTGACCATGCTGCTAATTTAATTTTAAATTAGGAACTAAACATTAAAGCATTAAATCTGCTTTTGCAAGCAACTGTTTTTTTTTTTTCCAAACAGAGTTGCTTTTAACTCACCGAACCAGGGCTATTGCAAAAGATCATACTTCTCATATGATTTGGTGTTTCTTCAGCAGCCTAGATGTGTTTACAGGTTATTCAAGGGTGCTGGCCAGTCAGTGAGGACAACTTGCACCAAGTGTCTCTGTACTATCCGAGGTCATACAACAAAATACCAGCAGGTGTCGCCAGAGACAGTTTGTATTTGAACCAAACAATTCCCAGCATAGTCTCTTGCGGGGTGAATAAACTCTACCAGGAAAACTTCACACGGCGGTAAAGGACACTATCAGGACACTATCAGAGAAACACAACTGAACTTTTGGCAGCACCAATCACTTACGCATTTTTTTCAAGGATAAACAAGCACAGAGCGATCACACTGAAACCTAAATGTTCAAGCATCAGACCGATTGACAATGTAACACATGTGTTTGGTAGTGAAATGGTTACTAAGACCATGCATGTTTAAATGCAATATAATATTTGCAAACACTAAGCCATGCACATTTACATTTAAATGCAGTGGGGTTGATTTACTAAAGGCAAATAGGCTGTTTACTTTGCAAGGGAGGTTGCACTTTGCCAGGGAATTTCCCCTCAGAGCTCAGTGAAAATTCACTTTGCAAAGAATACCTTATCGGGTAAAAGGTAAATATGAAAAAAGAAAAACTCTGGGGTTGATTTACTAAAACTGGAGAGCGGAAAATTTGGTGCAGCTAAGCATTGGCTATTATCTTCAGTTTGTTCAATTAAGCAAAAAACAAAAACTGGAAGCTGATTGGTTTCTATACAGAGCTGCACCAGATTTTGCACTCTCCAGTTTTAGTAACTAAACCCCAATATTATCCCTTGTACATGATTAGATGATGGAAGTTGGCAGAGCTTCGCCTCCTTCACCACACTAAGGGAAAAAAATCCATTGCAAAGTGAACAAATCTGTTTGCCTTTAGTAAATCAAACCCAGTATTTGCAAACATCTAACCATGGATATTTCAAATCTAACATTTGCAAACATCAAGGTGAAAACAAAAAGCAAAGCAAGGAGCCAGTGTCTGTAAGATGTGTCTGCTAAAGTGCTTCGCCCTGATTAGCTCCGTCTAGAAGTGCAAGCTTCCAGCGCTGCCTGGTTTACATTCCTGTGTGTCTCGCCTGGTCTAGTCTGATTCCATGTGTCTGCCAGTTTACAATAATAATGTTGCAATGTATTCTTCAGAGGCCAGTGTACAGATCCCAGTATCAGGACTGGTTTCTGCTGTCTGGAGATGGCAGATGACTAACTGGGACAAAGTATGTGTCACCGGCAGAGCTGGTCCATTGTGTAGGTGCTGGAGAGCTCCTCATCCACGTGCCTGAAAGCAAAAGGCTGGCTGCAGAAAGGGTTAAACAGAAACTGGGACCCCCCCACTGGAATGAATAGTAGAGGGGGTTGGGAGATTTTTTTTCATCTGGAGGACATTGTTAGAAGATCCATGTGTGCTCCGCTTCCCCCAAACACAACCCCATCCCAGTGGCAGGTGGACAGTATCCCTAGAAAGAGAAAAAGGGCCAATTGTCTAATCTCCAAACTGCCACACGCCAGACCTCTCCCCCATTGTGCGACTCCTATAGAAATGCAAAGTAGCAGCGTGTGCCATTCGCAATCTGCTGCACAGTGACCCTATTATCTGTGCAGATCTGTGCCCTGAAAAAAAAAAATACAATCCCTCAAGATGTCCATCTCTGCATAATTAGGAGGATAGGCATTGATCTGGAACACATTATTCCCAAATGCATCATCACAGCCTGATCTTTATTCTCTAAAATAAATGTAAATCCCTTTTTTTATATATAAAGCAGGAAAGGGTTAAAATGATAATCAAGTAATTTGTTGCTGTATGTATTCTGCTAGGAAGATTTCCCTTTTCTGGAGACGCAACAAGAAACCTCTTTAAGAAAATTCTAATTTTAGGGCTCATGCACTCAGATGTATTTGGGGGAAGGGGGGATACACTGCAAAAATGCAGCATATTTCTACGATTGGGTGTCCCCAAATCCTGGATGCAAACTGCTTGCATCTCTGTGCACGTGTCCTCACAGATGTGTGCGGGTACAGGTGTACAGCCGCGGCATCATTGATCTGTAGCGTTTTCAGCTCTATGCCAACACCTGCCACTTGGGTGCGGAAATACGCTGAATTTATGCGGCGTGTGCCCAAATACGTGCATTGACACTGTCATAGGAACAATTGTCCTCATTGGAGGATTTGTCAGTCTTGCTCTGATGACAAGCCAACGATGATTTTGTCTCGGTGACAATGGCCAGCAGGACAAATCGAGGGTTAAAAAATATTGCCGATATATATATATATATTTTTTTTATATGCATTTACTCGTAATGTTATATATATATATATATATATATATATATATTTTTTTTTTTTTATATATTTACTCATTTTTTTTTATATAAATTTACTATATATATATATATATATATATATTTTTTATATATATTAACTATAATATATATATATATATATATATATATATATATATATATATATATATATATATATATATATTTATATATTTTTTTTTTTATATGCATTTACTCGTAATGTTAATTGATGCAGATCTCATATGTTCAACTTTGACTGGTCTCATCATTTCACAGCAGTGATCATCATGCTCAGCTAAAAAGTGAGAAGAAATAAAAGTTTTTAACACCCACATTGGGCACCGATATAAAGTTCAGGGTTTCTTTTGAGGTAACCCCTGTGTTCTTGTAAAATCTAAAACCCGCAGGCTCCAGTCTGCCCGGTAACAGCATCACAAAGACATTAGACTTTGAGTCATTGTAAGAAAAAAAAAAAAAAAAACCCCTGCGCCCACCACAGACACACTCTGCTCTGCTGCACAGCCCCCCCTCCCCCATGTGGCCTTCTGGCACGAGCCAAAGCGTTCTGATCAGGATTTGCATTACAATGTGTCCCCCTGCCAGCCAATGAGAGAGAAGGAGTGCTACAAACCACGCCTACTCCTGTCACTAAATATAAGCCTGAGCTGCTGCCTGTGTTCTTCACTCACTGCTTGGGATTCTCTGCTCTTACAAACCCTCTTTGGATATAACCGCTCGCCTTTGGCAAACCTTTGGATTTTTTTTTGTTGCTGCCTCTTAGCTATTCCTTTGTGAAGCATTTAAGCATCATGACTCTGGAAGAGGTTCACGGACAGGAAACCGTTGTAGAAAACACTGAAAGGTAATTATCGTGCTTATTTCTGGTCTATTGCTGAGTGCTAGCAATCTATTGGGGGAGATGTAGGGTGCATGTTATAGTATTATTGGGTATAATATTATTGGGTTTATTGTTGGCTGGGAGGGTAGCTTTTGATTTAATAAATGTAGATTTGTATAAAACATGCTAGTGATGAGATGTTGTATAGACCATGTGTAGCCTCTTGAAGTGACAGCATGCAGTGTATGGAGCAGATACAGCTACAGCCTTATAAGGAGCTTTCAATATAGACCACACTGTTAGCTTTCAGTACATTGTGTATTATAGCTTCTGTTGATGCTCGGATTCTGGTATTAAGTGCATTTATTTTTGTCTTGTTCAGAATGCACAGCGCTGGCAAGGCTCTTCACGAGCTGCTCATCTCCGCCCAGAGACAGGAGTGTCTGACCGTTGGAGTCTACGAGTCTGCCAAAGTAATGAATGTGTAAGTATCCAACTCCCTTGCATAGATCCCACGCACACCTATTACTCATGCACACACGTAACACATTGCCCACACACAGAACCACTTGTGTGTGGTTTTTTTTCCCAACTGCAGAACTAACGTGCATGTTCCTTTTTCTTCTACAGAGATCCAGACAATGTTACTTTCTGCATTCTGGCTGCTGATGAGTTTGATGAGGGCGACATTGCCCTGCAGATCCACTTCACCCTCATCCAAGCTTTCTGCTGTGAAAATGACATCAACATCGTACGTCTAAATGACACCGAAAAGCTGGCTGAAATCTTGGGCAGCAACGATGAGTCTGGAGAACCGAAAGATCTGCATTGCATCCTTATTACGGTAAGTGTTGTGTTTCAGCTCTGCTCTCCTGACTTGGCACTGTGCCTTTGGCTATGTCTCAACTTTCTGCTTCTAAGCAGTTTACTCATGTCCTGTTCCTTTTTCTTTTCTCAGAACCCCAGTGAGGATGCTTGGAAAGACCCTGATCTGGAAAAACTTGGTCTATTTTGCGAAGAAAGCCGTAATGTTAATGACTGGGTTCCAACTATTACCCTTCCCGAGTGAACTGACTCATGCATTAGATTGTGAAAATCGTTTTTGCATTCTTATCACGGCGTTGTGCGCCTGGTTGGACCGGCTGCATCCCCCCGAGTCTGTGGATTACGCCGGTTGAGGTCGGAAAACTGTGGCTGAGACCGGCAAGATGTTGGCTCTTGTGGAGCAAAAGCGTAAGGAGGAAACTTGACGTGGACTGATCTGCAGAAGGGAATGGTTCAGACCAGTGCAAAGCCTCCTACATTAGTAGCACTGAAGGGGCAGTCATACCGTGGAGCTGGAGTATGTTGCATGTTTTGCAAGCCTGGAAGGACTTTTGCAAAGTGGAAATGTATCTTTTGGCTAAGATGGTACAAGGAAGAACATGATAGTTGGGAAACACCTTGCTAAGATGAACTTGAGTGGATTTTTGGAAATGTTTGGACTGGATACTATAGAAAAAAAACAGAAAAAAAAACTTTGGACTTATAAAGCTAATTAACAGCAATGTATATCAAGCTTATCAACTGCATTTTTCTATTAATGATTCTGTCTGTGAGGCAGAGACCTGAAACACCAATGAACTATGAACTTTATATTACACAGACTTTCGTCATACCTGTGCATGGCTATATAGCACTATCATAAAGTGCTTACTTTAATTCCATCAATTACAGTAATGTTCATTTAGATATTTTTTTATATTTAATAAACAAATTGAAACTTACTTTGGTTGTCAGTTTGCAATATTTTATATAGAGTTGGTATATGTGACATACAATGTACACTATAACGCTCAGCCTAAATGAACCTGCATGACTTTTTTATTTTATTCTTTTTATCCTAAAGTAGTGCCAGCTTTGTTCTGTGCCAAGCCCCCTTTGTGAGCAGACTGTATTGTCCCTTTTTTCTTAGCACAGAAGGTGCTTGCTCCTCAAGATAAGCCTTGGCTGAGGCTGTTAATGCTTACTATTCAATCAGATAATGTGACCTCTAACCCTCCTGCAACAGCTGCTTATCGCAACAGCTTGCAAGACGGGAGATCCTGCATTTCAAATTAGTGAATTATTCTAATAGGAGGTCTTTAGAGAGACAAGTTTCTGTTCTGCTTTAAAAAGTGCAGCTGGCCATGTGCCCCCGTCAGGGGTTTCCCTGGAACCACAGGCATTCAACTGTGAAATAAAAGTTCCCCACCCCCCCTTTCCTATAGTCATGCAAAACACACTAAAAAAAAAAAAAAAAATGAAAACAGCTATTTGGTTTTTACCCTAGCTCTAGAAGCAAGTTGGGAATTTCCATGGGTGCATATATTATACAATTTTCCTTTATATTTACCAAAACCATATAATATGAGCTTAAACCTAAACACTATTGATTTGTATGCAATCAGGCAGGTCCTTGCACTACATAGCTCATGCCTCTCAACTTTCTCAAATGGGAATGAAGGACACCTATTAGCAAAAGTATGTAGGCATAGGATGCCCCCCTTAAAGGAGAATTTTATAATAATAAAAATGATTGGTTAAAGTGCTTTTTACCACTACTATTGCTTTATATTGGCTTTTGGCATTTACAAATGCAGCCATTTAGAAATTGGATGAAAGGTTTAGCACCGGGAAACACTTTTTGAAAGATAAATAGTGCATTTTCTATACAACTATATAGATCAGACCAAAATGAGGGACAAAGGAGGGACATTGCTCCAAATCAGGGACAGTTGGGAGTTATGCATAGCTGAAAAGAAAAGAAAATTGTATAATTTATGGCCAGTTTTCGTGTATGCCAACATACTTCATTTTTATAACTGTTGCAAGCACTGTATGCAAATATGCATGTCTGCTTTGCACACAACCAGAAAATGAAGAATTTCCAACACACAATACTCTCCAGGTAGCATAAAGGTCATCAAGATCTCTGCAAGGCACCAGCAAGCTAGTAATCAGTACGGTGCCATTTAAATGGTCATGTCTCTGAGTTTCCAGGAACCTGTGCCGTGCACCTTTTGTGCCTTGTGCTAGCATTGTGTACCTGCAAAGGAACAGCAAACTGTTGCGTAAGTGCCAAGAAAACAGAAAGTTGTGACGTCGGCACACAGTAACTGAAAGCTGCAGAGCGTAAGTCTTGGAACAACCTTTAGGCATTGGAACTGAAAGAATATTGTGACCAATGATGTGAAGAGTTTGTATACACAAGTTCCAGGAGAAAGGTCTAATTGTTCTTCTACACGGGCAAGGAGAAACCTTATTCGAAGAAGTAAATCAGTGCCATACTGTTCACAGATTAAGAAGCACACTGTGTTTTAGTGCAAGTTTGCAATCCAAGTACACACATAATACTCTCAACAGTCCAAGAAAAAGTTTTTTGTTTTTTTTTGTAGAACACTCGTTATTGTATAAAGGCAAGCTCACCCATATATAAAGCCAAGATAAGCAAATGCATCACAAAATGTGAACACTGGTCCTTTCTAGTGCTAATGCTGGCCAAGCATAGGGTGATTCTTTGCCCAATGTTTCAAAGATTTTATATTTGCCTCTTGTGTGGACATTAGACTGGTATCTGCAAGATTGATTTACCTGTACTGATGCCTATGGGCACCTTAAAGTTTAAGTAAACCCCCCAATCGTTTTCAGCCAGGGAAGCCGCCATATTTGCCTCTGTTTAATCTACAACTGCCATGATGCTGCACGTGATCAGTTGTGACACCAAACATTGGATGGTTTGACAGTTTGAGGTCACAACCAATGGGAGTGTTACATTCCTGGCACGTGTCCCAGAAATGAAACTGTTTTATGGATGGGTTTACTTCCGCTTTAAGGCCTAAGAAGACACTCTGAGTCCTAGTCATTGAAGGGGGGTGTTTAAGGACATTTCCGTTTTAGTAAAACTACATTATCCATTGCTTCTAAACTAACCCTGCATCCCCCACCACCACCCAGCTGTTTACCCAGCATGACAGCTGTGACTTTCTATGGGCCAACATGTTCTACAGTGCAGGATGCACCTGCCTGTTAGTCACTATAGACTAGGGCCATACTCCTCCATTCTCTAGCCTCAGAGTGTGGCCCAATTCAAGTCTATGGGGGCTCATTACACTGCTCTTATGAAGATTTCTGCCCTGAGGAGGTAAACATTGGAGGACTGTTTGACTGTCATGCTGAGGTAAGTAGGGAGCTGGTTGGGGGCTTTCTAGGTAAAGCTGGCCACAGATGGGTTGAAATTCATCCGGTTTCCTGCTAAACCGTCTGAATTTTGATCCATCTATGGTCATTCCTGCTCTACAAAAGATGAACTATCGATTGATGGGGGGTAATAATCGCATAAAAAATCTGATATGTTGGTTTTACTCAAGTTGATCGATCGTTACTTTTGGTACAATCAGCCTGCCCATATATGGTTCGGATCTTGGCCCATCCCTGCTAAACCGGATGAGATTCCAGCAGTCTATGGCCGGCTTTACATGTTTTGTATGCAACAAAATATTTCTGCACGCTCTGTTGTGTACATAATTGCTTCTGCCGACTCCTGGCGAATGTGAATGTTGGAAAATTTTCATTCGATCAGCAGCTGCAGCTGAGGAGTCCCCAATGTCAGAATACAGTAGCACAGTTGATAAGATTTCTCCATCCACCTTGATTGTGTGGATGGGGAAATGCGCTTGTTTATTTTATTTTTTTCGATCAGCACACCCTCTATAGCAGTGATGGCGAACCTTGGCACCCCACATGTTTTGGAACTACATTTCCCACGATGCTCAACCACACTGCAGGGCGCATGAGCATCATGGGAAATGTAGTTCCAAAACATCTGGGGTGCCAAGGTTCGCCATCACTGCTCTATAGGCAGCTTTACTTTAGGTTAGGGGGGCAAAATGAGGTTTCACCTAGGGCAGGGATATGCAATTAGCGGACCTCCCCGCTGTTGCAAAACTACAAGTCCCATCATGCCTCTGCCTCTGGGTGTCATGCTTGTGGCTGTCAGAGCCTTGCTATGCCTCATGGGACTTGTAGTTCTGATTAGGTCCGCTAATTGCATATCCCTGGCCTAGGGTGTCAAAAATTCTTGCACCAGCCCTGCATGAGCATCATGGGAAATGTAGTTCCAAAACATCTGGGGTGCCAAGTTTCGCCATCACTGCTATAGGTGTTTGCTGGTCACATGACCTCCTGCAAAAAAAAAGTTAGTTAAATCACAAATAGATAAATAAAATTGCTGCTATCACTATTGGTGCTCAGCAATTTGCCTTCTTGTGAATGTCTGCACATCTTTGGTCATTATTAAGTATAAGTAAGCAGGTGTAACCCTATTACTTCTAGAACAGGTCAAACAAACCAACAACACCTTTATTCTTGTTGGCATAGGTCCTCTGGGAATATACATTCTTTGAGGTTTTTCGGATTCAAATGCTCACATCATTTTCCTATAGATAATATAGCTCTTATACAAATGAAGCCTATTTGCATACGTCTTTGAGAGGCCCTATTTTCAGGGCAGAGACCGGCTGCATTTCTTCATGTGCCCGAGGGTCCTGAATATGCAAATCACTTGTAACAATGGGCTGTTTAAGGACAGCTTTCCACTCTGTGCCTGGTACCGTACTGTGTAGGAGATGAAGTTGCTATGTAACATAATGATTTTACTGTTCAGCGTGGCTTAATTAACGATACACAAATGCTATCTGATCACACACACAAGCAATGCTTCTAGTTACACTTTAATGCATAGACCATTCTGCTTCAATCAATACAGCTGGGGAACACGTGTACATTTATTTCCACTAATATGAGAAAATCACTCATTATTATTCGCTAATGATCTAAAAAGATTGTGGTGCTCTTATTAGTTACACTAATATATACATATATAAATATATAAGAACTGGATAGAATAGATAGATAGATAGACAGATAGATCGATAGATACACTATATTGTCAAAAGTATTGGGATGCCTGCCTTTACAAGCACATGTACTTTAATGGCATTCCAGTCTTAAGCTGACCATAAATTAAGCAATTTACTTATTCAATTTCCTTTAGATTTACCTTCAACTATGTAGTGCGAGGGCCTGCCTGATTGCATACAAATTGTTTACATTATATGGTTTTGGTAAATCTAAAGGAGAATTGTACAAGACAATTGTATAATGTATGGCCAGTCTTAGTCCGTAGGGTTTAGTATAGAGTTGGCCCACCCTTTGCAGCTATAACAGCTTCAACTCTTCTGGGAAGGATGTTTGTCCATTCTTCCAGAAACGCATTTGTGAGGTCAGGCACTGCTACAATTCTTCCCAAAGGTGTTCTATCGGGTTGAGGTCAGGACTCTGTGCAGGTCAGTCAAGTTTCTTCCCCCCAAACTCGCTCATCCATGTCTTTATGGACCTTGCTTTGTGCACTGGTGCGCAGACATGTTGGAACAGGAAGGGGCCATCCCTAAACTGTTTCCACAAAGATGAGAGCATGAAATAGTCCAAAATGTCTTGGTATGCTGATGCCTTAAGCATTCCCCTCACTGGAACTAAGGGGCCAAGCCTAACCCCTGATAAACAACCCCACACCATAATCCCCCCTCCACCAAATGATTTGGCCATTGCACAAAGCAAGGTCCATAAGGAAATGGATGAGTGAGTCTGGGGTGGAGGAATTTGACTGGCCTGAACAGAGTCCGGACCTCAACCCGATAGAACACCATTGGAATGAATTAGCGCGGAGACTGCGAGCCAGGCCTTCTCGTCCAACATCAGTGCCTAACCTCAGAAATGCGCTTCTGGAAAAATGGTCAACCATTCCCATAGACACACTCCTAAACCTTGTGGACAGCCTTCCCAGAAGAGTGGAGCTGTTAAAGCTGCAAAGGGTGGGCCAAAATCAATATTGAACCCTACGGACTAAGACTGGGATGTCATTAAAGTGGAAGTAAACCCCCCTATCGTTTTCAGCCAAGGAAGCTGCCATCTTTGCCTGTTTATTCTTCAACTGCCACGGTGCTGCACATGTGATCCGTTATGACACCAGCCATTGGATGGTTTGACTGTTTGGTTGAGAGCACAGCCAATGTGCAGTTAGCATTCCCGGCATGCCTTTTTTTTTTTTAGACTGTTAAATCGATGGGTTTACTTCCGCTTTAAAGTTCATGTGCGTGCAAAGGTGGGTGTCCCAAAACATTTGACAATATAGTGTAGATAGATAGATAATTGCTATTATTTGGAGAGCAGTAATGTCATCATTAAAATAACAAACATAGTAAAATGAATTGTCCCATGTATCAAATGACACTTTTCACATAGGTGATATGCTACTTCCTAGATGCTCCTCTTATGCCCCGTACACACGAGCGGAAATTCCGCCAGCAAAAGTCCGATGTGAGCTTTTGGACAGAACGTGTATGCCCCATCGCCATTGGATCGATTGAGAGCAGGTTCTCTATTTTTCGGTCGGAAAAAGTTCGTCTGTATGCAATTCCGACGCGCATGCTCGGAAACAATCCGACATATGCTCGGAAGCATTGAACTTCATTTTCTCGGCTCGTCGTAGTGTTGTACGTCACCACATTCTTAACGGTCGAAGGTTCAGAGAACTTTGGTGTGACCGTGTGTATGCAAGACAAGCTTGAGCGGAATTCCGTTGAAAAAAACATCCAAGATTTTTCCGATGTAAATTCCGCTCGTGTGTACGCGGCATTACACTTTTTTTATGCAACAAAATATTGGTACTGTATATTAATGTTTTGGTACTGTATATACTTTTAGCGACCCACTCACATGGGGTGGCTCTCAACTTCTATCAAGAACTGTGATTGTAAGATCCACCAGTCTACTCATTAAAAACGCTGACCGTAGACAGGTCAAAAATCGGCCAGTTCAGCAGGAACTGGATAAATTTTGATCTGTCTATGGGCAGGCTGTTTGTACTGAAGTCAAAACATCAATCAACTTCAGTGCAACCAACCTGTCGGCTTTTTTTGTGGAATCACTGCCGGTGGATATAGCCCTTGGCAGTAATCATTGTATTCTGATGGCGGGGATGGGGAAACCTCCTGCTGGCAGCATACAACAGCACGGCGGTAGGGATTCCCCCATCAACACTGAATGTGTCCATGAGGGAATTAAGCAATTTTCTTTCCTTCAACTTATAGTTGAAAATAAGAAAATTGTGTAATGTATGGCTTGTGTAACTCGCCATTGTTTAATAATTGCACCTTGCAGTATATTGGCCTTTGAAGGATATGTAACTCGTACAAGCATGATATTTGCCTTCTGCCTCTATGTACCCCCTTCAAATTATTTTTCCTATGAATGTATTTAACTTGAGATCCTGAATATACTTTACTCTTTAAAAAAATATTTTGTTGTGGTCTTTATGTGTAAATCCACATGTGCAAAAACCCATGAGAAAATGTGAAGCATAAAGACATTTAAACAAAGTGCTTTACAAATGTCCACCCCCTGGCCTTGGTAGCAATGTTCTCATAAGACCCCTTACCTGTGTGTTTTCAAAGTTCAGATTTTAACTTGTGTTAATTGTGGGCATAGAGCAAATACTAAGGCTTACCTGGAAAATGTCATCATGGCGGCCCCTACTGTACCTGGACACATGCGCCTGCTTATTGCCATTATACTCAAAAGACCCAATGCACACTATTAGATTTTTGGCATTTTTTGTCTTCAGATTTACAAAAACCATGTACTGCAAGGGCCTGCCTGATTGAATACAAATTGAAACTCTCAGGCCCCTTTCACACAGGGGCGGGAGCCGCGGCAAAGGTAAAGCAGCGCTATATTTAGCGCTGCTTTACCGTCGTTTTAGCCACGGTATTCGGCCACTCGTGGGGGCGGTTTTACCCCCCGCGAGCGGCCGAAAAAGGGTTAAAATCCTCCACAAAGTGCCGCCGTAGCGGCGCTTTGCAGCGGTATTGCCGTGGTATTACCGCGGTGTCCCATTGAAATCAATGGGTAGGAGCGGTATAGGAGCGGTGAATACACCGCTCCTATACCGCTCCAAAGATGCTGCTAGCAGGACTTTTTTTTACCGTCCTGCTAGCGCACCGCTCCAGTGTGAAAGCCCGCCGGCTTTCACACTGGATGGAATGGGGCCGTTTTTTTCAGGTGGTGTGCAGGCGCTATTTTTAGCGCTGTACCGCCTGAAATCCGCCCCAGTGTGAAAGGGGCCTTAAGGTCTGACCTCATATTATATGTTTTTTCGTAAATCTGAAGACAAAAATCTGCAAAAAATTGAATAGTGTGTATGGGGGTCTAAGGAAGTTTCTCATAATTATCCAGTACATATAATCTCTGTGATCACAATTTAGAGACTCACAGGCTACAAGAACCTTGGGTAAACGGTGCAGGAGAAAGTTGGATTTGCTATAGTGCATCAGGGAAGTTTTTTTAGCAAGTGACTCGTGTAATATCAGGACTAATTCGCTGTTTAGTGGACATGTCTGCATTATGTGATCCACAAAAACAGCACTTAGCTGACAATCATACACATTGATATGTTCATTGAATTTCCCTTTAACCTTAAATATGCTAATATTTTACAGTTCTAGTATCGTCAATATAAAGAGCTATAGACACACTAAGGTGATATGTATAATGAATTGCATGTTTTGTGATCATTGTACTGCCTATTATGTGTATAGGTGTGAAACCCATTACAAACTAATCAAACATAACCAGCTTCTCTGTAAGGGGGAGGCAGTTTATTTGTGTAATTCAATTTACAATAATTGTGTTACAAAACTGAAATGTTGGTTCCTATGTGGAAACAGATAAACAAGCTTAGCAGGTAAAGGAATCAACAGTGAAAATTTGGAAACCAATCAGCATCTGATTTTCTAGTTTGCCGCAGCTGTTTGGTAATCACAAGTGGTTTACCAGGTGGTGGAATAGATTGGCCCAATGGAAATTGCACATTTTTGCTTAGGTTGCCAACTAAGCTTGTTGTAAATATTCATATAACAAATAGACTTTGATTAGGCAACATAGCATATAGGAATTGATTTACTTAAGGCAAATAGACTGTGCACTTTGCAAAGTGCATTTGCCCTCTGCAAGCGCAACTGCTCCATAGCTTAGTAAATGAGGTAAGGCTTCACTTGGCAAAGAGTACCCAATCACGTGCAAGGAAAATAAAAAACAACAACATGTTTGCCTGCACATGATTGGACGATGGAAGTCAGCAGAGCCTCTGCTCATTTACTAAGCTCTGGAGCAACTGCACTTGCAGATTGCAACTGCACTTTGCAAAGTGCACAGTCTATTTGCCTTTAGTAAATCAACCTCCTAGTGTCCATGTTTGAGCAGTCAGATCTGCATTTTTTAGGCTTATTTTTGCCATGTAATTAGAAACCCAGCAAGCATGGTTCTTCTAAAATCATGGTGGGATGACTGTAACTCAATAGACCCCCCTGGCTGATGGATCCCAGGTCTGGCTGACAGACTGTTGCTTTCTATATAACAAGAGTTGTGGTGGAGGTGAGTGATGTGATTAGAGACATGCATGATCATAGGTTGTCAACATGCAGATCTATTTGGAATGAACGATCATCCGACTGGCTTTAAAATGTCCAACTGCTATCTGTTGATCAAGAGAACATGGAACTACATGATTCAAGATTAATGGAAAAATTGGAAGCAGTGGAAATTGTAGTTCAATGTTTTTAAATGTAAAATTATGAAATATAAAAAGAATGCTCCAACAAACCTTCAGTGAAATATTGGGGGGTACAGTGTTGGTACAGAAATACAGTGGAAAAACATTTGGGGGTACACATTTTCGATGACTGCAAAATAAACATTTAGTCTATTTTGCAAAATAAAAT